>WOXC01003566.1:0-322159 GCA_011680675.1 Gymnobelideus leadbeateri
CCCCCAGATTCTCCACAAACGATGTAAAAAAGGACTCTGAAAATCTTCTGGAGCCCCAGCACCCACAGAACGACACAGAGAAGCTAACCTCCCGCTGAGGACAGCCCAGCAGCCCTGCAGGAAGGACCAGCGCAGTGGTCTGGGAGCTGGCAGCGCGCAGAGCGCAGGAGCCGAGCCGAGCCCAGGTCCACGTGAGCCGAGGTTTTAGCCCCAGGGCGGCAGGGCCAGCAGCCGGCTGGAGGAACCCCAGAACACCAGGAACTGTGGAGACGCCAGAATTATCAACATAGACTTGCCTAGGACAAAGTAAGAGGTTAGTGTCCTATGGACTTTGGGACCTGTATTTGGGGAATGCGTCAGCTCCCTCCCCTGGGGGCTAGAAGCCGCTGAGGAGACACGCCATTTTGTAGTTTTCAGAGGCATTTCCGGCTCCCAGCCTACAAATCGTGGGGAGATCCAGCGATCAGTCTTGGGGGTAATCGCTCTTGCTTTAACCTCCCTGGATCTGGATTGTGATCTAGGGTGGAAGTTGTGGGTGGGTTTACAGCTTGCCAGAAACGGAAGTTGCCCCCCACACGTTCGGGACGAAAATTCCTCTATCTGGCCTTAAAGCCATAGTGTGGCAACAAGCCCAAAAGTCAAGTAATTAAGTGGCAACATGCCAAGGCAAAGGAAACAGAAAAATGCAACCCTAGACTCCTATTTTGGGGGCATAGAGCGGGGAAAGGACTGTGAGGTCAGAAGTCCTGCTCCAAAAGCCCCAGGGGAAAATATGAGCGGGTTGCAGGCCATAGAGGACCTTAAGAAGGACTTTAAAAATCAAATAAGAGAAGTGGAGGAAAAATTAGAAAGAGAAATGAGAAGGATGCAGGAAAAGTATGAAATGAGGGTCAACAGCCTGACTGAGGAAAACAACACCTTAAAAATAGACTAGCTCAAATGGCAAAGGAGGCCCAAAAGGGCACTGAGGAGAAGAATGCCTTAAAAAGTCGAATTTGCCAGATGGAAAAAGAATCTCAAAAGTTCACTGAGGAGATTCATTCCTTCAGAGTTAGACTGGAGCAAATGGAAGCTAATGACTTTATGAGAAATCAAGATGCTGTTAAGCAGATCCAAACAAAATGAAAGATTAGAAGGCAATGTGAAATATCTCATGGGAAAAACCACTGACCTGGAAAATAGATCCAGGAGAGACAATTTAAAAATTATTGGACTACCTGAAAGCCATGATCAAAGAAAGAACCTAGAAATCACCCTTCAAGAAATTCTCAAGGAAAATTGCCCTGATGTTTTAGATCCAGAGGGCAAAATAGAGGTTGAAAGAATCCACAGATCACCTCCTGAAAAAGATCCCAAAAAGAAAACTCCCAGGAATATTATAGCCAGGTTCCAGAATCCCCAGATCAAGGAGAAAATACTACAAGCAGCCAGGAAGAAACAATTTCAATATTGTGGAAACACAATCAGAATAGCCCAGGACCTGGCAGCTTCTACACTGAGGGATCGAAGGGCATGGAATATGATATTCCAGAGGGCAAAAGAACTGGGAATGAACCCAAGGGTCACCTACCCAGCAAAACTGAGTATTTTGTTTCAGGGGAAAATATGGTCATTCAGTGGAATAGAGGACTTTCAAGCATTCTTGAGGAAAAAACCAGAGTTGAAAAGAAAATTTGACATCCAGACACAAGAAGTAAGAGATGCCTGAGAAGGTAATTAGGGAAAAGAAATCAAAAGGAACTTATCAAAGTTGAACTATTTACATTCCTATATGGAAAAGCAATATCTGTGACTGATGATATCTTTCTCACTATGAAAATAATGGAAGAAGGGGTGTGGTCATACGAATACATATGTGAATGTGTGTGTATATGGTTACAGTTATATATGGATAGAGGGCATAGGTTGATATTGTTGGGAAGGGAGAGTACTCAAGGGATGAAATTATGAGGTGAGAGAGGAAAGTGGCAAGAGGAGATGGGGAGAGACATGGTAGGGTAAACTATCTCATGTAGGGGAAGTGGGTGCAAAGGAGGGGGAAAATAAGGAAGGCTAAAAAGGCAAAACCACATTCACATTGAATTTGGTTCAGGTAGAAAATGACATACATACTAAATGGGATATCTCAACCTGCAGCAGGATAGGGGGAAGGGGGATGAGAGGAGAGATGATGGATGGGAGGGCATCCTTGGGGTGAGGGGAGGTTGGAAGTACCCACTATAGAAGAGGGTCAGGATCATGTAGAGAATGGACCAGGTGGGGGGTGGGATGAGTGGGAGGGAATTATAAGCAGCCTTGCACAATATATCTACTATGATAATGTTTTGCATAGCTAGACATGTACAACATATACTGAATTACTTATATCCCAAGAAGGAATGGGTGACAAGGGAGGAAGGAAATGGATCTGAAATTCAAGGTCGTAACATTAAATGTTTCAAATATATATATAAATACTATTATTAATACTCTTTTGCCTATAATTGGGAGATAAGATGTGCAGGCATTGGGACACAAAGATTCATCTTCCTCTAATGGAAAAGTCGATGGGGGTATGGGAGAAGGTATGGGAGAGAGCAGATTGGAGGAAGCGATATCCTGTGGGACTGCTATTCTGGGAGTTTGGGTAGGGGAATAATGGGGGGTAAATGATTGTAACTCAAACTGGCGGAAATGAATGATGTAAAACAGAAGTTAATAAAGTATTTGTTTAAAAAAAAAAAAAAGAAGGCAATGTGAAATATCTCATGGGAAAAACCACTGACCTGGAGAATAGATCCAGGAGAGACAATTTAAAAATTATTGGACTACCTGAAAGCCATGATCAAGGAAAGAATCTAGAAATCACCCTTCAAGAAATTCTCAAGGAAAACTGTCCTGATGTTTTAGATCCAGAGGGCAAAATAGAGGTTGAAAGAATCCACCGATCACCTCCTGAAAAAGATCCCAAAAAGAAAACTCCCAGAAATATTATAGCCAGGTTCCAGAATCCCCAGATCAAGGAGAAAATACTACAAGCAGCCAGGAAGAAACAATTTCAATATTGTGGAAACACAATCAGAATAGCCCAGGACCTGGCAGCTTCTACACTGAGGGATCGAAGGGCATGGAACATGATATTCCAGAGGGCAAAAGAGCTGGGAATGAACCCAAGGGTCACCTACCCAGCAAAACTGAGTATTTTGTTTCAGGGGAAAATATGGTCATTCAGTGGAATAGAGGACTTTCAAGCATTCTTGAGGAAAAAACCAGAATTGAATAGAAAATTTGACATCCAGACACAAGAAGCAAGAGATGCCTGAGAAGGTAATCAGGGAAAAGAAATCAAAAGGAACTTATCAAAGTTGAACTATTTACATTCCTATATGGAAAAGCAATAACTGTGACTGATGATATCTTTCTCACTATGAAAATGATGGAAGAAGGGGGTGTGGTCATATGAATACATATGTGAATGTGTGTGTATATGGTTACAGTTATATATGGATAGAGGGCATAAGTTGAATTTGTTGGGAAGGGAGAATACTCAAGGGATGAAATTTTGAGGTGAGAGAGGAAAGTGGCAAGAGGAGATGGGGAGAGACAGGGTAGGGTAAACTATCCCATGTAGAAGAAGCAAGGGGAAGTGGTTGCAAAGGAGGGGGAGAATAAGGAAGGCTAAAAAGGCAAAACCACATTCACATTGAATTTGTTTCAGGGAGAAAATGACATACATACTAAATGGGATATCTCAACCTGCAGCAGGATAGGGGAAGGGGGATGAGAGGAGGGATGATGGATGGGAGGGCATCCTTGGGGTGAGGGGAGGTTGGAAGTACCCACTATAGAAGAGGGACAGGATCATGTAGGGAATGGACCAGGTGGGGGGTGGGATGAGTGGGAGGGAATTATAAGCAGCCTTGTACAATATATCTACTATGATAATGTTTTGCATAGCTAGACATGTACAACATATACTGAATTACTTATCTCCCAAGATGGAATGGGTGACAAGGGAGGAAGGAAATGGATCTGAAATTCGAGGTCGTAACATTAAATGTTTCAAATATATATAAATACTATTATTAATACTCTTTCGCTTGTAATAGGGAGATAAGATGTAAGATGTGCAGGCATTGGGACACAAAGATTCACCTTCCTCTAATGGAAAAGTCGATGGGGGTATGGGAGAAGGTATGGGAGAGAGCAGATTGGAGGAAGTGATATCTTGTAGGACTACTATTCTGGGAGGTTGGGTAGGGGAATAATGGGGGGAAAATGATTGTAACTCAAAATCTGGCGGAAATGAGTGATGTAAAACAGAAGTTAATAAAGCATTTGTTTTAAATAAAAAAAAATGAGTTGGGTGAATAATTTAACAGCTAGTATTGAAAATTTAGTTCTAGATTACAATGTCCTTTTTGCCTCCACTCCTTTGTTCTCCCCCAGCTCCCTAGCTGTCTCAGGAGGTTGGAGTGAAACAAAAAGGCAATCTTTCCCAGATACTCTTATTCCTTCTTACTTAGTGATTTGGTAAAAAAAAATTAAAATAATGGCTAATGTTCCTTCTTCCTCATTTCTACCTTGAACCACAAAGCTAAGGGACACAGGAAATTGAATATCTAACAGATTAATATCATGAGTAGTCCCATGAGATACCATGATCCACCTAACAAAGACATGATCACAGATCTTAAGTCATAGATCTAGAACTAGAAGTCTAAACCCTTCGTTTTCCATATGGGAAAATTGTGGGCTAAGAAGTTTGAGGAGCTTTCCCAAAGTCACAAAGATAGTAAATGGCGGAACCAGGATTTGAACCTGGGTTCATTTGATAAAAATTTAACCCTCATTCCACTACATTACCTACTCTCTCCATAAGACCTGCAATTCAACATGAGAGATCAGGCACAAAACCACAACAGCAGTTGCTGATTCATGGGGAGAAAAAGCATCAGGAGGTTATATAACACTGGGAAATGCTGGATAGTCAGTCCTGTGACAGCCAGTAACTCTTTAAGCCTTTACTTCCAAGTCCTACTCAATCAATTTCCCCCTTTTAGCACTAATGTGCTAATTTATGATCTCTTCTGCCCTTTCTGTACCATATCAAAAACCTTACTGAAATTCCAGTAAGTCTTTTTCATTCTTCAGAGAACACTGATCTTATTTAAGATATCATCTTGATTATGGTGATAGGCCATTTTTCATGCCAAAGAGTTAGGGCATCATTCAGAAGTCTCTGACCATGATAAACGTCCTCATCTCCTTCCCTTTTGTAAAAACCAGTTTGGGCCCTACTTCCACCCAACATCAGGTCTACTCTGTCCTTGCTTGATAAACAGATACCCATGTTTGACATGAAAGTTAACCTAGGCCCTTAGACATGGATTATGTTGGTAACAGACATCTTCAGGTACCCAAAACTTCTCTTATCCTTCATGACCATATTCATATGTACTATGAGAATACTGCTAACCCCTTGCTTCATTATATTCAGGTGATTATTACCTCACTCTAACCAACTGGACAACAATTTTTCCAAGTAGCAATGGTCCTACTATTTTAGCATTATGCTATAAAACAAATATTCTTTCAGTCACAATCCCAACTTTAGATTCTTTTAGAATATCAACTCATGGGGCAACTAGATAGTGCAATGAATAGTACACCGGCCTTGTAGTCAAGAGTACCTGAGTTCAAATCCAGCCTCATATACTTAACACTTACTAGCTGTGTAACCTTGGGCAAGACACTTAACCCCAATTGCTATGCCTTCCCCACTCCAAAAAGACCAAAAAAAAAAAAAAAGAATATCAACTCATCCATCTAATATTTGGATAGCTCAAAAATATTTCCTCCTCCCCAATTTTAGTATATTTTAGAGTATTCTTTGGGAATCCTTGAATGGGGAATTAGGTTGCTGTCATCAAGAAGGCCTTGACTTGGGAAATGACTGCTCCTTTACCACTTAACCAACATACAGAATCCTATTTGAATAATCATTAAACCCAGGGTGTTCATTTCATTTAATCTTTTCCTATCCTTTGAACCTGAGTTCAAATCTAGCCTCAGACTATTACTAGCTATGTGACTCTGAGCAAGTCACTTAACTTCTGTCTGCCTCAGTTTCCTTAACTGTAAAATCAGAGTAATAACAGCACTTGGGTTGTTGTGAGGATTAATTGAGGTCATATTTTGTAAAGCATGTAGCGCAGTGCTTGCTACTGAGTATGTAGCAGGCACTTAATAAATGCTTTTCTCTCCCTCCTCTCTCTCCTTTCCGTTGGCAAAATTTCTACTTTGGGAATGTAATCCCATTTCACTTCTACCTTTTGAAATCCCTAGCGTTCTTCAAGGCACAGTTCAGAGGTCACCCACTCTAGGAGTCCTCAATCAATCCACTAGCATTTACTTAGTACCTACTATGTGTCAGCCACTCTCTCTGAGCCATAGTTTCTCAGTTGTAAAATATGGGTAATGTGAGCATCTACCTTAAGGGGTTATTGTGAAGATCAAATGAGATGATTCAAATAAATCAATTTATACTGTAAAAGAATACTCAACAAAGTGAAAAGCGTGATATAAATTTGAGCTTTTATTTCCTAACTCCACCCTCCCAGTGGAACGTAAGTTCCTCAAGGGAAGAGACAATTTTTTTCTTTATATTCCCCCAGCACCCAACACGTTGTCTTGAACATTGTAGGTGCTTGATAAATCTCATTGAATTAAAGCATTCCAAGGAAGGAATACAAGTTTGTCTCTTTGTGATTTTTTTTTTATATATTCAGTGGCTTTCCTCATACTTGAAATGCCTAACTTCCTTCAAGGCTCAGCTCAAGCATCTCTCTTGGTAAGAAGCCTTTCCTGATCCACTCAACTGCTACTCCCTTCCTCCACAAATGATCTTTTCTCTATTTTATACATAACTATAAATGTACATGTTGCTTATCATTGCTATATTGCAAGCTTTGACAAGAGAAACAGTTTCACTTTGGTATCTCAGAACCTAGCACAGTGATAGGTACATAGTAGGCACTTAATAAGTGGTTGTTCATTGATCAATGGATGGACATACAGCTGACTCTTCTTTAGAGAAAGGAAAAGAAATAAACATTTATTAAATACCTACTATGTACCAGGAACCTTGGGACAGCTAGGTGGCATACTGGATAGAGTGCTGAGGCTGGAGTCAGGAAGACATCTTCTTGATTCACAAAAATCATAATAGTTATATGACTCTGGTCAAGTCACTTAACTTTGTTTGCCTTGGTTCCTCATTTGCAAAATGAACTGAAGAAGGAAATGGCCAACCGCTCTAGCATCTTTGCCAAGAAAACCCTAAATGGGGTCATACAGAGTGGGTTATAACAGAAATGACTGAACAAAACTAGGAACCTTACTAAGAACTTTATAGACATCATTCTATTCTATTCTCATGACAATCCTGAGAAGTAGGTGCTATTTTTACCCCTATTTTATAGTTGAGGAAACTGAGGTAGGCAGAGGTAAAATGACTTGCCCAATCACATAGCTAATAATTGGCTGAGGTCAAATTTGAACTTAGATCTTTGACTAGATATAAAGAAAATGTTCTTAGCAATTCTGGCTGACCCAAAGTGGACTCTTGGCTATATCAAAAGATCATTTAAATTTTAAATTTAGAGTTCAATTAGAATTTTAAAAGTTATTAAATGCCTCCTCTATGCTAAGAACTACAGGTTAAAAAGAGAGAGAAACAGTTGCTTACCTCAAGAAGTTTACATACTACCAGAAGGAAACAAAATATACTCAGGTTATTAAATACCACATATAGTAAAGAAGGGGGAGTAAAGTGAGCACTTCTTAACACTAACATCAGGGAAACTGAGGGAAGATCTATTGTTGGATGTGGTCCTTGAGCTGAGAGCTGAACACCGCTAGGAGGTCCAAGAGGAAGCAGTAAAGAGAGAATATACTAGGCATGGGGGGATCATCTGGGCAAAGGTGGGGAGGAAGGAGTCAGAATGCTGTGGATAGGGAAGTAGCAAAACAGTCTAATTTGACTGGAATAGAGATGCCATGAGAGAAAATAAGGTAACTAGGTTGGAATCGCACTGTAATGGGGTTTAAACATTAAATGAACATGGGGAACGCTTTTGAGCTGGGAAATAAAGTTGAACCTAGGGACCATCTCCAGTTGTCCTGATAGACCCAGATGGCTCCAGAGGAGAAAGCAAGGCTGGTTACTTTGCACAGCCCTCCCTCACTTAAATACAATTCCCTTGCAAGTCATGGCATTACCTTCCTATTGTCAAGGTCCTCTTTGAGAACGAAGGTCAAACAACAACAAAGTTGAACCTGTATTTCAGGAATATCAATCTGGCAGCTGTATGGGGAGGCACCATAGCATAGTGATTAGTGGTAGGCTTAAAAGTTAGGAAGTCCTAGTGTAGCAGCAAGCACCCTAGCATACCCAGGGTGGCTGACAAAACAGGTTCTTAGATCTGCTTCTCCAAAGAAAAGCAACTCAAAATGGATTAACAATCTTACTTACATCAATCAAACATACATCATTTTACCTAGTTCAGGGGGAAAAGTTCAGGGAAAAAATTCTCTGAACTTCAGAGAATACAAACAGAAGTTGCAAGTAGACAGAGAAACAGATCAGCAGACAGGGCTTCCAGCTGTCTGACCATTACATTCATACCTAATCAGTTACCAGAGAGGGAAACACCAACATCTGGGTTTTCAAAGGCTGCCCAGAGTCTCATCTGGCCATATCACACAACTCTTCCCAAAGTGAGCCCCACAGCAAAACCTCACATCAGGGTATATATAGCTTTCTCCTGGGTCAGAGACCATCATGACCCTCGTGACCCACTGCCCAATCACAAAGTAACAAGGTGTGAGTGTTCCTGAAGAACAAGCCTCCCACCACAGGTGACCACATTCAGCCCATTGGGGGCAGAACATGGTCTAAAATCAGGAAAGGTTCTTAGAGTCACCTAAGCCTATCAAAAGGCCTAGGGGCAGGGAAGATCTTCAGATTCCCGTTCCCATAACACCTGGTTTCAAATCCTGCTTTGGACACTAGCTGCATGAGCTTGGATAAGCCACTTATCTTCTTATTACATTAGTTTTTTATCTGTAAGATAAGGAGGTTGTATCCAAAAGCCTCTAAAGTCCCTTCTGACTCTAAATCTAGGAACCATTAAACCTAGGTTGGCATTGCCAGTCTATGAAGCTGTGAGATCATTCATCAGAGATACTATAGAGAGGGTTTCTACTTCAGTTTGGATTGGACTTGGTTACCTCCAATATCCCTTGATTAGAAGACTGTCTGCTTAGCCATCTTTCACAGTATTACAGTTATTTATACCTCTTTTTTTCTATCTTCTTCTTTTCAGCCTCAGACAAAACAGTAGGCCTCAGAAACAGGGTCAGCAGTTGGTCATTTGACTAGTCTGAGGACACAACTTTCTATTGTTAATAGGGTTCAATCTCCTTGGTTCAAAATTTACCTGATCCTGAAGAAAGCAATAGCACCACTGACCGTCAGATCTGGGAGACAGCCTTGAATGCAGAAGACAGTCTTACCACTTGCTACCAGACAGAACTGAAGAGCAGGCTATGGAAACTCTAGGAACAAGAAAGAGGGTAATATCTAATCTTACTAGACTGGAAGGAGTGCAAGATGGTCCAGACACTGTGCTATGTGCTTTACAATTCTCTCATTTGCTCTTAACAACCAGACACAGGAGTATGTGCTTTACAATTATTATTATATTTATTCTTCACAACAATCCTAGAAGGCAGATACTGTTATTATTTCCATTTTAAAGTTGAGGAAACTGAGGTAAACAGATTAAGTGACTTGCCCAGGGTCAAACAACTAGTTGGTGTCTGAGTCTGGATTTGAATTCAGTCTTTCTGACTCTAGGCCCAGAGTTCTGTCAATGCAATATGCCACCATCTCCCTCTGTATAGGATATAAGGACACATAGAACTGTTCCTTGGCAATTCATTCTTTCCTTATTTCTCTGAAAGGCAAAAGAGCAGAAAGCAATGCTCTCTCTGTGTGTATATCTGTCTGTCTGTATGTCTGTCTGTCTCCCTCTGCTACATCTCTGTCTCTCTCTGTCTCCCCCTGTCTGTCTCTCTGTCTCCCCCTCTCCCTCTCTCCTTCCCTTCCCACTCCTGTCTCTCTTTCAGACCTTCTGGGTAGATTACTGTCATGGCATGCCTAACTGGGCCTAGGACAGATAATGATTTGTAATCCTCTTTGCAGAAATGCTTTTGTGACTATAATGTCACTAACAAAGCTGAAAGATAGTGTAGGCTTAGGATTCTAAAAGATAGTGCTGCTAACAAAATGGTCGTTTGTGTTTCTTTATCTTTAATGTTATTGTTAAGAGTTACATTCTCAATTTATAGAAGTCTTTTTAAAAATCAATTTACATGTTTATAGTGAGACAGAAAATGTCCCTGAAAGTCCGTTTGCTTGAAGGTTCTTATTAAATACATCTCTCCCTCTCCCTTAAGCAAAGTCAACTATTTGTTGAGTGGTAGAGTTCAGCCTACCCAGGGTATCTTATCAGCAACTTACTTAAAAAGTTCTCCAAGGGAGCTACTAGGAAGAACAACAAAAGACTGTGAATCTCACTTCTAGGAGTCTGAGAGAGCCAAGAGAATCTCAGAGCAACGTGCACAGAATATGTAATGATTGTATTTCTGTCATGGCTAAGTGACTGCTATCTATGTTCAAAGTACTGGCTCATCTCCCTCCTACAAGTGAAGTAAAAGAGCACAAGGACTGTTTTTCCATTCTCCAACTTACCAGGGAGAATAAAGTGCTCCATAAAAAAGGCCCCAGAAAGCAGAAAAAAGGCTTCTATGGGGAAACAATTTGAATACCAAATAGCACCAAGCAGCCCCTCTCCTGACCCATGCTTTTCTTTCCACGTGCAGGAGCTCTGTCTGAACACTAGGCTAGCTCATCCTTTTGGAGGAGGATGAGTGGACCCAATGACCTTTCCCACAATGAGAATCACCTTTTAAGGCTCATTTCAAGTCCTTTTTTTGATCTTAAATGTAGCACCCATCTGCTATAGCTGTGGTGCAACATATCCTCTCTCATTCCCCAATCAGTAGTCAAACTGGGCTCCATTCTCTTCCCCTTCCTCCTCTTCCTCTTCCCACTGCTCCATAGTTACAGGGGCTGAGGAAGAAGGGGGAGTGGAGACATTGATTGAGGGCACAACTCAAGAAGAGCAAAACTCTGAAGACCTCAGGGGGCCTACTGAACTGTGTAAGGATACTGGAGAGGAGGAAAATATAATGTAATGAAAGGTCTGCATGTAAAGAGTATGGGGCCCCACCAGTATAAGCACACTGTCTTGATGTGACTTGAAAGGAGGCACATTAGACATCTCTAGCCCCTTCTCCCACCAGCTTTCTGCAAGGGAATTTTTCATTCCCATCAGGAGAGGAAGCAGGAGGTTGGGGCAGGAAGTTGCTCTGCTTTGCCCAGAGAAAGAGGTTACCATTCTAGAATGATATATCTGCTCCTTTAAATATTGATAGTCTAGGGGATATGATCAGCTTCATTCTAACTTCTGATCATTTTGGCGAGAGGTAGAGCAACCCAAATTCTCTATCCAAGGTTTGACCCCTTTTCCATCAAATACCAATTCTACAATGAATTCACATAGCAAATAGCAAAGACATCTATTTTTCCAGATGAGAGCAAAACAGCCATGAGAGAAGGAGGATTTATACCTATCAAAACAGAAAGGAGGTGTTCTTCCATTGGGAATGAGATAGCTCAACCTAGAAAGAGTTCCAGATCTCATCCAAGGAGAAAACTCCCCTAAGTCTCTAATGCGGCAAGCTGGGAAAATGGACTGCCAGTTCCTCTCAGGTCTTTCCAGGGTCTTTTCCTTCAGCATCTTGAAGTGGGATTGGATTCTTCCATCTTCTCTCTTGAAGCTGGAAGCCAAAAGCAACCAAAGCAACATGAAGCTTAAAGAATGTCAAAGAAGAGTCAAAGCATGGTGAAGTCCCAAAGGGGACTGGCAAAGGGTGGAACTCTCCAGCTTCTCACCAACTCTGCCCTGCCCCTCACATAAGGCAGCACCTTATCTCCACTGATGAGGAGAGAGTCACACCAACTTTGGCTCAGGGGTTAAAATAGCAGAAGGAAAAAGAAAGAAAGACATTTAGAACTAAATAACAGATAAGGAGCTTGTCCCAGAGAGAGAGAACTGAACTCTGAGGATTTACAGCTATTTGCCTCTCAAACAATGATAATGTGGCTTATCGGGGATGTCAAGTAAAAAGAAAGCATTCCTTATGTATCAGAAGTGGGCAACTAGGTGGCACAGTGCATAGAGTGCTGGGGCTGGACTCAAGAAGACTCATCTTCCCGAGTTTAAATCTAGCCTTAAATACTTCCTAGCTGTATGACCCTGGGCAAGTCACTTAATCCTGTTTTTCTCAGTTCCTCATCTGTAAAAATGAGCTGGAGAAGGAAATGGCAAAGTGCTCCAGTATCTTAAGCAAGAAAACCCAAAATGGGGTCAGGAAGAGTCAGACACATTTGAAACACAACTCAACAGTAGCAATGCATGCCAAAAGAAGGGATGAATAAGCAGGGTGAGGGTGGAGGGGGGAAACAGAGTCCTAAGGCTATTCCCCTTGGCTCTCACTGGTCACCAAAATCTTTCAGACAGGGATGAAGCAAGGTGACAAAGAGCTGGCTCGGACCTTTTTAAAGATGAGGACAATTTTATCTGGAGAGGAGGAGAATATAACATAATGAAAAGCCTGCATGTAAAGAACATGGGGCCCCACCAGTATGAGCACACTGTCTTGATGTGACTTGAAAGGAGGCAGAGTAGACATCTCTAGCCCCTTCTCCCAACAGCCTTCTGCAAGGGAGCCTTTCATTCCCATCAGGAGAGGAAGCAGGAGGTTGGGGAAGGAGGCTGCTTGGCTTTCCTCAGAGAGAGGTTACCATTACTAGAATCATATATCTATATCAGCCAATCCAAAATGGCTCCTCCCAACCACAAGGTCATCCAATCAGCACCAGGTGCAGGATGCCCATGCATGCTGCATAGGTCTCTGAGAAGCATTTCCCTTAGAGCCTTCTTGATTTTCCAAGAGGCAGCTAGCTCCCCAACCTCCTCCACATGGAAGCTACACTAGCAACACAAGCTCATGGTGTCTGTGCATACATCAGACCCCTATTCCATAGGAATGATGCACTTGTCCATGGGAGAGAGGTGAACACAATAAGGATTAATGAGACTGTATTTGTCTAAAGCCTTAAAATATCTCATCAGCTGGAGTAGTGAACTTTAAACTCAAAAGGAAAGGGGCTAGGGCAGGAATATGCTATGTTCTGCTGGCCAGAAACAAGATGTTTCTCTTCTTTTGCTCCTAGCTCTTTCTTTTGTTCTCTGGCCAGACCTTTCACCTTGCTTTTGTCACCCTTGCTTGGTTCTTCAGTCTCTTTTTCTCAAGCTTTGTTATGATTCATTGTCTTCAACCCTGCCCTAGGGCTCAATGAAATCTGTAGCATGTTTGATGGTCCCTAACCCATTCATGAGCACAGAAGGCATTTTTCTGCCTGGACACACCTGATAGCAGAGATTGTCAGAGGCAGGTTGGTGACCAAGAGCTCTGGTTCTTTTCAGCAATACTTTATTCTTTGTAACCAGTCTGCTCAAATTTCTTCAAAAGAATAAATAGCCTTCTTCTTGCAGGTACTTTAAATAAGGTTAACAAAATTTTAACCCTCAATTTGAACATTGAACTATACTGCATAATGTGATCCAATTAATGTAATAATCACTTTTTTTCTTTCCATCAAAGTAAATGTTTTTATGGAGCCCCTTGACTGATCAATGAACAAGTATTTATTAAGTGCCTGCCATGAGTTGGGGAAGAAAGAAGGGAAGGAAGGAAGGAAGGAAGGAAAATAAAGAAAAAAGGAAGAAAGAAGGACAAAGTAAGGAAGGAAGGAATCTCAAAATAATCCCTACCCTGCAAATAAAATTAAGTTTGGATGTGATTTTATTCTCATTTTAGGCACATTTTTATCCAGTCAAAACGATCCCTTTTATTTGTATCAAAGTAAAACTAATTCTTTTCTCTACCTTGCAGAACATACCATTTTCTTTTATTGCTATTTCTTTGTGACTTGTCAGTTCAGTTGAAGTATTGCACTAATGAGATCATCATCTGGAGTTGGAGTCCAATATTCATTCATTTCTCATTTAACAAAAATTGTATTAAGTACCCACTATCTGTATAACTCTCAGTGCCACACCAACTTCAGTTCTCATCTGTGTTTTCCTAATTTTCCAAAATATTAAATCAGCTTCATCTTGATGGTCCAGTATGATCAATGCTTGAGTTCACCTGACTCTCCCCATATAGCCACCTCTGTCTCTGTGTCTCTGTCTTTGTCTCTCTCTCTCTCTGTGTCTGCATTCCTGTGTCTGTCTCTCTGTGTCTATCCCTCTCTGTGTGTCTGTGTCTATCTCTCTCTGTCTCTGTCTGTGTCTTTCTCTCTCTCTCTCTCTCTCTCTCTCTCTCTCTCTCTCTCTCTCTCTCTCTCCCCTCTGTCCTTCACTCCCTCTCCCTTCATCCTTCCCCACCTCTCCCTCTGTGTGCACCCCTTTCTCTGTCTTTCCTTCCCTCCATCCCCCCCACAAATGTAGTATATATGTGTTATTATTTCATAATTCATCCTGAAAGTATTTTTCTTCTTTTCTTAAGAAGTATAATTACTATCACTCTTAACTATCATCTAGTATGTCTTTCACATCCTATAAGTATTTTGAATATGGATGGTTGTAGGATAATTCCTGTTAGATTTAACCACAGTACAAGCCCCAGGATCCTAGGATTTGTCACTTTCTCTATTGATGCACAGACTTAATGCTTTCTCTAAGTCTGGAAACCATCAATACCATCAATACCAATGAGTGTTTTAAAGGATACTAACAATCAGTGCTCATACACTATATATTGCTATTTGCAAAGAAATTTGCAACTAGAGCAGCATTATGGGAAGGAGCAACAATGGGCTCAGAATCAAAAGACTCCATTGTCTTTGTCTACCATTCATTCCTATGATGTCTCAGTGGTGCTGACATTTCTACAGCTAGTCAACAACTTGCTGAGAGCCCAAGAACACTGATCCATAGCCTATCTTGTCCATTTACTTTACAGAATACAGCCTCCTTCCTGAAAATGAAAAGACAATTTAGAAGTATAGCATTTAAGAGGTAGCCTGGTACAGTAGAAAATGGACCAGGCTTGGAGTCAGGTAAAAGTGAGTCTCAGTCATGAATGCAATGAATCAAGGCACGTCATTTGCCTTGTTAAAGGGAATTCTCATGCTAGAGGTTTTTGCAATGACAAAATCACAGGTATTTCTCATATGTGTATGTCAGGTTATCTGAGACAACTTTCCATGGGTTTATTCATGGGTCACATTTGATCCCACATTTAGGGCATATTGATTCTACTTGGTGAAAACCCAGTCCATATTATATTAGGATGGTGCTGATGGACTTAGTTTGGAATTGGTTGCTATAACATCTCCATGTTGGAAAGGAGTCTCAGAAGTCATCTAGTCTAACTATTACTTTCTATACACCAAAGACCTTTGAGTTTTGTGGTGGATTTTCCCCAATGCAAGTAAAAGTGGTCTGTAATTTATAGCTTTAAGAAGTTGTCTATGGCTCAGATATGCTAAATAAATTACTTATGAGGCTAGTAATAGAATGTGGACTTGAACACTGTCTTCCTGATTACCACTCCAGAGCACTCTCCACCATACCACCCTGCCTAAAGCATAAAAATAATGAACTTAAATGTTTATGTGGTACTTTAAGATTAGAGTTCTTTCCTTACAAGAAGCCTGTCAGATAGAAAATCAATCAATATTTATTAAGTGCCTACTATGTGCCAGGCACTGTGCTAAGCACTGGGGATATAGAAAAAGGCAAAAGACAGTCCCTGCCCTCAAGAAACTTACAATCTAATGGGAGTGACAACATGCAAACAAATATATGCAAAACAAGCTACATACAGGACAAATAGGAAATAATTAACAGAGGGCAGACTGATTGGTTGCTGTTCTTTGTTCTCAAAATGACATCACTATGTTGGGGTCAAGTGGTTGCGTGCCATTGTGGTTCATCAGACCAATATGAACTCAGAAGGTTCTACCACAGGTCAGGCACAAATAGTCCTTATGAACTTTTGGAGTAAAGATGTCTCTAAATTGGAGTATGAGAGTTCAGCTCCAGTATATTATCTTGCCAGGTGATCTTCAGAATCTTCCTAAGACAATTCAAATGGAAGCAATTCAGTTTCCTATCATGGTGCTGGTATACTGTACAGGTTTCAGAAGCAAACAACAATAAGGCCAACACAATGGCTCTGCAGACCTTCCATTTGGTAGGCAGTCTAACACCTCTTTTCTCCCACCATTTCCTTCAGGGACTCCCAAACCATGAGCTAGCTCTAGCACTGGAATTAAGAAGGGTTAGGGCTAAGGAAGGTGTCCCATAGAAGGTAGGATTTCAATTGGGACTTAAAGAAAACCAGGGAGGTCAGTAGTTGGAGCAGAGAAAGAAGAGTTTTTCAGGATGGGGGACAGCTGGAGAGAATGCCTGGAACTGAGAGATGGCATGTCTTGCAGCATGAATATTGTTCTCCCCATTCCATAGATTCAGAGTGGTTCATAGATACATGAGATTTAAACCTAGAAAGAACTTTAAAGACATTCTAATCCAACCCCCTCATTTTAGGGATCAGGAAACAGACTCAGAGAGATTCTTTAGCTTGACCAAAGAAAAATTACTTTGCTGTGTCACATAGGTAATAGATGTCAAAACTGAGATTTGAGTCTGTCTCTCCAAACTCCACCTTCAGGGCTCTTTCTGCCATATCATGATGCTTCTGTACAAACATTTTCAGCAATACAACTCAGTAAATGGTGTACTAGAGTCAGCTCTTACTGTCTCAAGAGAGCTAGTTATTAAAAATTCAATGTGAACATGTACAGAAATTAACAAATGCTACAAATCAGAGATTGATTTATTGTTTTGTTGATTGTATGGAGTAGAGAAAGGGATAGAGAAAATGTTGATAATGCAGATTAAACTTAATCTTTGGTGGATATCTTTTTTAATGAGTTGGTTGTTAAATATTTACCAGTACACCCCTGAACTCTACTCATTGCCCCCCAAGGCAGCCCATTACATTACTTGACGTTTCCACATCATTAGTTCCTTCTCACATGGAGCAAATATCTACCTCCCTGTAACTTCTATCCATATTGTGCCTAGTTCTGTTTGTTGAATGAGATTGAATTGAGTAAATCAGAATTCCTAATCCTTTTTCAAATATTTGAAAGGTTTTAATGTGGTAGATAATGATTATTCCTTAAGTCCCCTCTTCTTCAGACTAAACATATTCCATCTCTTTAAACCGATCTTCATTTGGCATTGTTTCAACTCCTTTTACCAGCCTGTGCACTTTCCTCTGGAAATGTCCCTCCTGTCAGTGATCTTCCAAAAATATAGTGCAGAGACAACTGGACACAGTGCTCAAGATATGGTCTGACTGGGGCAAAATTAAGTAGAGATATACTATTTCTGTGCTGTTCACAGAAGATAGTGGTATATAGAGTGATATTATGACTACAGGATGAATCTTCTCGAGACAAATTTATTTGAATGGATATGGTCTCATCACTGTGCTGTCTGTTCCTATGGGAGTTAAGCTGAATTCAGATACCCCAGCTAGTACTTATTTGTAGAAATGCTAAGGTAGTTGTCTACATCAATTTGTTTGTTCTGCCATCCTACCCAGAAGAATGAAAAATTTTTTCAAATGCAGATGGTAATCTACTTGAAGAACCTCTTTCTTTCCTCAAGGCTTAGTCCGCAGTCTTTATCTCCTCCCAAACTCCTGCCCTCATTTAGGGGACTTTAACATATATAGAGATGGTACCTCAAACATCCCAGTTCCTCAACTTACTCATTTCCCATGATTATGGGCATTTTGTCTGGCTGTTGCCTATGCCCAGAATGTTCTCCATCCTCATCTCCACCTCCTGGATTTCCTGACTTCCTTCAGATTCCAGCTATTATCCTGCGTTCTGCAGGAAGCTGTCCCAATCCCTATTAATTAGAGTGCCTTTTCTCTATCACTTACTATTTATCCTGTATATAAGCTACTTGTACAAAGTAGTTTGCATGTTGTCTCCCCCATTACATTTTGAGCTTCTCCAGGGCAGTGACTGTCTTTTGCTTTCTTTAAATCCCCAGCACTTAACACAGTGCCAGGAAAACAGTAGGGACTTAAAGAAATGTTTATTGACTGTCAGGATGAGTACATTTTTAGATGCTGTCCTCCATACCTGGAAATTCCTCTCCTTGTCTTTGACTCTTGGTCTTTCTGGCTTCCTTGAAGTCCCAACTAAAATCTAACCCTTTATAAGAAGCTTTCCTATTCCTCTTAATTCTGGTGCTTTTCTTTCATTGATTATCTCCTATTTATCCTGGATATAGTTTATTTGTACATAATTGTTTGCATTTTATCTCTACTATTAGACTGAGAACTCCTTGTAAGCAGACATTAGTTTTTGGATTTATTTTTATCCGTGATGCTTAGTAACCCTGTGTACCACAGCACACCAACACCCTCTTCTGCTAACATGTTGGAGACCTTCTGACCTGAGTGACTCTTCCAATATTGTCTGTGGGATTTTCTTGGCTAAGATATTGGAGTGGTTTGCCAATTCCCATCTTGGGTAACCCCACAAAACATAACTCAGTCTCATTGTGCAAACCCCTCTGCCATAACAAGGTAGTGATACTGGAGAGGAGATGAGTACATAGTAGGTGCTTAATAAATGTTTGTTGAGTCATTGCAGGTTTGAAAATGCTCAGCTTATTTTGGATTCATTTTAGCACTAGAGTGCTTTTCTACATCCATTGCCTCAGCTGACTTCCCCTTAGAGTCCTTAATATCAGCCATTTGCTGGTCTGGTAATACTGAGCTGGGAGCTACTTTTTCTTCTGCTTAAAGCTCCTAAGGTCCATTACTTCTCTTTTCACCACAACACTGGGGTCTGCTGGCATCAGAGAAGAACTATTCTGTTAGTTTTCTGCTGCTGCCATCTTCTGGTTCCTTGAAATCACAGTCTTTTCACATAGAGGAGGGGCTTGGGGACTCTTTTTGTTCATAGCCTCAGGGGATATCTCAGTTCTTTTGTTATTCAGATCCATAGTCAGCCAGTCTTCATGATTTGTCTTTTTAAGGACTTTTCTTCTGACTCAGCTGCTACTTTTTAAATTCTGTCTCCTCTTTAAATTAGAGTCAGAAAATACATTTCAATTCTCATCATAATCCTGGCTACTCTACACTATGCACCCTTAGGGATCTTCACTTAATAAGAATAAAGGGGCATGGTGGAACTAGAAACTTCTGTCCTGTCTCCCAAGTATACCAAACATACTGCCATCCCTACAACTATAAATAACCAGAGTATTTTTTCACAATTCCAATCATTGTATGGAATATAAAATTATGCATCTTTCCACAAGGTGAATTTGTATATTTATTTAGCCAAGAGAAAAGGCATAAATATGCTAAAGAAGTAAATACTTATCCTAGGAAGAGATATATATTTTTTCTGGTAAATTAAGTACCTTTCTGCTTCCTGCTATTCTCACTCCCCTCCTTGGACTAGCACAAGTGAGTGATTTCATGAATAACAATCAGTTCATCCATTAAATGTCTGTCTTGTGTAAGGAGCTGTATAAAGTACTTTTTTTAAAAAAAAGATCAAAATAAAGGACAGAGGCCTTGACCTCAAGAAGATAACATTTTACTTGGCAGGGGAGGGGAAGGTAGATGTAACATCCACTCAAGGCCACATGTGACCCTCTAGAGGTCCTTAGGAGTGGCCTTTTGACTGAGTCCAAGTTTAAGGGAAAAAATGCTTTAATTAAGGGGATTTGTTCTGTGAATTTTGGATTCAATCAAAGGGCTATACTAGAGGACCTAGAGGGCCACATGTGGCCTTGAGTGTATGTTACATTCACCTTCCCCTCCCCTGCCAAGTAAAATTTTATCTACTTCAGGTCAAGGCCTCTGTCCTTTATTTTTATCTTTTTCCTGAAAGTACTTTATACAGCTCCTTACACAAGACAGACATCTTATTTTTATTTATAGTAGAAGAAACTGAGACAAATGAGATTAAGTGACTTGCTTAGGATCACACAGCTAGTAAGCTAGTAAGGTAATTTTAATATATTTTGCTAGTCAGCATAAGAAATTAAATGGGAATTTTGGTGGAGTTTTGTGGAAGCTACAGATGACAGACAAAGGTCAGCAGATGATGCAAAAAAAGTATTTTTACTTAACATTGACCTACATATAGCCTAAGACCAAATACTTAACACAAATTTTTAAATAACGTACTGTAAACACCCCCATAAATGAAAATTTTAAAAATCAGACTTCTTCTCTGGTACAAAGGGAAGGTCAAAAAATTTTACATAGATTTTCCCAATTATGAGGGAGGCCATGCCCCTAATCCCCAGATGTGGAAGGAATAACTAGTTCTTACTACCTCCAAGCCAGCTACTCTATCCACTCCACTGTACTACCTACCTGTTCCTCTCTCCTCCTATGTGGAGATAGGAAATGGCATATAGAGTCAGAAAAGTTAGTAGCCTGAATGGATTCAAAAGTAGAGTGGACGAAGGGAAATATTGTGAAATAAGGCTAGAAAAGTAGTTTGGAGTAAGATTATAAAGGGTTTTAAATATCAAACTAAATAGATTGGATTTTATTCCACCAGTAATAGGGAACCCCCAAAGGCTTTTGAGCAAGGAACTACATGGTCAAATGCATACCTTTGAAAAATTATTTTGGCAGCTGTTTGAAAGATGAGTGACAGGAGAAAGATTGGAGGAAAGGAGAATGTTACAATGGTCCAGTTCAGTTCAAGTCATGTCTTTAGGTATCAGCATAAGATTCCTTCATGAAAGTTGATCATGTGACCATAGCGCAGGTCTTTGAGAGGTGATAGGATTGAAAGCATCAATGAGAATTTATCAAGATATCTAATCCTGGCTTCTCCACTAGCTACCAGCATAACCCTAAAAAGGCCTTTTCTCTCTGAGCCTCAGTTTCCTCATCAATAAGATCTGGATAATAATAGTATTTATCTCTGGGACTTGATGGGCAGATCTAATGAGATTATTCCTGTGAAAGTGCTTGGAACAACCCTCTACAGCTCTGCTATCTAGAGCTTAAAAGTAAAGTTGCTTTTCTTTTTTTCTCACATCATCTGTGCCTTTTAGATGTGCTATTACAGTGTCAGTGATTGGAAAATTGTGAGTATTAATCCCCAATTAAAAATCCCAGCAGAAGAGAGAGTAAACCATGGAACTAATTTTCATTTTCCTATGATTTTTCAGAGTTGAAAGAAAAAGTTTTCAGGAGGCAGTTAGGTGTATTTCACAGGCATGTAGGTGGAACAAGGAATAAAGAATTGGGCATGTGGGGCGGCTAGGTGGTGCAGTGAGTAGAGCGCCGGCCCTGGAGTTAGAGGGACCTGAGTTCGGATCCGGCCTCAGACACTTAACCCACACAAACAAAAGCCTAGCCTAGCCGTGTGACCTTGGGCAAGTTACTCAAGCCCAAAGGGGCGGCTAGGTGGCACACTGAGTAAGAGCACCGGCATAGGAGTTGGGATGACCCGAGATCGAATCCGGACTCAGAAAATGAGCACCCACACACAAATAATGACTAGCTGTGTAACCTTGAGCAAGTTACTTAACCCCAATTGCTAAAAAAAAAAAAAAAAAAAAGAATTGGGCCTGAAGTCAGGAAGAACTGAGTTCAAATCTAGTCTTAGACACTTACTAGTGGTGTGACCCTGGGCAAGGCACTTGACCTTGTAAAATGGGGATAATATAAAACCTACTTCCCAAAGTTGTTGTGTAGATCAGATGAGATAGTATTTGTGAAGCAATTAGCACAAAATGTAGAACATAGTCGAAAATTCATAAAATACATGTTTCATTCCTTTTTTTATTGTAACATTGGCCATAGAATTTTCCAGAGATTTCCTTTTGTAGATAAGAGAGATACAAGCTCATTCTGTTTGTCTAAGAATCAAAGAATTAAAGGATTTGGTTCATTTCTCTGAACCTCCCCCATCCAGGGAATTGGGCTATAAATCCCATGAAGCTTTCTCTGATGATTTCTGGGAATTCTTGTTTACCCCATGACTACAAGAATACGATATGAGAACTGACTTTTTTCCAGAGTATTTGGATATTGGCATTAATGTAGGAAAAGAGAAATGGAGTCAGACAGAAGGAAAGGCAGAGAGAGACAGAAGAAGAAAAAGGGAATAATCAGAGAGAGAAAGACATGGAAAAAGGGGAGAGGGAACTGAGATCAGTAAGATAAGGTAACTGAGAGGTAAGGTAAATTAGGTAGCTGCCTAAAGTGATAAATTGAGAGACAACACAACCAGAAACAATTGGTTTTTTTTTTTCTTATTAATTTTTTTTAAACAAATGCTTTATTAACTTCTGTTTTACATCATTCATTTCCGCCAGATTTTGAGTTACAATCATTTTCCCCCCATTATTCCCCTACCCAACCTCCCAGAATAGTAGTCCCACAAGATATCACTTCCTCCAATCTGCTCTCTCCCATACCTTCTCCCATACCCCCATCGACTTTTCCATTAGAGGAAGGTGAATCTTTGTGTCCCAATGCCTGCACATCTTATCTCCCTATTACAAGCGAAAGAGTATTAATAATAGTATTTATATATATTTGAAACATTTAATGTTACGACCTCGAATTTCAGATCCATTTCCTTCCTCCCTTGTCACCCATTCCCTCTTGGGAGATAAGTAATTCAGTATATGTTGTACATGTCTAGCTATGCAAAACATTATCATAGTAGATATATTGTACAAGGCTGCTTATAATTCCCTCCCACTCATCCCACCCCCCACCTGGTCCATTCCCTACATGATCCTGTCCCTCTTCTATAGTGGGTACTTCCAACCTCCCCTCACCCCAAGGATGCCCTCCCATCCATCATCCCTCCTCTCATCCCCCTTCCCCCTATCCTGCTGCAGGTTGAGATATCCCATTTAGTATGTATGTCATTTTCTCCCTGAACCAAATTCAATGTGAATGTGGTTTTGCCTTTTTAGCCTTCCTTATTCTCCCCCTCCTTTGCACCCACTTCCCCTACATGAGATAGTTTACCCTACCATGTCTCTCCCCATCTCCTCTTGCCACTTTCCTCTCTCACCTCATAATTTCATCCCTTGAGTATTCTCCCTTCCCAACAAATTCAACCTATGCCCTCTATCCATATATAACTGTAACCATATACACACACGTTCACATATGTATTCATATGACCACACCCCCTTCTTCCATTATTTTCATAGTGAGAAAGATATCATCAGTCACAGTTATTGCTTTTCCATATAGGAATGTAAATAGTTCAACTTTGATAAGTTCCTTTTGATTTCTTTTCCCTGATTACCTTCTCAGGCATCTCTTCCTTCTTGTGTCTGGATATCAAATTTTCTATTCAATTCTGGTTTTTTCCTCAAGAATGCTTGAAAGTCCTCTATTCCACTGAATGACCATATTTTCCCCTGAAACAAAATAATCAGTTTTGCTGGGTAGGTGACCCTTGGGTTCATTCCCAGTTCTTTTGCCCTCTGGAATATCATATTCCATGCCCTTCGATCCCTCAGTGTAGAAGCTGCCAGGTCCTGGGCTATTCTGATTGTGTTTCCACAATATTGAAATTGTTTCTTCCTGGCTGCTTGGAGTATTTTCTCCTTGATCTCGGGATTCTGGAACCTGGCTATAATATTCCTGGGAGTTTTCTTTTTGGGATCTTTTTCAGGAGGTGATCGGTGGATTCTTTCAACCTCTATTTTGCCCTCTGGATCTAAAACATCAGGGCAATTTTCCTTGAGAATTTCTTGAAGGGTGATTTCTAGGTTCTTTCTTTGATCATGGCTTTCAGGTAGTCCAATAATTTTTAAATTGTCTCTCCTAGATCTATTCTCCAGGTCAGTGGTTTTTCCCATGAGATATTTCACATTGCCTTCTAATCTTTCATTTGTTTGGATCTGCTTAACAGCATCTTGATTTCTCATAAAGTCATTAGCTTCCATTTGTTCCAGTCTAACTTTGAAGGAATGAATCTCCTCAGTGAGCTTTTGAGATTCTTTTTCCATCTGGCAAATTCGACTTTTTAAGGCATTCTTCTCCTCATTGCCCTTTTGGGCCACCTTTGCCATTTGAGTTAGTCTATTTTTTAAGGTGTTGTTTTCCTCAGTCAGGCTGTTGACCCTCATTTCATGCTTTTCCTGCATCCTTCTCATTTCTCTTTCCAATTTTTCCTCCACTTCTCTTATTTGATTTTTAAAGTCCTTCTTAACTTCCTTTATGGCCTTCAACCCGCTCATGTTTTCCCCTGGGGCTTTTGGAGCAGGACTTCTGACCTCACAGTCCTTTTCCCGCTCTATGCCCCCAAAATAGGAGTCTAGGGTTGCATTTTTCTGTTTCCTTTACCTTGGCATGTTGCCACTTAATTGCTTGACTTTTGGGCTTGTTGCCACACTATGGCTTTAAGGCCAGATAGAGGAATTTTCGTCCCGAACGTGTGTGGGGCAACTTCCGTTTCTGGCAAGCTGTAAACCCACCCACGACTTCCACCCTAGATCACAATCTAGATCCAGGGAGGTTAAAGCAAGAGCGATTACCCCCAAGACTGATCGCTGGATCTCCCCACGATTTGTAGGCTGGGAGCCTGAGCCGCCTCTGAAAACTACAAAATGGCGTTTGTCCTCAGCGGCTTCTAGCCCCCAGGGGAGGGAGCTGACGCATTCCCCAAATACTGGTCCCAAAGTCCATAGGACACTAACCTCTTACTTTGTCCTAGGCATGTCTATGTTGATAATTCTGGAGTCGCCACAGCTGCTGGTGTTCTGGGGTCTCTCCAGCCAGCTGCTGGCCTGCCGCCCTGGGGCTAAAACCTCGGCTCACTCGGACTTGGGCTCAGCTAGGCTCCTGCACTCTGCACGCTGCCAGGTCCCAGAGCGCTGCACTGGTCCTCCCTGCAGGGCTGCTGGGCTGTCCTCAGCGGGAGGTTAGCTTCTCTGTGTCGTTCTGTGGGTGCTGGGGCTCCAGAAGTTGTTCACAGTCCTTTTTTACATAGTTTGTGGGGAATCTGGGGGCAGAGAGGCTTGGATGAGCTGTTTCTACTCCGCCATCTTGGCTCCGCCCCCAGAAACAATTGTTAATATGTGTATCCATGTCTACAGTAGCCCCCATTGCCTGAAGGCCAGGTGTGTTACATTTCACCCCTCCCCCCAGGGCTCTCCAGTGGTTTAAGAAGCCACTGATAATATTTTCCCAATTTTGGGGATCTCCTGCATTTCCTGGTCCATTTAGCTACTTAACTATTAGATTAGTTTTATGAAAGAATGTTTACTTTAAAGGTATAGTTTAAAAAATATGCAGTTATCCCTTCTGCATCACAAGGTTAAGGGCACAGAGCTCCCTCTATTTGGAAAATACACATGAAATTTTTTGGCCTTCCTTTTGTACCAGAGAAGAAATTTGAATTTTTATGGTACTAAAAGATAAAATATGTTGATATTATCCAATAATATACATATATTTATTTTATGGATTTCTGTGTTTCTAAACTTTTTCTATGTTATCTGTTGGCCTTCATGTGTCATCTATGACTTCCGCAAAAGTCCCAAAAAATTCTATTTAATTTCTTATGCCAACCCACGACATATTGAAACTGCTATAGGGAACATCTCAACCCAGAAGTATACCCCCTAACACTTCAGGGTATAATTCTCTTTTTCACTACTTCAGTCTCTCAGGACTGGAGGGAGATTGTTAACAGCTTAATTTAGTTCCTATAAAGCATAATCCCACAAAATTCCACATCCCAAATCTTCCTTGAATCTAAGTCCCAGGCACCCTGGTTTCTCAGTGCTTCCCTGCTGAGCTAGCAGCAATATCCAGCCTGGAATTCTGCCTCCAAGATCACCATGGCTCACACTCCTGAGTCTGGGGACTCCATCACCTATGCTTGGTACCAAAAAGGATAAATTAACCCAAAACCACAAATCCAGTTCTCACAGTGTCAAGGCCTAATAGAGAGTTTTCTCTAGAGATTGCAATGAACAAAATAACCTTTGCCCATACCCAACCGTGGTGCCCATGTTATGGGAGAACCAGATCTTCACCACATAGATGTTGCCCAAAAATAAAGAGGCTGTCCCAGTCCGGTAGTTTTAAAGATGCAGCTTGTTCTAGCTACACAGCCAATAGAAAGATACTGCTGCACTTGTGGAGCTGTGATGCTGTGATAGGGGATTGCAGATGGTCTTCTCTAAGAAGCAGATTCCTGTCCTCTCCCTAGTGAAACTTCCATCACATCAGATAATTTGGGCCTGTGTAACAAAGTCCCACTCTAGAGGATTTTATAAATTCACATATCCTATATACTAAGAAAAATATGTTCTACATATTAGGTATTTTTGTGGTAAGTCAAATTATTTTTTACAGTGAAGAATCAAAGTCATTATGTATGTTGTAATAATAGAGGTTCCGATTTTCATTGCATGGCTTAAGCAAGACATGATTTTTAGTATAACCTAGGTTTCAAGCCTGAAACATTTTGTATAAATCCCTCCCAATAGAAAGAATTATGATTTAACACTGTATGCCTGTGTGAGAGGGTGAAGTTGAAACAGAAAACAGTCTTCATTCATTCTTTAAGACACACATGGTTCTATGCTCTCTTCTGGGAATGATCTGTGCAGAAATAAGAAAATAAATAGGAAGCATCAGACAGGTAGAGGAATTGGTGCCTCAACATGTCCCTGATTTCCAGCTTTGTCTCTCCAGAGACTTTGGGGAATTTCCCCTTGGGTGAGATCAGGGCCTCTCTCTTGATCAAGCAATGTCTCAGCTCATTCCCATATAAAGATTTCACTTACCCTTGTGTGTTTTCTGAGATGTTCTAATCTGTAGAACTCATATTTCTATTTCCTATCTGCTTGAATCAGTAAATTCACTCATAATTCACTATTTGTGATGCTCTTTTATGTAAGCAACATTTGATGGGAATTAGTGAAGCTTGTGGGTGTAAACTTGGGTTACTTTTTGCATTTTTCCCCTTTTATAAGATCTAGAGACCAAAAAAGGCAACTTGAATCTAAAATTATTGCCTCTAGACCAGAAATATTTAAGGAGACAGGTAAATAAAATTCTAGTCTGGTATCTCTCTCAGAGATAATGGAACACCCAGCCTTGTGGCCCTTTTTCTTGCTCCCCTCACGACAGAAATCAAAGTCTCCTTTGAAATGAGTGGGCAAAATTTCAATAACAGCTATCCTTGCCTCGCCAAAAGCTGCTTTTGGATCATTCATTTGAATACATACACACCTAGGACATACAAATGCCTTGCCCCAACTCTGAAAAGGAAAGGGAAAGAGAGAGAGAGAGACAAAGTTGGAGACTTTGCACCTTTGAGCTGTTAGTAAACCTCACTTTATCTCTGTTTACTTGTGCTATGGGCTTCAGAATGTCGCCACCATTCATCATTGTCCCCTGAATTAGAAAGTAGCCCACAACCCATCAAATGTTCTTTATCCTTAAATCTTCAGCTGCTCTGCTATAAAAGGGACAGCTACAGCCACCTCTCTGAATGATTACTCTCTGGGTTTTAGAGACACTGACTAAGGCAATATTCAAGGTCCAACTTAGAGGCTGGCCATTTCTCACTCTTGATCCAGGTGCTTTCAACCAGTAGAAAAGCCTCTAGGAGCATTTTTCTTTCACAAAGCCTTTCATTTCATGCTCTGTGCCAACTACCAGAGAAGGAAAAATATTCCTGAGCTTATGGAGACTGAACACATTGTCACACCATCTATTGGCATTGAATTGTTTTATTCAAAGTCAGATAAACTGTTCAGGATATAGTGTGGTGAGAAAGCAGAAGCTCACGGATCAGTCAGATACCATGAGGCAATTGATATAATGCATTAGAGCAGCATTGACTGTGAACACTGGGATTCCAAAGGCTCAGCCACATGGCATCTCAGTCAGGCTGCCTGCAAAACTCCTGCCTTAGAACTGCAGCATCTTATCTGGAAACACATGTTCTCTCAACTCAAGCAGAAAGAATAGCTCCCATCTTCCCCTGTCCAGGAGAAAGCAAACACTGCTCCCTTTGCATTTGCATTAAGATGTAGGCCCCTCCCATTTTAAAAAAAATTTACATGAAGAACATAAAATAGACCATGAGACCACAAAAGCAAACACAGAGTTAGGCACTCCTCGAGAAATAGGGAAACAATGCTGAGCCAGGGCTGCCTCTGACAGTAATATGAGTTGGAAAACCTGGATGCTCGTCCAGGCTCCATCACTGGCTGGTAATGGGCCTTGGGCAAATCCCATAACCTCTCAGACATCTGTTTCCTCAACTGTAAAATTAGAATCAGTCTAGGTGTTCTCTATGGGCCCTTTTAGCACTAAAAGTCTACAAAATCATCTTTTTATGTGAACAAGTCCCTGGGGGTGTGGGTAGGGGTGGATGATAGGGCATTCTTACTGCTTGGTTAGTGTTTAGAAATGTTTTAACAGTAGTGTGTGAATGTGTGTCAGGGGCAGAGGGGTCTGTCTGTGTGTATGTCTGTCTGTTATGAAAAGCAATGATGAAAAAAAAATGGTCCTGGAGAAGAGGTATCCCTCTCCAATCAGCAGGAAGGTGGGAAAACCTTAGAGTCAGATATTGTGTTATCAGACCCTGTTGCTACATCACTCAGTTCCTGGTCTGTAAAATGAGCTGGAAGAAATGGCAAACCACTCTGGTATCTTCACCACAAAAACTCCAAATGGGGTCATGGAGAGTCCGACAGGACTGAAACACTGAACAGCAGTTGCTATGTTATGTCTTCAATGTAACTATTTTTCCTCGTTAGAAGGGAAGGCTAAATTAGGAGGAAGGGGAGAGGAATAGGTTGTATATACACAATCCTTTTCACAAAAACAAAAGGCGTCAATACAACTTTTTTTTTTAAAGAAAAGCAGTGAGAAAATATATACATTCCCTAAGGAACAACTTAAGAGTCCCCAACTTCATATTTTAATTTAATGAAATGACTGTAAATTGTTAACAAATGAAAACAAAAGCTTTAAAAGACTCCATTTTTGTCTATCATCTTAGAGAGTTGACTGGGCCACGGAGAGGTTAAGTGACTTGACAGGGTCCCACAGAGAGTATGAGTCAGAGATGTAACCCAAATTCTGATCTTCCTAACACTATCTATCCATTAGGCTATACTGCCTGTTTTATACAAGCAGCAATCCAAGGCTATAAACTGCACCACATGAATGGATATGCATTGGCAAAGGGAGTTCCCTCACAAAGAATTCTCTAAACCAATGAAATCCCAGGTCCAGCCCAAAGATCATTCATTATTTTCCATAATATTGGCTGACATTTATATAGCACTCTAAAGTTTGCCTGGTGTTTTATCATATTATCTTCTTAATCCTTACAGCAACCTTGCCAAGTACAGATGACAGATAAGAGGAAACTCAGGCTTAGAGGTTGTGTGACTTATCCTTTGAGGTACAACTAGCAGGTATAGAGGCGGTTCAAACCCATATCTCCCCTGACTCCACCACACCTCACTGGCTCTGTAATCCATGCCATTATTGGTATAGTCTGATCTGGCAACATAAACACATCTGAACTGACAAAAACAGCAATACCCCCAATATGATTACAATATAGCCATAACTAAAGCACTTAGATAGATTCTAGTCACATCCAGAACCCCTCTTTCTGATCTAATTTCACTTAAAAGATGCTAAAAACCAGAAAAATGTGTAAATGAAAACAAAAAGGAGTGGACACAAATAGTTTATCATTGTTACTAACAGGCTTAATTTACACTTCAAAATTGCACATAATACGAGTTTACAGATTCATATACATTTTTGTTCTATGTTTTAGATGATTGTTCATAATAAAATTTCAAATACAAAAAAAAAAAACGTATTGCCACCACATGTAGATAGGGGAAATCCTTGCCTCTATATAGAGATAGGAGGACTAATTAAACAGACTAACCAAATGGCTCCAAGATTTTATCTTGATAAAAGAACAAAGAAAAAAGGATTCCCAAGAGTTATAAAGACTTAAACTCAATATGGATTTTTCTCTATTGTTTTACAATTATGTTTAACATTTTAATGTTATAGTGGATTTAAACTCCACAACTGAAAGCCAGTTTAATCCTTTTCCTTAATCTCACTAGTTTAGAAATTAGTCAAAGTGGGGTGGGCTAGGTGGCAGTGAATAGAGCACTGGCCCTGGAGTCAGGAGGACCCAAGTTCAAATGGAGCCTCAGACACTTAACACAAAAACTAGCTATGTGACCTCAGGCAAGTCACCTAACCCCAAATTCCCTACCTTCCCCCCTCCAAAAAAAATAGAAACAGAAATTAGTCAAATCAAGATAGTGTGTTTGAGTCAGTCAGAATGGACAAGTGAGCTTATGTATCAGTCAATCAAAAATATCTATTAAGCATGTACTTATGTTCCAGACACTATGCTAAATTCTGGCAAATCAAAGAGAAAAACCAGCAGATCCTCTCTTCAAAGAAGCCACTCTCTAATGCTAAAGACAACATATAAATAACTAGATACATACAAGATATATACAGAACAGAAAGGAGATGTACAAGTCAGAGATTGCGTGGAACAAGGCAATCTCAAAGATAGGGATTCACCCTGACTAATGCTGTGATGACACCTTCAAAGATGACTGACCTGACTCCCAGTAAATGAAAAGAAAACTTCCCTGAGCCTATATCTAAGAACAAGCACAATTTGTGTAGTACAGCTGACTCAGTTATTTGGGGGTTGAGCTCCTTTAACTGTCATGGCTTATCGAGAGAAGAACAAGCAATTCCCCCACTCTACTAAAATATCCCTTGGGAATCTGTAAGCCTCACTGTTTCCTTGGATCATAGTGAATTCCAATTGAATTGGACAGTCATGATAAGATCTCTCAAGGTTCCTTTTAACCATGTGGTTATTTATTTAATATAAATGGTAAAATCACAATGAGTTTCCAGAAAACCATTTTAATGTATATTTCAGGTCCTCACTTTGTTTTCATATTGCATTTGAAGTACTGGCCCATTTAAAAATTAAATGTTATGAGATTCAGTTCAGTTCAAAGGGAAAAAGTGAGTAAGATATATGTAGATATAATTATTCTGGTATATATATATATATGAATAAAATCAGTAACCTACCAAAAATAGGGGAATGATAACTGTGATTTTATTAGAATTTCCATATTACTATGGAGATTCCCTCTGCATCAATGAACACATACAACCTCTTCTCTAACATACAGTTTTGTGATGACTAGGTCACTAAGAGATTAAGTGATTTATCCATGGTCACTCAGCCAGTGTGAACCAATAGCAAAACAATCCCAGGTCTTCCTGGTTTCAAGACCACCTTTCTCTCCACTATGTCACAATGTCTATATACATTGATAATTAGCAACTATATTCAGTATAGTGAGAGGTAGCTCTAGTGTAGCAAATAGAAAGACAGTCTTAGATCAAGAAGATAGAGAAGATGATCACTCAAATTCTGCCTCTGACACATCCTAGTTCTGCAACCACAGACATGTCTACTTACCCCCTCAGGGTACCAGACAACTCTCTAAGACTGTCATTTACAGAAGGATCTCCAAACTGCATTAGTGGAAGGAATTTATGCATCAGGGATCCTTGCACTGATGAAATCACAATTCCAGATGCACCCCAATTTTTTGTTTTTTAATTTATTTTTTAAGTTATGGAATGAAACAAGCATTTCCTAATAGTATAATAAAAAAGCACATGAATTTACAGAACTATTATGTATAACTTAATATTCATTTTAAATATACAGAAAAGTTATCATGTAAATTTCTTTTTCTCTTCCCTCCCTTTCCCCCCATCCTAAAGAAGGCCACTATTAAATATGTATGTTTGTGCATATATATGTATGTATATGTATATGTGTGTGTGCATGTACATATATGTGTGTAGCATGTGTTATATATGTGTGTATTGTGTAAAATTAGTCTATACCTACTTCTGTTTATCAGTTCTTTTTTGGATGCAGATAGCATCTTTCTTCATAGTCCTTTATAATTAATTTAGGTATTTATAATAGTCAAAATAACTTAATCACTCAAAGTAATTCTTAAAACAGTATTGCTGTTACTGCATACAGTATTCTCTTGGTTCTGTTCATTTTGCTCTTCAGTATTTCATGCAAGTCTTCTCATGTTTTTCTAAAATCATTGAGCTCATCATTTCTTATAGTACAACTTAATTGCTTAGCATGCCAAAAGGGTTAAGGCTTTTTTTTTCTTTTGGAGAACTCATGGAACAAAGCATAAACACAAGCATGTTTTTCCTATTCCCCCCCAAAATCTCTGTAGATATCCTAATAGCCCTTGATAAAAAACAGTAAGCCCAAGTTTGTTTTTTTCAAACTACTAGATATAAGAAAAGAATATCAGCAGTGGCATAATTTAACTGCCAGTTTATGAATCAAAGTACATTAGTTATCACACTACACACACACACACACACACACACACACACACACACACACACATATATACAGATTGAAATGCATCTGAAAACAATAAACATTTATCAAGCACCCATTATGTTTGGAGGACCATGTTAGTTGCAAGAGATGATAAAAAGTTTCGATTTAACATAGTCCCTGCCCTCATGTAGCTTATAGTCTAATAATAGATAATATAATATTATGTGATAAGTACATTAGAGATCTACAATCAAAATGTTTTATGATGTCTGAGGGAAAAGGCCATCGCCATCGTGCAGGGGGGAGAGGGAATTGGGTAGGGCGGGGCAAACATCAAGGAGGAGATAGCATTTGAATTTAAAGGATGAATTGAAATCTGACAAAGACAGGGTAGATGAAGATAGAGCATGTTTTAGGAGGTCATGCATAGAGCGGTTCAGTTTGACTGGAGAATAGAGTACAAGGAAGGGACTAATAAGGCAGGAAATCGGGGATAGCACCAGATTGTAGAGGGCCTGTGATGTCAGCCCTAAATTGCTTAACCTTTATTCCAGACACAATAGGGAGCCACTGAAGGTTTTTTTGAACAATAGGAAGTAGCTAATTATGTTCCAACCAATAATCTTTATGTGACATCTATGAATTCTTTGATGACATAAAACAAAACACATTATTCTCTGTTAATCATCTTTCTTTCATTTGTGCTTCACCTAAGGACATTCATCTTCTGATTAAATGAACCCAAAGTCAAGAAGACCTATGTTCAAACACATATACTATTTGCATGACCTTTGACAAGTCACTTAACCTTGCTGAGCCTCAGTTTTTCCACCTGCAAAATGGAATAATATTATCATCTCTCTCACCAGGTTGTTAGGAAAATCAAAAGAGAAAACAAATTTATAGTGCTCTGCAACCTGAGTATGCTATATAAATGTAAGCCATTGTTGTTTTATTATTAAGTTTCTTTTCCTTGTCATTTTTTCATTTTCTGCCTTCTTTGCTCTATTTTATTCTTCCTCCCAGCTTCTCTTCTTTTTTGCTTTTTTTTTTTTTTACATCTGAGCATATTTTACAAAAGCTTTGGATACTTTCCATCTTCTAGAAATTAATTTACTGCTGGCCTATTTTGCAAACAAAGTTGACCTACAAAAACTTTCCCAAAATTCTATGAAGATGCTGTGTTGAATGATTTTGCAACTGACAGAAAAAAGCCTAAGATTATGTTATAAGATTTTTTGCAGGGTGAGGAGGAGTGGGGAAAATGGGCTTGTGAGGGATGGATTTGGGAGATACTTTTGGAAAGTATATCCTTTGTCAATAACTGTTATTCAGGAAATTTAACTTACTCAAGGTTTCCAAATAAAAGAAGTACTCTGAATGGTCTTCAAGAATTGTTTTGTTTTGTTATTTTTTTCTGTCTCTCTCAAATAGCATGATTCCCACAAGAACCATTTATTTTAAAATTCATTTTTTTAAGGATTACAGGCAACAACTTTTTACTATCTAAAGATTTTTTTAAGCCTTCATTCCATCATGAGGTATATGAGTTGTCACAAAAGATTGCTACTATTTGTGAAAAAAGTGAATGGATTGTAACTCCTATGAGTCCCAGACCTAGTGATACTCAAAACCTGATATCAGAACTAAGTAGCAATCTATACAAGGAAAAACATGATGCCTTTTGTCATTCAAGGAAACAAGCTAGGTTTAAAAAATAAACAAACATTTTCAGTAACATCATGTATTCTGTGTCAAGGGGTCAGTGAGGCTGTAGGAAAGCTCCTAATGGAAAAATCCATTGAATTAAAGAGTGGCTTTACCAGCAGAGCTCAACAAAAATGATGAAGGAATGGAAAAGAAGAAAGTACCAGCTTTGGTGCTAAGTGCTAAATATACAAAGAATGTTTAAAAATAACTATCCTGGTCATTAAAGACACTAGTGGGGCAAGGGTTGGGGTCAGGAAAAGGACCATCAGGTTAGGCCTTCTGCAAAAGGTGGGAGTTCAGCTGAGTCTTAGAGGAAGCCAAGGAATCTAATAAACAGAGAGAAGGGAGGGTATTTCAAACATGGGAGGATAGCCCACACAGGCGAGGAGACGAGACATGAAGTATTGCGTAGAAAGCAAGGTGAGTAAGTTATGCACTCTAACTGAATCCTGGGGTACATGGAGAAGAGTTAAGTTTCAGAAGTCTGGAAAGGTAGGAAGGCACCAGGTGACCCACACAAAGGCTAGAATGGATTGATCAGGCGAGTGACATGTTCAAACCTAAACTTTAGGAAAATCGCTTTAGAAACAATAGAGCATGGGTTGGAAAAGGGAGAGAAAATTCTCTTCACACCATTCCCAATTTTCTCTGTACTATGTCGACCCTAGTTAGCATTTTCTTTTAGGATCAAATGAGCTAACTGTTGTAGAGTGTTTTGTGAACCTTAAAATGCTATATAAGTGCTAGCTGTTTTCATTAAGAGCATTCTGCCTGGAAACACAAGCCCTGTCCAACCTGGTCCCAGCCTTGCATTCCAGGATAATATCCTATTACTTCTTTCCTTGTACTTGATCCTCCAGTCAGCTGGGCTGTTCTTGTCACCCTAAAACATGCTATACACTGTTCTAACTCTATGTCTTTACTCATGTTGTTCCTTATGCCTGCAACATTCTCCCTCCTGTCCTCATATAGCCGTCCACTTCATGACACCTCTGGAGGACTGGAATGGAGAAAGAAGATATTATCAACCTCCTAGAAAAGCCAGAACAGAAAAGGAGTCCACAAATCCTAGCAAGGCTGCAGCAGATCCAAATTCTATTCCTCCTAACTCTAGTCTGCCATGTTTCTCAGGAGACTTTTTTATCTCCCACCACTCAGTCCATGTTCCTTTCTCTAAATCCCTATCCTGTTTGTTTTTCCAGGTCTCACTGCTGCGGCCTCCCTAGTGTCCTTGGCTTGGGCCTTGGCCTCCTACCAGAAAGCCCTTCGGGACTCCCGTGATGACAAGAAACCCATCAGCTACATGGCTGTCATCATTCAATTTTGCTGGCATTTCTTCACCATCGCTGCCAGGGTCATCACCTTTGCCCTTTTTGCCTCTGTTTTCCAGCTCTACTTTGGGATCTTCATCGTCCTTCACTGGTGCATCATGACCTTCTGGATCGTCCACTGTGAGACAGAATTCTGCATCACAAAATGGGAGGAGATTGTCTTCGACATGGTGGTTGGGATCATCTATATCTTTAGCTGGTTCAATGTGAAGGAAGGCAGGACACGTTGCCGGCTCTTCATTTACTATTTTGTGATTCTTTTGGAAAATACCGCCTTGAGTGCCCTCTGGTACCTATACAAGGCCCCCCAGATTGCAGATGCGTTTGCCATACCAGCACTATGTGTGGTATTCAGCAGCTTTTTAACAGGCATTGTTTTTATGCTGATGTATTATGCCTTCTTTCACCCCAATGGACCCCGTTTTGGGCAGTCACCAAGCTGTGCTTGTGAGGACCCGGTAGCAGCCTTCGCTCTGCCCCCAGAAGTGGCCACAAGCACTCTAAGGTCCATTTCCAATAACCGCAGCGTTGCCAGTGATAGGGATCAGAAGTTTGCAGAGCGGGATGGGTGTGTGCCTGTCTTTCAGGTGAGGCCAACTGCCCCTTCCACCCCATCCTCCCGACCACCAAGGATTGAAGAGTCAGTCATTAAAATTGACTTGTTCAGGAATAGATACCCAGCCTGGGAGAGACACGTGTTGGACAGAAGCCTAAGGAAGGCCATCTTAGCTTTTGAATGTTCCCCTGCTCCTCCGAGGCTACAGTACAAAGACGATGCTCTCATTCAGGAGCGGCTGGAATACGAAACTACTTTATAGAACACTGAAAGTCTTGAAGGAGCCAGGAGGTTACAGTCCAGATTAAGGGTTGACAGCAGGGCTGTGGCAATAACTATACTCTATTGCAGAGTAGAGCAAGGAGCTGTAAAGGTCTTAGTCTGGCTGCCATCATGATTATCATTTGATCCACAGGCTGCAGACTGGTGGCTGCAATAGCCTTTTCAGACAAGCAGCCCCTAGAGTCTCAGTTCCTTCAGCCAGGGAGCAGATTCCCAGCTCTTGACTCCTTGTTCCTATCAAACTCTTGCACAGAGCTTTCAATCAAAACTACAGGAAGATTCCGATGTGTACATGCTGCCTCCACCTAATAGGGCATTTTAATGGGATTGCCTGATCTTTGCATAAAAACACATTCAATCATGATCTAAACATACACACACACACACACACACACACACACACACACATATCTTCTTCTGTCAAAATGGCTTAGGTAGTTTGTCAATATAAAGCTCTGTTTCTCACAGGAACAAAATGAGAAAATATATTTCCTCAAGATTCTGGAAAAAGAAACATTCTTTTTTTTTAATTGGTAAATATTTTCTCATTTGGAAAAAAACAAACTACCATATGTATCAGCCTACCAGTGGACAGCAAATGAAAGTGCACTTGCACAAGTGTTAATATTGATGGAATGGTTAGTTTTCTATGAAATTCAGGATTTATTTTCATTAAGATTTTCAGTTGACAGCATCCTTTTTGACAGAAATCCTATGCAGCACATTTATGGCTTTCAACAAGACCAAGGAGCTCTAAGAATTTAGTGATGTAAATTAAATGATAATCATGATTCAGTATTTAATTGCAAAAAAAAAAAAAAAAAAAGAACAGGAGAGAGAATAAAAGGAAGGAAGGAAGGAAAAAATGACCAAATCAAAGCATGGGTTTTCCAGGCTTCTGGAGACCGTGTTTTTGCATTGTGAGGGGACAAGCATCTGGAGATTAAAATGCTGTAACTTGAATTTGTTTCAGGACGCAGAATGCATGGCTCTGTGTGTGAATGTATGCAGGTGCAGTGCGATGAGAGTACGTGACATGCCATACCCTTCTAGTGCCAAACATTGTCGAACTATGAGATTGATCCTAATGCCCAAGGGACAGAACCCAAGTAGCACGAGCCCTACTGAAAGCAGGAAGCAAGGAAGAACAATCAAGTTCTCCACATGTACAGACAGTTTGGTTTATCTTTTCCCCCAACCCAAGTTGAAAGTGATGTGTCTTTTAGAGGCTTTGGGCCACTCATTAGTAAGTATGAGCAGACAAAACCAATGAAATAAGTGATGGGAAAAGCCCTTTCGAACTTCTGGAAGGCTTGTCTCTTTATCTAGCTAACAATATGATTGAATTGTTTGTACAAAAAAAAATAAGATTCTGGGTTTTAAATACCTCCCTACAGCAAGTAAATGTTCTCTTTTTCTGTTGGAAATGTCCTCCCTCATGGTGCTTTTGGTTGCATTAAAGGTGCAGGTCAAATTTTAATAGTATTTTTTTTATAGCTGGTGCGGAGTGGAATAACTCATGGATTATTTCGATATTTTTGTAATGAAAAAAATGTATGTTACATATAGAAGATGTTTCCTTTTATAGACCTGGACTCTTTTAAAACATCCCATGTTCTTTAGTTATTTGGGAAGTTAGAAGGGGGTCCACACGTCCCATTAGTTTGCCCTCCAGATGGAAAAAAAGATATATTTCTCCTATAAGGTCACCTTGCTTTGTAGCACTGGAGTTCCAAGAGTCTGCCTCTGGGTTTGTTTGTTTGTTTTTTCCAAATATCAGGTGGAGAAGAAATTAGAATCAAACTAAAAATGGTTTGCCAAGAACTAGAAGCTTTTCAAGGAAACCCTTTTTTATGGGTTCCATGAAAGTTTCATAGATTTTCCATCCAGTTCATAGATTTTGAGCTGGAAGGAATCTAATAAGTCATCTAGTCTTCATTTTGGAAACTAAGGATCAGAAAAACAAAGTGATTTACCCAAGGTCATACGGATAATTAGTAGTAAGCCAGGATTTGAACACCGGTCTTCAGACTACGAAAAAGGAAACCATAGTGGAAAATGTGTTAATTTCTAACATTCACACTTCATTTTAATTGGACTAATTTGAATTCAGCTAAATAACTGATTAATTTGCTTTTTTTAAAATCAGTCTTGTTAGTTTGATTTACCTGTTTGACCCCAAATCCCTTTAAAATGAACAAACAGATATGCAGTTAGCTTCAGTCTGTCTATAACCAATCACTGGTAATGTCAGTATTTTTATCTTTGCCAATAGGTGTGTAATGCAGTGACTGTTATCCCTATAATGATACTTATAAAGTAAAGTGACAGGGTTCCTACTAGACCAGGGTTTTTTTGTATTTAATCCAAAAGCCATTTTTAATAATAAACATTTTTTATCAATAAAACATCATCTTTTCCTAGTACAGGATCTGTTCATCCAAGAAATAGCTCTGCTAGAGAATAACAATCACGTTTAGATACGATGAGACTACTGGGCTTACGAGAGAAAACCCAGAAAGATGCTGCTTTCTAGCAGCTGGTAAACATTTAGGGATAAGTGTTCCACCCCAGCAGTCATTTCTATAATATTTTAAGATAAAATTAGCTTTTCAGCTGATGTGTCCCCTCTGGGTATTTTAAACACTTAAAAATTTTAATGTGAGTAAATTCAGCTTGAATAATTATGAGTCACAAATGTCATTTTTCTACCCAAAACCACAAAACTAGTCATTTTTAAGAATCCAACATTTTATTCCGATCAAATATGCTGTATGTTTGATGTCATGAATAAATGTCAGGATAAGATATGATTGTGTTAATCATCACAGACCACAACAGACACAATCATTTCTTATTTAAGTAGTCATGTCAAAGGGGAGTAGGAACATGAATCTTGTGCTAGGCGGGATCCCAGAGACCATCTTGTCCAATAGCTAATTTCATAGTTGAAGAAACTGAGATCTGTGGAGGTTAAGTGACTAGCCAAAGGTCACAGAGATAGTGTCACAAGTGACTCTCAGCAAACTCTTACCTCACCCATTGATTTTCCTTCAGTAAGAACAAAATGACAATGCTGTTATAAAAAGAATACTATATAACTGGAAAGTAATTGATTGGATAAGTGAAGAAGCTGTAATTACAGAAAAAGATAATTTTTCATGGATTATTAAATATTGTAGGCTCTCTGATTTCTATCATGGTTTGAGAACAGGATGCCCTATTCTAATTGTAAGTCTATATTATTTTGAGATTATTTTGTCGTAATCTTAATTATATTATTACGGCAATTAACAGTTGCCAGATATATCATGTCAGTAGTTTTTGAAGATTTCAAATACAATATAGTTAGAACTAAAACTATATAAAATGTAATTTAATCTTTTTTGATGTGATTCAGAAAACACACAAAGTTTAGGGTCAACATTACAAAAGCAGGCATTGATAGAGAAATGCTCATTCATAGACTGTTAGATAACAGAGAGTCTACTGTATTGGGGTTTAAAGAGATCTTTGTCACATTATAAAAGTGCAAAATAGTATTTGTGTTACTATATTATTTTATTTTAATAATTTGTTTTCAAGCTTCAGTAAGTTCCTAAAAGAAAGCCCTTAAAAATCCAGGAAGGGGGTAATATGTAATTTATAATACTTGAACACTAGCTTGGAAGTGTCTGGAAAACAAGCATCTTTATCAGCAATCTCTGAACTCCTAATGTTTTGGGCTCACCTATATTCCTTTTTTCTTCTCATCAAAGGAGGGTTCTCCATAGTACTCATTTACAGAATATGATGAAATTCTTTTATGAAAATTGTTATAAAGGTTTGCATTATTGATGAAATGAAACACATTAATTCCTAATTGAAAATATAATGACTGTATACTAAGTCTTGACTCCAACCAAGAAGTTTGTCAACTTAAATGAAAAAGCAGGGAGGTTTGGGGTTTTTTTTTCTCCCAGATGTTAAGTCCCAAATATGATAGTGTTCTTTAAGCCATCTTCATACATTGTGATTTGTTTTTAATTCAGAATGTCTAATATGACTCTCTAGACATTCAGTGAATATTTGTCATTGATAATGCTGTTCAACCACCATATGAAATAAATGTTTTCCCAGCTTACTATATGTATGGAGTCCAAATGTTGGCAAGGCAAATATGGTACCAAAAATTATTATCATACTAGACCTATTGTTATTATCATCACTGATACATTTCTGCCAATATTTTAAGCTCAATTGTGATTGACTCACCATACATGTTTACCAATAGAATAAAATAACTGGCAACGCTGAACCATTGCAAATGAACAGGGAAATGAAAATTTGGTGATTGCTTTTAAAATAGAAAAAAAAATACTTCTTAAATAAAGTAACAAAGAGGAAAGGAACTAAATGTGCAGTACACTTTAAAGCTGATAGCCTTAGATGTGTTTCACTTGTTTCCTTCAGTCCATGCTGTTTTCATCCAAAAACCCATTTCCTTGTTCCCTTTTCTGCTTCAGCCCCAAAATGCAATCCTTGGGTACACTTAATAATTCTCATGAACTGGAAATGCCCGGAGCCAGCAGAGAAAGGTTTTTGCTCTAATGAACTTTATCAGAGGTCTATTGAAGGAGTGTGTCTTTTGAACAGCTATCTGCCATTCTAAGCAGGTAAAAGACTTCTTCTCTGAAGAGAGAGTTATGGGAAGAAAAACTCCTGCAGGCCTAAACTGGAATTGTTGGGGCCTGGGTGTTTGTCTGTGGCCCCCACACATAAGAATGTCTCATTGTTCTGTAAAGGATGGTGACATACTGTTTGTACAAGAATTTGGGGGCATTTTCTAGTAAAATATCTTCTTATAATATTTCATCATAGCATAATACGTGTGTTTTCATATGTATCTGCCATCTGCTTTTTTACCATTTCTACATAAAGTCTTGGTATTTTTCAGTCTGTATGGAAAATTCCTTAAAACCTTTTAAAACAATATATCCTGCTCTTTCCTTCAGAGAAGTAACTCAGAGCAGCTCTGTCAAAAACAAATGTGGATTCCTATGGGCTGTATATTAACTTTAAAAAACATCTGTTAACGTTACTTATATTGTATTTTTTTTGGTTAAACATTTCCCAGTTATATTTTAATCTGGTTCCAGAAACAATCAGGAGGGGCCATGAGTTTGACAACTCTGATTTAGATGATATTTATGCTATAAAATGATCATAGCCAGGTCACTAATCATTTCTATCATTTTAATGGTGCATATAAGCTATCACATATTCAATTTAATGACAGCAATGTGTATACTTATGAAGATAAGAAAAATGAATGGTCCATCTATTGTAGGAGCCAGTTGGGTGTTTGGATTTAGTGGATTTTCGAACCATAGATTTAGAACTGGAAGTGACCTAAGAAGTCATCTAATTCTACCTGCCTCATTTTAAGAAAAGGTTAAGTGATTTCCCTGATTTCACACAGGTGGTAACTAGTAGAAACAGGTTTTGAACCAAATTCCAAATCCAGCATTGTTTTCCCAGCACAACCTTACCACCCTTTCCATCTACATGAATTTATTACTAGATTGAGTTGTCTAAGAAAAGATGCATGATAGAAATAATCACACCATGTGTCTTTGAACTAACAGAGTCTACATTGTAATTACTGATTCTATAGTAAAAAATGTGCAAAATGTGGGTGGAATTCTACAAAAACACAATGAGCCATTTAATTTTGCTAGTTGTAGCAATTAGGCTACATCATATGAAGCCCAAAATGCAATAAGTGGCAAGCAGCCATTTGTACAACAGAAACAGGGTAGGAAAATCTATCCCTGAACATTTGAGGGATCCTGTCATTTCATTATCCATTTAAACTCTTCCTTTGGATGCTACAACATTGAATTAGATGTGAATTTAAACTCTTTGACAAGATAACTGTCCTGGACATCTTAAAATTCTTTTTTTTAGGGGAGGGGATCAAAGATGGGAGAGGTGGGAAGTGTTATGGCATCAAATAATTACTTTAACATTTCAACAAATGGACTGATTGTAAATTACCAGTTCTGTTGGCACTGTATCACAGCCTATTAGAAACAAACTTTTAAATAGGACATTTTCTTTCATTCTCTCCCCCCGCCAAAAAAAATCCTTTTCCAGTTCAGATTTCCTTATTTAATTATCATTGATTCTCGCACTGGAAAGTCTAGTGATTATTTTTAAGATGTACAAAACCTCCCTTTCCTTTGCTAATATTTGCCTTTCTTGTAATGGAAACAGCCTCTCTTGTAATGCGTGCATTTTCTGATTACTACGGCATTTTCATGTTCTTACTGAAACCAACATAGAATAATATGGAAGACCCACCATTCAGCTGAGTAAATATCACATTTTATACAAAAAAATCCTCCAAAGGGAGTCAAAGGAATTTTAGAATAATATCACTACACCAATAACAAGTCAGTTTCCCATACCTTTCCTTCTTCTTGTCTAACTGGACATCTTGCACAAAATTATTGTGTTTCGTGAGATTACCAAAATAGTCTTTGGAACTATTTATTTACTAAAGTAACATCATAAATGCACAGCTATTCATTGAATTGAAATATATAATGAAATGTTTCCCCAATTCCCTTCTCTGCTATAAGATACATTGTTTAACGTCTTTGATGAAACAGAAGGCCAAAGTAACCAATGATCCTGCTATTTTCCAAATCATGGGGAAAATTACATTTTATGTTAAATTGAAGTTTAATTAAATAATGAAGTCATCATTAGTACATGAATAAAAAAAACATACTTTTTAAACCTGTGGTATTTTTACTTAAAAAAAATCTAAGGGGCAACTAGGTGGTGCAATGAATAGAGCACCAGCCCTGGAGTCAGGAGGACCTTAGTTCAAATTTGACCTCAGACCCTCACTACTTACTAGCTGTGTGACCTTGGGCAAGTCACTTAACCCTAACTGCCTTGCCTTCCCCCTAGGAAAAAAAAATCTTGCAGAAGGCCAAGTAGACTAATGGAAAGAGAATTGGATTTTAAACCAGAGGCCTTTCCCTAGCTTTGAATCCTATATGAAATCTTTGAAATCTACATGACTTTGGGAAAGTCACTTAACCTCTCTGGATGTGAGTTTCCTCAATAAGGGGATTGGACTAGATGGCTTCTAATGTCCCTTCCAGGTATAAACCTATGATCCTATGATTTAGTGGAATCATCTGTCTTTATCCAAGGATCAAAGGATTCCTCTTAACATAAGACAAGGTTCTCCCCTAGCTTGCACTCCTAATTCATTATTTCCATTGAACTGTTGGGGCCTTTTGTGGTTCTATTAGTTGGAGTGGTGATAGAACCCTTCCTTTCCCTCTTACACCATGGAACAGTGAATGCTAGAGCTGAAACCATCCATTTCAACACTCGGGGCAAGAAGCAGGCAATTTGCCCAGGGTAAGCATCATGAATCCTACAGAGTCAAGGAGTGCCCCCTCCCTCCAACTCTGTAATTCTTATGTGAAAATAATACAATAAAGAAACATGGCAAATTCAGTTGAGCAGAGAGAGAAAATCAGTTACTCTAATGGCTCCAATACTGCTCGGGGATTTCATGCATTCATTTTTTACTCCATTTAAATCTCATTGCCCTGGAGCAAAGTACTATTTGCCTTATCCCCACCCAACCAGTCTTGTGGATCTGTTTGGATAGAAGGCCCAATGGGAGGGGAAAAAAACTTCACAAAGACACACATTCAATCAGGGGATGTTCATTTCTGTAGAATTTTAAAGCTGAAAGGAATTTTAGAGATTATCTAGTGAAGAAGCTATAGTAATGGGAGTGATTATTATTGTCTAGTTCAAACTCCTTATGTTATACATGAGGAACCTAAATCCCAGAGAATTTACTGATAAGGTTTTGTAGAAAACTCTTGGCAGAACTGGGCCCTCGGCTCTAGACAATACACAATCTCATCTTTTTCAATTATGCCATGCTGCTGATGCTAATTAATAATAATAATAGTCATAATAATTTGGATATTAAAGAACCAAGGAGTCTTTAATATATAAAATAGGCTTTACAATAGATCATTATCATAGAGAAATAGACATAAAGGACAAAAGAAAAGAGTAGCAATACTTGACTATCTGAAAGTGAACAAATTCTATGATTTGGATAACTTTGCACCATATAAGGTAGAAAATTAAAATTAAGTTCTTTTGGAACATGCTTTTTGACTTTGCTATTCAGATACAGGTCATTCCCTCTCTAGAGATTTCTCTAAAAAGGGCGGGGGGGGGGGAAGTTACATAGGTATATACTAAAAATTAACTGATTCTAGAGTAGACTCAGGTTTTGTATATGCCAAATTTGGAAGGAAAAAAATGTAGCCTATATTCTGACCAGCATGGTAACTTTGAAGGAGTTACTCCCAAAAAAACTGCTATCAATTGTAATTAGGCAACCTTGAAAATGGTAAGAGTCTTAGAATTTGAATAGCACAACAGGTTAAATTTCCAACAGGAGTCTTGCCATGTCTTTGGTAAACCATCATTAGAACTAGCCCATGCCAAAAGCAAAAGACTGTGATTTAGGAATTAGCGATTTTTCAAATTTCTATCTTATTTGATATGAAGTACCAGATTATTACACAGTCCTCTCTTTTAATAATCACACTATGGTTGAATTACACGTGTGGAATGCAAATGTAGCTATCAGAGTCCCTGGTCATCTTGGCCATCACCTACCTGTAGAAGGGTAACAGCCATCCAAAACTAATCTCCTTAGGCAGTCAAAAGCAACTAGCTGCCCAAAAGTCCAAACCAGTCTGTGCTTTTAAATTCAAGGATCTGCATTAAATCAAATGTTCTCAATTCTTTTCTTTTTATGATGAATTTTCTCTAACGAATTCGATTTTAGCCAAGGGAGTTTAAAGACCCATTTAATAAGCCTTTTGCCTAAGCTTAATCATAAAAGTCTTCAGGGGAGCTGGGGAAAACAAAAAAGAGAAACTGTCTCACAGAGTCCTACCACTTCCTTCCTCATGATGTCCACTCATCACTAATAAAATAAACTACTTTTTTTTAAGGTGACAGAATTATTGCTTTTTTCTCCATTCCATCACACAGAAACTCAATGAATACAAAACAAAAATGTCAAAAGCAATTCGGAAATTAAGCAAAGTGTGTGGGGAATCTGATGCAATTCCACACACATTTCTTGTCATATTTTTGAGGTCTACTTCTGACAGGATTTTCAAAAATTTTTGGGCTCACTGCTTTTAATATACCCCCTTTAACCCTAGCACTGACTACCTGTGTAAGCTTTGATGAGTTACTTAACCATTGGGTCTCATTTTTGTCATTTGTAAAAAGTGGGAGGTTAGACTGCATGGCTTCTAAAGTACCCTTCACCTGTAACTCTATGATCCTATGATCCAGAAGATTAAACTGGCCCACTTTGTCCTTCCCCATAGGTAAATCTGTGCAAAACTATAGCTAATCATACCATATGCACATACCATAGTATTAGGATTTTCATGGTATGTCATAAGTAGGAATAACTAAGTAGGAATCTTTAATTTAATTTAGTTTAACACAACCTGGTGGCACTGGACTAGAGTACTTGATGTTGAGTAAGGAAGACCCAATCCAAACTGCCTCTTACACTTATTAGCTGTGTGACTCTACACAAATCATTTAACCTCTGTGTACATTAAGCAACCCTCTAGAAAGGGGTGGGAAGCCTGCAGCCTCACTTGAGGACCTAGAGGGCCAAATGTGGCCTTGAGGCAGCAGGTTCCCCACTCCCTGATCTAGGATATATCTACTAGGTCATAGATAGGTGGCAGTATGTGTTGTTAGAGGGAATTCTCACACTGGGAGAACCCCCACATTGCTGAAAGAACAATTCTTTATTTATTTTTGTAATTGTAAGATTCCACCATGCCTCAAAAGTCAATCCATAAGTTATGAGTTGTTGCATCAATTGAGATTTATTAATAATGATTTCTAACTCATTCAATTATCAATGAAAATTCCCAATCAAAAAAAAAAACCCACCTCTAAGTATGTTTCAAACATATATGCCAGGCTTCTGCAATTCACTTATGCCACTAATAATGTAATTCCAAACCACTAGGACATATTCTGATAAGAAACCCCTAACATGATTAGCAAAGTCTATCTGTTAATGATTGTCAGTTTATTTACTTTGTTAAAAATATTTTAATGTAATTATAAACCTTTTGGATATATTGTATGCCTTAAAGGAAGTGGAATATTAAAGTGTGCTTTTCAAGCCTGGGGTGAAAACATGTAGGTTTTGAATCCAATTATCAATGCCATGTGAAAATATGTTTTTCTGTTGTCATCAGAAGGAAGGGGAGGGAAGTTGTCACAGTCAAAGTCATATGACCATGTATCACTGATGCTATTGATTCCTTTTTTTTACAGAAACATCTTGAAACTTGTCAAGCTTTACTGGAGATGATTTTCAGTTAATGAATTCAACAGACATTTTAATCTTACAAATTTGTGACTTATAATATTGTAATCAAGCTCCTGGGAGCAAATATTAATCAATTAGTGAACAAGAAATGCCACTTTCAGTTTTCTGCCATAGTGTACTCAGTCCTGAAGAGAAATACCTCCATGAAATATAGCACTAATGAATTCATGCTTCTTAATTTCTCATCATTTATGTTATGAATATTCATCTACTTCATTTGTTTTTGTAAGTAAGCACTATATTGGGGAGAAATGGATTATAGGGAAACTGGACAGCCCAAAGAATTAAAATTGGAACACAGGCATTTGATTTTAATTGATTCAAATGCAACTGTTTGAAAACTACCAAAAATTGTCACTCCATGCTTAATGAGTAATCTGTATAAAATGATTTGTAGTCCATTTCTTAAGAATGATCATTTTCAGCATTGTAATAGACAATTGTTATAATTGAATTTGTAATTTCATCTAGACGATAAAGTTAATATGGTCATAGATATTAAACTACTTGATTCCTCTCCCAAGCAGAGTCTCAGATTGAGACTGGGGTACATGAGGAAATAGTAGATAAATCTGCACCATTATCATACCATGCTGAATGAGTACCAAGATCCTCTGCCCATCTGGTGATAATCAGATTCTAAGACATTAAATTTCATTCTGAACTGGATGGCCATTCTTGCTATTTTAAATGAAAATTGTATTTGATTTCAACTTTTTTAAAGGATGATTCTAACAGTGGAATCAAAGCAACCTGAGATCTGTATAGACTAAATGTGCAATTTGCAAGGGGCATCTTACTTCTTGTGATCATGTCTGATTTTTTGTTTCTTTTTAAGATAATTTAAAAAGCCCAATCCAGGCACTGTTGAGTAAAAGTCACCTTTCCTACTTGATGAGTGGGTCAGATGAGCAAGATGTAGCCACATGCTATTCCTAGGTGTCATTGCAAATAGGAGTTGCCCCCATACCCATGATTCTGGATGGTTGTATGGGAAGAATTCTAAGAGGTGTCTTCAGTCTCTCAGTGATCTTTCTAAGTGCAGGCTACAGCATGATAAAGTCTCGTGCCACAGTTTCTATGCTAGGTATTTTCTTCTTCAGGAGTGGCTACTGGCACAAATCCTGAATTTGCTATGAGAGTGTATGAGTAGGGTGGGGAAATAAGGACAACTTTCTACCATGTGACTTGATTTCCAACATGAGACAGTGATGGGCAAGCTGCTACCTACATCCTGCTGAAATTTACATACTTAAAACTCAAGTTTCCTGGAGCTACACAAAGCTACACACACACACACACACACACAAACACACACACACGCATGCACGCACACACACATTACCCTGTATAAGCATGAGTTTATTGACTATGGGGATGTATGAACAATAAAACAGTCTTCTTAAATCGAGCTCCTGTGTGGTAAGAATCCCAAAAAGGGTTAAGAGGAAAGACTACTGTTAGATAAAGAGAGATGGGGACTCAATAGAAAGAGATAAATGGCAGATGACTGATCAGACTTCTCCATAGAGCAGAGGTTCAAAACAGTTACAGACATGCTACAGCTCTGAAAGTAGATACTCCCACCTACAAAAGCCTATACATATATACGTGTATATATATATGTATATGTGTATATATGTATATAACATACAAACAATAGTGTTCCTTGAAAATGCCAGTAGTCAGTAATAGTTGTATTTGTTTCATAATAGTGAGATCTCACCTGACAGCTGTCCCCAGTCACTAAATCTGCTGCTACATTAGTCCTGCACATTAAGAACTTTCAATGGATTTTTTCACAATTTTAAAAAATATTTTCACCTAATAGTATTTTCCAATTACATGTAAAGATAGTTTTCAACATCCATTTTTGTAAGATCTTGGGTTCCAAATTTTTCTCCCTCCTTCCTACCTCTCCCCCTTTCCCAAGACAGCAAGCAATCTTGTATAGGTTTACATGTACAATCACATATCTCTATATTAGTCATGTTGTGGAAGAAGAATTGGAACAAAAGGGAAAAACCACAAAAAAGTGAAGATAGAATGCTTCAATCTGCATTCAGATTCCATAATTCTTTCTTTGGATGTAGACATCATTTTCCATCATGAATCTTTTGGAATTATCTTAGATCATTGTATTGCTGAGAAGAGCTAAGTCTGTCAAAGTTGATCATCACATAATGTTGCTTTTACTGTGTACAATGTTCTCCTGGTTCTGCTCACTTCACTCACCATTAGTCCATGTAAATCTTTCCAGGTTTTTCTGAAATCCACCTACTCATCATTTCTTATAAAACAATAGTATTCCATTACAGTCATATACCACAACTTGTTCAGCCATTCACCAATTGATGGGCATCCCCTCAATTTCCAATTCTTTGCCACCACAGAAAGAGCTGTGATAAACATTTTTGTACCTGTGGGTCCCTTTCCCATTTTTATGATCCCTTTGAGATACAGACCTAGAAGTGGTATTGCTGGGTCAAAGGGTATGCACCATTTTATAGCCCTTTGGGCTTTGTTCCAAATTGCTCTCCATAATGGTTGGATCCGTTCACAACTTCACCAACAATGCATTAGTGTTCCAATATTCCTACATCTTCTCTAACATTTATCATTTTCCGTTTGTGTCATATTAACCAATCTAATAGGTATGAGGTGGTACCTCAAAGTTGTTTTAATTTGCATTTCTCTAATCAATTTAATTTAAGGCATTTCTTCATATGACTATAAATAGCTTTAATTTCTTTATCTGAAAACTATATGTTTATATTTTTTTATCATTTAGGTATTGGGGAATGACCTGTATTCTTATAAATTTCACCCAGTTCTCTATACATTTTAGAAATGAGGCCTTTATCAGAAACACTGGCTGTAAAAATTGCTTCTCAACTTTTTGCTTTCCTTCTTATCTTGGTTGCATTGGTTTTGTTTGTGCAAAAACTTTTTAATTTCATGTAATCAACATTATCCATTTTGCATTTTATAATGTCTTCTATCTCACGTTTGCTCACAAATTCTTCCCTTCTCCATAGATCTTACAGGTAAACTTTTCCTTTCTCTCCTAATTCGCTTATGGTATCACCCTTTATGTCTAAATCATGTACCACTTTTGCCCTTACCTTGGTATAGGATGTGAAATGTTGGTCTATGCATCGTTTCTGCCATACTACTTTCCAGTGTTCCAAAGCAGTTTTTGTCAAATAGTGAGTTCTTTTCCCAAAAACTGGAGTCTTTGGATTTATCAAACAGTAGATTACCACAGTTACTTATTACTGTGTTTTACATACCTAACCTAATCCACTGATCCACCACTCTTTCTTAACCAGTAACAAATAGTTTTGATGATTGCCACTTTATAACATAATTTTAGATTTGGTACAGCAAGGTCACCTTCCTTTTGCAATGGATTTTAAAGGACAAATATTCCAAAGTTACTTTGCTTGAACAATGTTAGTAGCTTCATTATATTACATTTAAATTAACAATGAGATTCAGGGTAACCATGGCCTTATGTTTCATCCAACTCTAAATATATCTTAATATCATCATATGACTTTGTTTCCAAGTTTGCTAAAAACCAGGTTAACAAATTTTAGCTGAAATTTTTAAAACTACTTTTGTTTTTGTCAATCATATAACTTCTATTTCCTGTAGTCAGAAAAGTCAAGAGACAGGTTGTCAAAATAAATAACCTAGAGCTGGTCATTTTTTTCTGTCATTTCAGGACTAAATTCCAACTTTTGTCATCATCATTTCCCTTTTGTTTTGCATTTTGTTTCTATTTTAGACAAGTTTTCCAGATGATTCCTAAATTTTTTGACTGGTACCAGTAGAGACATAACTAGGGTGTTGCTGATAACATTCAAGGCAAACAGACTATTGTCCTAGGACCAAAACAACAACAATAACCATTAAAAACAGAAAAGAAGTAAAGAAATCAGGTGGTCAATTAGCCATTTCACTTACATAACAACAAACATCTGAGTACTTGGAAGCATCTATATGATTTAATTTTGAGATTTTCATCTAAATGGTTGGTGCTATGGAGAAAGCCAAAGACTGCCTATAGGTTTTATAGGTGGTGGAACTTAACTTTCTGGTGCAGTAATCAGTAGTCAACAATTCTTTTTGCTAAAATCTCTTATTAAAAAGAGAAATCAATAAATAGAACAAATCCATTTTATCTCAATTTCCACTGGGTACTCTAGCCAAATTAAATAAAAGAAAGTTTGGAGGAAAAACATGAATAGCACAACACAAACACTTTCAGAATAGGAATTGCCTGAAATGCTATCCAGTTATCCTTCTTGATTGCTAAAATGATACTTTTCATTCATAAAATTCATTTAAAAAAACAGCAACAACTAATTTATAAAAATCATGCTCCCCTCCACAGAAAGTCTAAAATTTCAGAAATCAATTTGGTTTCTTCAGAGGTTCTGAACAAATGGAAATATTTCTCAAATATTGATGTTGTACTCTTTTACCTTACAAATGATACCTTGGTGCTTCAAGGCAGTTTTAATTCATTTGAAATGATAGGCAGACTTTTATGACGTCACAATTAATGGAAAGTGTCACAAATTTAAAACAAAACTCCAAGTATTTTGCTATTTTAAAATTTTAGATTGTTCTGAGATTGACCATTGCTAGTTGGTCATTAAGCTTTGAGACATGAGTCTTTTCTCCATAGTCACTTTGAAAATGCCAGAGGAAAGGCAAAGAGTAAGTCAAAAAGTAATTCATTTCTTGAAATGAATGTCTGAACTGTTCAGGAAGACTCTTATATTTGGTTAAGTAATTTACAACATTTTATTTGGTTAAGTAGGTTAAGTAATTTACAACAGGTCAGTCTTCAGAATCTGGCTCTGGCTGGATGAGCCTTGATATTTTTTCAAGGAATCTTGCATGTTTACATGACAGAAACTTCATAACTTGGCAACAGAACTGAGGAAATCTTCAACAGCCTCATTTTAGGGAGTTCCTTTGATTTAATGTTATATATGTGTGAAACTTGTGAGATATTGGTAATGTGTGTGCATATAGAGTCTTGAATGGTTTTCAGCTATGCAAAGAAGGAATTTCCAGAGAAATTCTAGATGTCTTGTGGACATTTCTGTATTGTTTGAGTTAGTAGCTTTGGCCAGTATCATAGACTGTGCCAATAGGATAGGACAGCATGGGAAAGGACAGGACAGGACAGGATAGGATAGGATAGGATAGATTAGAATAGGATAGGATAGGATAAGGAAAGAAAAGGAAAAGAAAGGAAAGGAAAGGAAAGGAAAGGAAAGGAAAGGAAAGGAAAGGAAAGGAAAGGAAAGGAAAGGAAAGGAAAGGAAAGGAAAGGAAAGGAAAGGAAAGGTAAAGGAAAGGAAAGATTAGGATAGGATAGGATAAGATAGGATAGGATGGAATAGGATGGGAAAGGATGGGATGGGATGGGATTGGATGGGAAGGGATTGGATTGGGTTGAATTGCATTGGATTGGATGACTTTGAGAGACAGTTAAATGCTTGCCCCAGATAGCGATTTTTCTTCTATACCTCCACCTGTGTAGAACAAAAAGTTTCCTCTGGAATAAGATGGATTCTTTCCCTACACAAAAAGCAGAAGATAACCAGTCCTGGGGCTCCATTGCTGTGGGTACTGGGTAACTCCTTTTTTGGACTGTATTCTATAAATGTTAATCACATACCTTCCTCTTGGGAATAGTAACCTCAGATGCCCATCCTAATTCTACTTGGTTTCCTTAAAAATATTTTGTTTCTTATATTAAATCTTTCATAAATCCTCTCCATATGTATTTAGTTGATGGTAGTATTTGGTTGAATTGGCAACAAATATTCGTTCTCTTGGAAAGCAGAGTTATAAACATATTATTTAATTATTATAATTTGGGGCAAAATGTTTTCAGGTTTCCTTTAATATCTGTGATTATTGAATAGAAATTGTGATCTTATAGTGAACAAAAAATCCCTGCCTTAGGTCTACAGACTGTTTTTTTAAGGTTTATAGTTTTTATATTGAAAAAAAATTTTTAAACTTCTACACTATGAAAGATATTCCTCTCTAAATGCAAAGATATAGCAACCATCCTTACAAAAGGTATGTGTTCTGGTAACCCAAATATTGGCAAGGAGAGTCAGGAATACAGGTTAATCCTAACTCCTGATTAGGCACTGGCCCTGACTTCAGAAAATTCCCCTTCTGCTTCAGTTTTCCCTTTCTATAAAATGAAGATGATACATACCTACCTCATAGGGTTGTTGTGAAAATTAATTAGCTAATGCATTAAGTGCTTTGTAAGTGAAAAGCACAATCATATTTGATAAGTATTATTATTATTAACAACAAATAGGAACTCTCTGCATCAAAGGAGGAATAATATCATAGTAGGGATAGAATTGGGAAAACAGTAGTCTGGAGTAGTCTTAGTAAGGTAACAGCAATAACTTATTGAGCAAAGAATAGAATTATTTTGGTCATTTAATAAAATTCAAACCTTTCCTGAGAAGGTCCCTGTAGAATTTGTTTTTTGATTATCAGCTTTTTATTAAGATGGCTTCCTTTTCTATACTAATACAGACAAATTTCATGTATAATTAAAGTTTGACTTCTTTCCCAAGTCTGAATTTTAATAGACATTTTAAACCTATTCAGAGGATTCTGCTCCCTCACATGTCTGGGGAGTTCACATGTCCTACCCATATTTTCAAGAGTGAAGCATATGCTCCTGTAATAGATCTCTAATGAGAGCCAAGGGGTCTTAAAAACAGAAAGCCTCCAATAACCCCACATAGGTAGCAGACTAACAAGAATTCACCACTACAGTGGGGTTTTTCAAAACCCATGAATTGAGATGAGTCACATTGTTCATCCCAATTCACATGTCATTCCCCAGCCCAGTTCTCTCCCTTTACAACTAATAAGAGATTGTAAAGCATCATTTTTGCCTATTATTCTTGAGCTGATTCATTTTCTCATTAGAAGCACATTTTAACTGCTTCAGAGAAGTGTTTACACAAGGGTTTCAGATAGTTTTATATAACTTCACAGATAAAGTGTGTGAATAAAGTAGTGAAAAGAGCGATGGGAAAAGTTGTTTGTTTTTTTGTTGGGGGTGCTGTTCTGTGCAACTTCTCTAAGAGTAATATTTGTTTCTATTCATAGCAACTTTAGACCTGGTAAGAAATGTTGAAGAATAACATCCCTTTCTTTTTCTATTAGTTTTTTGTAAATTTTCAATAATTGAGGGAATAGTGAACTAGTGCTATCTCCATGAAACTACATTGCTGCTTTGTATGAATTCTTAAGAAATTTGATTACTTCATGTAGTAGGAGACAGATTATCGGTGTTTTAAAAATGTAACTTCATTGGAAAAAGTTATAGATATAGAAACATCTATCTATATATAATATATGTACATAAATGATCAAGACAATCTTCTCAAAATAATTTTATTCTGACATATTCCTATGGCCCTGAATTCATATACCACTGGAATTATGAAGAGGAGATTTTAGTAAGTTTATCTTGATAAGTGGTTTTCAAAACATATTGTTCCTGAAGCTCTCGTGACATAAAATCAGGTGAATCCTGCAGCTTCTAACATCTGTTTTGAAAGTAGTATTTTGTCACCTTAAAATTTTAGAGTGGTTAAAATATTTCTAATAAAGTAGACTATATAAGGTTTGCTTTATTATTAGGTGAGATAGTGTTTTTAGCTTGGACAATTGTCAGATTTGAAAATCATTAAACGTAAAGAGTAAGGGTGAGGAGGTAGCTGGGAGCAGAAATTAATGCTCCTCTACTTTTAAGTCCCAGATTGACTATCCAGATGAACTCTAAATCCTCTTCCAGCTCTAAAATTCTACAATACTATGACCAGTCAGATGTGTTGCTTAATGTCAAAGCTCTGTGCTCTGTTTGCATACGTGTAGGTGATAAAATAATTCAAAGCCAAAAGTTCTAAAGCAGAGCTAGGACAACGAGTGAAGAATGGCAATAATGTGTGAACAGACAGATTCATTAACCATCCAACCCATGAAACTGCCATCACAAATAGAGAATCCCCAGAATGTTAGTGCCAGAGAAGACCTCATGAATCACCTAATCATTCTTCCTCATTTGAAAGATTAGGGAGCTAAAGCCCAGAGTTATGATCACATAGTTAGCAGCAAAGCCTAGACTAGAAATCAAATATTCTCAGGCTTCCCTTTCCTGGCTTTCCCACTCTGCCAAAGAGAGAGGGCCCACCTAGGAACACAAGTTCCAGAAGCCCTTTCAACAAATCAATGACAAAAAACTGAAACCACTCCAGTTTAAATGTATACGGCATCTTAAGATTTTCCAACCACATTGAAATGGCCCAGAAAAAGAATTCTGGGATTCTCTGAAATCTAATAAAGGGTTGAGATCTGTCTATCCTACCCACCCCACCTCCCAGCAAAATTTAAGGGATTTGACTTCAGACAAAAAGCATCTGAAAAACCGGCTTTGCTTTTATTATTAAAAACCTATTCATTACAATAGTATCAACTATCACTTAAGCTTAACATAATTATGAACATTAAACCAGTATTCCATAATGACTTTTTGTTTTTAACTAGGTATACCCAGTTAAAGCTCTACCTCATGAGCAAAACCGGAAAAATACTCTTTCCCTCAAAAGAATGTAGCAGTGATCCAAGGGATAGCAAGATGGATTTGGAGTCTAAGGACTTGAGTTCAAAGCCCACCTTGACCACTAATTACCTACCTGTGTGACCTTCACAAATCATTCTATTGCCTTTTTTTTTTTTTTGAGAAAAGTGAACCCATTTTTCTCATCCGCAAAATGACAAGGTTAAAACTAGTTGATTCCTAAGGCCCCTCTTAGCTCTTACATTCCATGTTTTATGATCTTAATGTTTCTCAGCCTATCATTTACTTGTACAAAATTCCGTTGCAACTGAAGGACAGTAATGGAAGTCTAGATGAGCAAATGTAGGTCATTTGTTCTAAAATATTGACCTAGGAAGAAATATATTTCAATGTTGCCCCTCAGTTGCAGAGTGACAGAGTGGAAGAGAACATGATCGGCCATTGTATAGCACGAGCAACCTAAAAACAATGAAGATGAAAGATTCAAGATGCAAAGTTTCAGTTTATGTTTTTCCCATACAGAGAGCAGAGTACAACCAATGTATTGGGGGTTCTACTCATTTAAAAACCAAATAGCATTCTGAATTTAAGGCTAAAAATGCAAACAACATTTGCTGAAGGATGTTGGCGCAGGGCCTTTCTGCTTCCTTCTTTATGATTTTTAGGAGGGAAACATTTTTTATTATTCAGATTCAAAGTTTGTATGGTACTAACAGGTTCTGCCATCTTGATAAAATCACTTGGAATGCAGAAATCCTGAGGGCAAGAATGTGTGAGTGAGATTATTGGGGATGCAAAATCAATTTGTAGTCAATTGGTAAGAAACCCAGAAAAACCACTATTCCCACTAACATCTGCATCTAGTAAGAAACACCTAACAGAAAAATAGAAACATTTTGCTTAGCATCAGGCCATCGTGATATAAACCTGATTCCAAGTGGCTGGGATTTGTTACATTCATTGTTTTTCATGCCCTGTTTACTTTAAGTCAATGAGTTTTACATCGAACTACCTCAACTGCCTTTGTTTCATTTTGGACCATACAAAACCATGCACTTTGTAAAGAACACTTTGTTTATTTTTCATTTAGAATTTTTTAACAACGTGGTGCAAAGCAACATTCAAAACTTTGTATAAAACATTATGAAGTAACCGCAATTCACGAGGTTGCTGTTACTTTTCATTTCTAGATATGGTTTGGGGTACAATTCTTGTTTCCACTCAACACCTATATGAGCTGCTTTCAATTTCCTTCATTTGCCTTAAAAGTTTTGCGCTCCTTCCCTATCAGTCCCCACCCCATTTTTAAATCTATCTTTAAAAAGATAATGTAACAGGTGGCAGATTAATAGCAAACCGAAGATAATGGACCAATAATTTCTCAGTTCCCTGTTGTAAAATGTTTGCATTACCAACTAGTTGACTGTGCTAAATAACCATTCCTGTGCTTCTACTCTCACGTGACCATTAAAGAAATGAGATCGCAGAGGTCCCATTCGTGTTTCTAGGGAACAGTGTAGATATTTCCCATCCCCACCCTGCCCCAGTACAAGCAAGTTGACTGGAGCCCAATAATGACGTTGGCAGTCAGTGCTTGTACTTGAACTTGTAAACATTGTACAAATGTATTGGGGATTTTATTTGAAATGAAGAATTAAAATAGTTATTAATTTTTTCCCTTCCTGTAAATAGCTATACTCAGACTCCATGTATCCAAACATTCCTTTAGAGTCCAGATTGTGAAGAGTGTTGTTATTGGCTGGCGACCGCTGTTCTCTCCCGGTGGTGGTGGCCCCATGTGCTGTAGTCCAGAGCACAGTGTGTGAAGTATTCGGTGTACTGCAGTACCATCGTTCTTTTGGTCTGTTAAGTAAGTTGCAATTTGTGATGAAATGAAGTGGCAGTAGTACTTCATGACTAACAAATTTCCTTGGTTATCACTTGATTTTTCTTGTAAAACTTTGAAAGAAAAAAAGGAAAACTTGAAAATTTTATATATTTGGATTTTGTAGATTTTTTTTTTATTTTATTGCAACACAAGGTACCAAAATCATGAATAAAGTACACTGTGGTCATTTTAACAGCTGTCTCAGCTCTTGTTTCGTTCCTGGTTCCAGGGAGAGAAGGACAAAGCTTCAGCTGCAAAACAATCAAAACCAAAACAGCTACATACTTAAGTACTTAATAATAATAGTAGTAGATAATATGTAGTGATTTAAAATTTACAAAGAGATTTACAAATATTTTTTGAAACAACTCTGTGAAGTAGGTTTTATTAATATTCCCATTTTATAGATGAAAAAAATTAAAGTATACAGATGAAGTGACTGGCTCAGCATCACAAAGTTAGTGTCTGTGACTAGATTTGAACTCAAATCCTCCCTGACTCCAAGTTCGGTACTCCATTCACTCTGCCACCTAGCTGTCTTAAAGCTAATATTAAATATATATGTATGTACATACATCGCTACACACACACATACATACATATATACATACACAGATACATATTGTATATATGTGTATATATTTATGTTTGTATGTGTGTATACATATTTATATATACATATATATACATATACATACACACACAAGTGTTGGAGAGGACATATATTTAACTTTGTGCAATATTCCTGGGAATACACTCATTTCTCATCTCAGCCTCTTAGGATCCTAATTTCTTCCATGGCTTATCTCTGATTCTACTTCCTCGTTGAATCTTTCCTTGATTGCCCTAGTTCAGTGTTTACTCTCACCAAAAATTCTGTGTACATGTTGTTTGCCCCAGTAGAGTGTAGGTTCCCTCAGGACAGGCACTATTTCAGAGTTTTGTCTTTAAATCCCCTAAGCTTTGCAAAATGTCTTGCAAATGGGTAAATACTTAAACATTTCTTGAATTGAACTGAATGAAAATGGGAAGATATGGTTTTCATAGGCATGTTTTCCAAGCTTGTGTCTTAGGAAAAAAGAAAATATTAGAATCACACCTGTGGTTTTATTGATACTGTGAATATGTGATGAGTAAATTCCCCTTCTAACGGAGAAGAGTATGAATCTGAAGCTTAGAGTCTGAAGAGAGTTGCCTGGGACTCTGATAGGTTCATTGACTTGCCCAGGGTCACCTCAGTATGTATCAGAATCAGGACTTAAATGCAGATCTTCCTGGCTCTGAGTCCATCTCCACTACAACCACTTGGCCAAAAGTCATTAGTCAGGAATCTTCTGTTGTTCCCTTAAGTCTGCCATTGCTCCCTTCAATCCATTGGGCCTTACCATCTAATGTAGTTGCAGCTTGTCCATATGTTTTCTGGGTCTCTCTGTCTTCCCTGAATCTGGACTCTAATTCTTCCCTAATTAGGATATAAGCTCCTTAAAAGTAGGTCTCACTGTACTGTCTTGAGTATTTAGTTTTACTCCCAGCACTTAGCACAGTGCTTGATACCTGCTAAGCACCTAATAAATGTTCTTCCATTGTTATCAGTATATATATATATATATATATATATATATATATATATATATACATATATATACATATTATTAGAAACATGCATCAACAAAATTAAAAGGTTACTGAATATGTACTTTAAAAAAATCATAAACCCAGCAAAATAAACTTAAAATAATCAAAAAGGGGGAAATTTTGAAAATTAGAGGAGAAATAGGTAAAGTGGAAAACAATTAGGCTATAGAAGTTATAAACAAAAAAGTAAAAGCTGTTGTCAACCTGAAATGAAGAGGGCTATCAGAATAGCAAAAACTAAGATCTTTAATTGAGGTGAGGGAATTGCAATTTAGGGTACCTCACAGCACCAAAGTACCGGAATGCCCAAGAGGGGCAGAAGGGGACAGGGTTAAGTATATTACAATAGGGAGGCACAGCCTTAGGGAATCTGATACATGAGTTCTTTTGTCCTTAGAGAGAGCTTGGGGAATGGTGACATCTAGTCAGAATGAAGGATTCCGGGTGCAGCAATGGAGAAACTTATTAACTGATTTGGTCCTGCTCTAACCCTAGAGTCAGTTGGGATCAGGGTCAGGTAGTCCCTTCTGATGTCTACATTCAACATTCTCTTTTGGTTAAGATAAGTTCTGTCACTGACCAAGGGAGGCATTGAAAAGTTGAATGTGCTGCTGGACCATGATAGTATCAGTAACATGGACCTCAACATGAGAAAGGTCACATAGACAACATTTAATTCTCCCAATAAAGGATCGAGGTGCAGATAAGGAGAGCAAATAGTCCCTGAAAAAAGGATGGACAACATACCCAAGCCAAAAGGAAGTCAAGTAAGACAGTCCACCAATGGGGTAGAGATCACTGCGGAAACCTCTGAGCCAGAAATGCCAAAAGTCAGATCACTTAATCATCAAATTTCATCGTGGATCTCAGATGTCCCGTGTAGGCATTTGGTCTCTGGAAATATCTTCTCACTGGGCAACTCTGAAGTAGACTCCTCTGTAGTAGATTTGCTTCTTGTAGAAACTCTTAGATATTCCTGCTAAAATCTTTTACAAAACAAATCTCAATGCACTTTAGTACAACCTCTTGAACATTACTTCTCCAATAATTAGTTAAACCTCACACAAAGCTTTATGGGTCTGATAGTATTATCAATAGAACCATATGAAAAACATTAAATTAGGAACCCATAGTTCACTTGAAACTTCAGAGTATTTAAGCTTTTAAAACCCCTTGTTGCTTCTATCTTTTCCAGACTCTTTCTGTATTGAATATAATCACTGCCAACAATAGGCTGAGAAATCTTTAAAACTTTTTCTCTAATTATTTAATCTGGCTGCTCATTTCCCCCTTAGGAGGATGAGATGTTGCTAGGGACCTAGGCCTATAAATGAGCACATAAGTATCAAATGGGTTGTCTAACCATGCTTAAATGAACTGGATACATAGACCACTGCTCTCAAATCATCTTGTGCAATTTGCTTGCATATCAGAGTGTGCTCCATATTAACAGGTGTTAATTCCATATTAAATGATAAATCTAAGTAGAATTAGAATTCCCTATGAGGTAACACAGAATTTTACATAAGTTATTCTCCTTCGAGGTAAATTCTTTAAAACAAAACTGAAGATGTTTCTGATTTAATTATGATCTAATTAACAGATATATATTCTAGCCCCACAAACTCATACATCATTGTCTAATCATCCCTATAACAATTTTTTATTTTTTTAAACAATGCTTTATTAACTTCTGTTTTACATCATTCATTGCCGCCAGATTTTGAGTTACAATCATTTTCCCCCCATTATTTCCCTACCCAACCTCCCAGAATAGCAGTCCCACAAGATATCGCTTCCTCCAATCTGCTCTCTCCCATACCTTCTCCCATACCCCCATCGACTTTCCCATTAGAGGAAAGTGAATCTTTGTGTCCCAATGCCTGCACATCTTATCTCCCTATTACAAGCGAAAGAGTATTAATAATGGTATTTATATATATTTGAAACATTTAATGTTAAGACCTCGAATTTCAGATCCATTTCCTTCCTCCCTTGTCACCCATTCCCTCTTGGGAGATAAGTAATTCAGTATATGTTGTACATGTCTAGCTATGCAAAACATTATCATGGTAGATATATTGTACAAGGCTGCATATTCCCTCCCACTCATCCCACCCCCCACCTGGTCCATTCCCTACATGATCCTGTCCCTCTTCTATAGTGGGTACTTCCAACCTCCCCTCACCCCAAGGATGCCCTCCCATCCATCATCCCTCCTCTCATCCCCCTTCCCCCTATCCTGCTGCAGGTTGAGATATCCCATTTAGTATGTATGTCATTCTCTCCCTGAACCAAATTCAATGTGAATGTGGTTTTGCCTTTTTAGCCTTCCTATTCTCCCCCTCCCTTGCAACCACTTCCCCTTGCTTCTTCTACATGAGATAGTTTACCCTACCCTGTCTCTCCCCATCTCCTCTTGCCACTTTCCTCTCTCACCTCATAATTTCATCCCTTGAGTATTCTCCCTTCCCAACAAATTCAACCTATGCCCTCTATCCATATATAACTGTAAGCATATACACACACATTCACATATGTATTCATATGACCACACACCCTTCTTCCATTATTTTCATAGTGAGAAAGATATCATCAGTCACAGTTATTGCTTTTCCATATAGGAATGTAAATAGTTCAACTTTGATAAGTTCCTTTTGATTTCTTTTCCCTGATTACCTTCTCAGGAATCTCTTGCTTCTTGTGTCTGGATGTCAAATTTTCTATTCAACTCTGGTTTTTTCCTCAAGAATGCTTGAAAGTCCTCTATTCCACTGAATGACCATATTTTTCCCTGAAACAAAATACTCAGTTTTGCTGGGTAGGTGACCCTTGGGTTCATTCCCAGCTCTTTTGCCCTCTGGAATATCATATTCCATGCCCTTCCATCCCTCAGTGTAGAAGCTGCCAGGTTCTGGGCTATTCTGATAGTGTTTCCACAATATTGAAGTTGTTTCTTCCTGGCTGCTTGGAGTATTTTCTCCTTGATCTGGGGATTCTGGAACCTGGCTATAATATTCCTGGGAGTTTTCTTTTTGGGATGTTTTTCAGGAGGTGATCAGTGGATTCTTTCAACCTCTATTTCCCCCTCTGGATCTAAAACATCAGGGCAGTTTTCCTTGAGAATTTCTTGAAGGGTGATTTCTAGGTTCTTTCTTTGATCATGGCTTTCAGGTAGTCCAATAATTTTTAAATTGTCTCTCCTGGATCTATTTTCCAGGTCAGTGGTTTTTCCCATGAGATATTTCACATTGCCTTCTAATCTTTCATTTGTTTGGATCTGCTTAACAGTATCTTGATTTCTCATAAAGTCATTAGCTTCCATTTGCTCCAGTCTCACTCTGAAGGAATGAATCTCCTCAGTGAACTTTTGAGATTCTTTTTCCATCTGGCAAATTCTGCTTTTTAAGGCATTCTTCTCCTCATTGCCCTTTTGGGCCTCCTTTGTCATTTGAGTTAGTCTATTTTTTAAGGTGTTGTTTTCCTCAGTCAGGCTGTTGACCCTCATTTCATACTTTTCCTGCATACTTCTCATTTCTCTTTCCAATTTTTCCTCCACTTCTCTTATTTGGTTTTTAAAGTCCTTCTTAAGGTCCTCTATGGCCTGCAACCCGCTCATGTTTTCCCCTGGGGCTTTTGGAGCAGGACTTCTGACCTCACAGTCCTTTTCCCGCTCTATGCCCCCAAATAGGAGTCTAGGGTTGCATTTTTCTGTTTCCTTTGCCTTGGCATGTTGCCACTTAATTGCTTGACTTTTGGGCTTGTTGCCACACTATGGCTTTAAGGCCAGATAGAGGAATTTTCGTCCTGAACGTGTGGGGGGCAATTTCCGTTTCTGGCAAGCTGTAAACCCACCCACAACTTACACCCTAGATCACAATCCAGATCCAGAGAGGTTAAAGCAAGAGCGATTACCCCCCAAGACTGATCGCTGGATCTCCCTACAGTTCGCAGACCAGGAGCTGGAGCTGCCTCTGAAAACTACAAAATGGAGTGTCTCCTCAGTGGCTTCTAGCCCCCAGGGGAGGGAGCCGAAGCATTCCCTAAATACAGGTCCCAAAGTCCATAGGACACTAACCTCTTACTTTGTTCTAGGCATGTCTATGTTGATTATTCTGGAGTCACCACAGCTCCTGGTGTTCTGGGGTTCCTCCAGCCGGCTGCTGGCCCTGCCGCCCTGGGGCTAAAACCTTGGCTCATGCAGACCTGGGCATCGGCTCAGCTCCCCACGCTCTGTGAGCTGCCCGCTGCCAGTTCCCAGAGCGCTGCGCTGGTCCTTCCTGTAGGGCTGCTGGGCTGTCCTCAGCGGGAGGTAAGCTTCTCTGTGTCATTCTGTGGGTGCTGGGGCTCCATAAGTTGTTCAGAGTCCCCTTTTACATAGTTTGGGGGGAATCTGGGGGCAGAGTGGCTTGGATGAGCTGTTTCTACTCCGCCATCTTGGCTCCGCCCCTATAACATTTTTTAAAAATTAAGGACCTTATATATGAATATATAACTATAAACAGGCAAATGAGAAGGTCAAATACTCGTGGGATCCAAGATTGAAAACAGCAAGAGGTGCTAGGGCATTGAAACAGCCATTATGTAAAGAACTTGCCCTGGTTATAGAGATTTTGCTAAAAGAGGAAGAAGCAGGTTGGAACCACTAGAGTAGCCTCCAGGCTGAAGCCCAAGGGCACAGAACAACTAAAGTATACTAAATTCCAATAGATTTCAGGTGAAAATAGCTTACACAGCCAAGTGTATGACAGGATGCCACAGCCAGGCTCAGAATTAACGAGGTGGGAAGATTTCTTGCATAGGAAGCTGAATTAAGAGGATCCTACCTTAACCTTCCCAAGGTCACCCTCCCAACCTTTTCCCCAAGGATGGATATCTGATACTGGCCATATACCACAGACCTCACTCCCATTGAGCTGCTGGCATTTTCCCTGAAGTGGTGAAACGTTGACTCAAGGAAACAAGAAACCTGAAAATGAAGCTCAAAAAGAAAATTCAGTCCCTAAAAGGTGTCACCTCAGACAGCAAAGTCTCACTAATCACAATGGGTTTGGATAAAATTATCAGAACTTTCAAGTTGTTGCAATAAATTAACTAGCAAATAAAGTTATTCTTTTTTTTCCCTTGATTTTCAAATTTCCTTTACTTCCCTCCCCCCTCCCCACATGACAGCATATAGTCCAGTATAGGATCTGCAAATGAATTCATATTAGACATTATTCCAATTACAAAGGTGTATTGTACTAGGTGGGATGAAAGATGGTAAGGAAGAAATAAAACCAAACAATGAAAAGAACAAGATCATTTAGTTTCCTTCCATCAGGATTCAGGCTCAGTTCTTTCTAGTTATATCTCTGGATGGCGCATTTCTCACTTTCTTGAGTCTTTCGGGATTAATTTATATCACTGCATTGCTGAAAAGAGTCCAATCTGTCATAGTTGGTCATCACAGATATGGTATGTCTGTGATTGTATACAAATTTCTTCTGATTCTACTCTTCTTGCTCAGCATCAGTTTGTATAAGTCTTTCCAGGTAATTATGAAATCAGTCACCTCTTCGTTTCTTATAGCACAATAATATTCCATTACATTCATATACCACAACTTGTTTAGCCATTCCCCAATTGATGGGCACCCCTTTAGTTTCCAATTCTTTGCAACCACAAAAAGGGCTGCTAAAAATATTTTTGTACATATGGGTCTTCCTCCCACTTCTATGATCTCTTTGGGACATAACCCTAGACGTGGTATTGCTGGGTCAAAGGGTATGAAATTATTTATACCCCTTTGGGCATAATTCCAGATTGCTCTCCAGAATGGTTGGATAAGTTCACAACTCCACCAGCAATGTATTAGTGTTCCAATTTGTCCACATCCTCTCCAGCATTTGTCACTTTCTTGTTTTGTCATCTTAGCCAATCTGACAGGAGGGATGTGGTAAATAAAGTTATTCTAAAAAAATCATATAAAAGATTTTAGCTAACATTCTTTTCTCAAATACAGTTTAAAATTCAACCTGATGTAAAAACAGTTATTAGAATTTTATAAAGTAATATATTCGATAAGTTCACATAGATAGTGAAAATGTCATAGTTTACTAACCCTTTAAAGCAAATATCTGTTTCTAAGACTATTAAGACTAAACTGGCTAAAGATGTAACATCAGTACTGACTATTCCAGATAGAACTTCATAATGCACAATAAACAGTCTTATAGCATAAACAAATTCCTACTTACTCTCCCCTCTCATCAAGGAATGTTTGTAATAAAGGAGGGGATTCAGTGGATAACCAAATGATTTCTGATAAAACTTCCTCTTTACTATAGGCAAGCCTGGAAGTTTCCAGTTTCTCATATTATAGTACTTCAGAATATTAACAGTTTTCAAATATTTTCCTTTCTTTCAACTGTTCAGCTCATAATCTAGCAATATCCAAATTAGAAGAGAAACTGTGTTCCTAATAGTGTATCTGCACACTATCATAAACAATATTAAGAATTTGAAACATGAAACAAAACCCACTGCCAGTCAAGTAACCTCAATTCAATTGAATACGTTTCCAAACTACCTTCATAGAAAATCATATGTGGCTTTAGCACAACTGAACAAATTCAGGAGAAATTTCCTTCCTTAATAACATACATCTTACCAGATAAAATAGCAAGGAAATATTTAAACCATTATTACAATCTTAATAAAATAAAGTACATTCAACTAAAATAACATAAAGCTTTACCAATTTAGTTTCATAACTTTATGATTATGTTAGTTCAAAGTATGTTAGGCTAAGTATTATAAGTCATTGCTGTTAGAATTATTTTATGTGGAAGGCTGATTTTTGACCCAGGCAAAAACTCTATGGAACTTGGTCTGTTGCTGGCAGGGTGTAACCCATATCAAGTTCTTGAGAGTTTTCACAGGGAGAATGTTCATACAATGAAGGGAGTATTGAAAATTACAATAGCCAACATTTACATAGAACTTGATGTATAATCTGGACAAGATCTGAAAAAAAGAACATTTTACAAACCATCCCAAAAGGTAGGTGGGCAGGACTACTAAATGCTTATCTAACCTTAAGTGTAGCAGACTAAGAAATCAAAGCTTTAGAACCTTTCCTTCTTATAATTTCTAGTTCTCAACTAAAATTAGACAAAACATTATAAATATCTATTGCACTTCTAAGTAAACAGCTTCAAACATTTAATAATTATTTCAACAGTCGAATCTATAGCAATATATATATATATAAAATCTCTCACCCATAAGAGTATCAATCTAAAAAGAATTTACCATTTTACCAATAGTCAATACAATGAATTGTCAAATCAGTGTGAAATATCTTTATCCATATTATAGACTGGTAAACTGAGATAACTTTTTTAAGATCACACAACTAACAAATTTCCAGATCAGTGCATTTTTTCAACACTTTGTCTTAATGTCAAATAGTACAATAAATTTACATCTCAAAAGCATTTTATTATAAGAGTCATATTTCACTTAAAATGAGACCAGGATAAATTCAATTATGCCAGTATTTTTTCCAAATAGTATCGCACAGAATCTCAAGTTATAATTTCTTTTTTTTTTTTTTTGAAGCCTAAATTGTAAAGTTTATTGTTACGCTGTAGAGAACAGCGGGCTAGATTCTTATGGAACCTGCAAACTCGCAGAGGCCACAGGCATAGTTTTATGGTGTCAATTATGCTAACTAGGTGAGTAAGGGTGGGATCAGGGAGGAGTTAAGGAGTGGTCAGTGCTCAAAGGACCATACACTTTTAATATCAACTGCGCAGGTGTATTGCCCATGATTCACTGGGAAATAGCTCAAGAGGGGGTCTAGCTGGAGGTGTGGTTCTAGGCCTGATACGTCACTAAAGAGTGCCCAGTCTGCCACCCACCAAGGTCATCAGAGACAGTGTGGGTTTATAATTGACTAAGGAGTTACCCTATAGATAAGGTATTGAAGAATTTATGGTGGGGCTGGCCACTCTAACTAAGGGAGATAACATTTACATAACTTATTGTCTCAAGCAGAGATAAACAGGTCATGAGTTGTTGCTGGGCAGAGTGCTGGGAGGGGGAAGGGGCAGAGTCAATGCTCTGAGGCTGGGGGGGGGGGGTGGAAAAGTGATCTTACAGACTGCTTTTACAAATTGATTTTACAGACATAGATCCCAAAGCACCCCACTTACAAACTGATGTTACAGGTTGATACTACAGACATATATACATCACAAGGACCCCATCATTCCCCCCTTAAACAGATGGCACCCAAAATCATTTGGGGACAAGGGGCGATGGTCTCAGCTTCCCGAACTGCTTCTCGCTGGGAAGGGGCGTAGAGCTGTCCCTGCCTCACAGGGTTCCATCGTTCAAGGGTGGGGTCTATGGCCAATGTCCGGAATCTGGCTGATGCTAGATCCAAGGGGTGATGAGTAGCAGCCTCGGGCAATGTTGGGTACTCAGTCCGAGCAATCATCTGCAGATGGAAAGCACTGAGCCTAGAAGAGATAAACCTAGCAAGGAGGTTAAGCAGGCAAGAGCCAAAAACAAGTAAGAGAAAATTGACCAGAAATGGGGTGAGGATGGGCTAGCATAAGCCATTACTCAGACTATTTCACTTTCCTTCATATTTCTACATACTACATATTCTTTTACCAACATAACTGTACTGCCTTTAACAAAGGAGGTTCCTGACTAGGTTACTTAAGCTGAAATTACAGTGATGTAGGCTGAAACTCCAATGATTGGTCAGTGTACACTTGAATTTCCCACTGGCGGAAACCCTAGACTGGGTCTCCCACCCACAGATTAATCAAGGGTAAGCAAGGGGTGGGGGTTCTGCCTGTTTACAGATTAAGCAAGGTGGAGTTCTCTGTTTTACAAATCAATTAAGGGAAGGTTGGGCTGCCTGTTTTACAAATCAAGGAAAGGGTGAGTGGATTTGTGTCTGACATTCAGGAAGGGCAAAGTGACAAAGAGGGAAGGGTAGAGTGGAGCTGGGGAATGATGGGGATTGTGGGGGGCCTTGCAAGGAGGTAAAAGGGGAATCATGTTTGCTTGGCTTCCAGATACATGCTAATGGAGGCCAGGTACAAATCATATTTGCTTGGCTTCCAGATAGGTGCTAATGGAGGCCAGGTAAGACTTGCTTTAAGATAACCTAGGCTCAGATCCCCGAACGTAGGGGGAAACACTGGCCCATCCTTCCTTCTTGGGGTAGTGAAGACCGAATTTTTTCCAACTGCTCAAGAGACATCCCAGGGGGGGAGTCTCGGGGTATGGAGGGAGACTGACCAATCCTTTTTCCTGCCCTGACACCAAAATCCCTGTACCTAAAGCGTCCCGGGGACAAGAGTATCCTCAGTCCCGAATGGGGAGCGAACCCAGGGTCTAACAGACCCACACCGGCCTAGCCAAGACCCGAGCGTCCCCACAAGCCCTCGTAGGGCTCGTGGAGGTGAAACCAACTACAGGGAGAGGGGGGAGTTTAAAGGATAAAAGCTTGAGACCTCAGACTTTGTCCCTAGTGGTCTCCATCTGAAGAGGGAAGGGTGATAAGGAGGCGGGGAGGGTAAGTGGTTCTGCCAGGGATACCTCTCCTGGCATCCAGTCTGGAAGGAATTCACCAGGCTCAAGCAGACTTTGAAGCCGAAATTGTAAAGTTTATTGTTACGCTGTAGAGAACAGCGGGCTAGATTCTTATGGAACCTGCCTCAAGTTATAATTTCAATTATTTAGCATTACATGTTTCACAAGACATTTCATATTATGGGGCCCATAATGTCCAATTAATTTGTTACCAAAATTTTTAAAAGCAGCAATCTGATATTGGGGTTTAATTTGCTCCAATCATCTCACTAAAGTTCATTTTAAATTAGTTCAAACCTGGGTTTTACAATTATTAATGGCAGTGTTTAAAATCTCAGAAAGAGCCCATTGCTTTCATTTCATTTATAACTTTCTGTAATTTTTATCCATTTACTTTCAAATCAAGCTGAAGCTGTAGTTTCCATAAAATAAACATATAAAAACTTTAACAGCTTAAAAAAACTTGGTATATTCTAATAACAATTAATTTCTGATATGTAATTCAGAGACACATTAAGCAATGATTAAAATAAATTTTCCATAAATTTTCAAGTGGCTTTCTCAAATAAGCTTCTCTTTTTGTGGACAAGAAGCACATCAGTTCTCAAAAATTAAAATATATAATCTATTATAAAAATGAGTAGGAGACATATAATTTACAACAAAATTTCTAATTTCAAAACACACCAATTAAAGAGTTATTTCTAAATTGAATTCTACTACACTTTAATTTGTAAAATTCCTAAGTATCCAGTTAGATTATCTAATCAAATTGTATTTACCTTTTGGTAGGCACTTACACAAACATGTAACAGGTAGAACTCTATTTGGTGGAGGAGAAACCAGACAGTTCCTCAGATTCAGATTGACCATAATCTACTAACCTTAATTTTGAAGTTCAATTAAACCAGGAATTATCATTTCTAATATTCAAGGTCAATTCCCAATTAAAGTTTTAATTAGAAAAAAATTACTTAAAAGCAGGTTTAAAAAGTTAAGACTCCTAATTGTTTCTCTTCTGACAATTATGCTTTGCTTGGCAGAGAGGTTTACATAGCTCAATGAGCAATGTTATCAAAGGAAAGGGACTTATTCAAATTAATTGGTTGGGGAGGGGAAAGGGAATATTTGGAGAAAAAGTCATCAAGTACTTGTTTCAAACTGTTTCTCACCATTGTTTTTTTTTTAAACCTTTCCATTTCCACTATAGCTAGAACTAATAGCAAGCATATGTTCTTGCCACACCCTCACCCTCCCCTAATCCATAAGGAGAAGAAAAAAGTGGCTTGCTTTTTAGTCATGGACATACACAAACATACACAGCACACTCAGAACTCCACAATGACCGAAACAATGACAGTAAATAGTAATGACAAAGCCTCTTAAAAATATTTTCAGATAAAGTCCCCCTTTGTAGGTCAGTTCTAGAACTATATATGCACACATGTGTGAGCACAAAAGTAAGGCCCCCATTGTAGGTCAAATTTTGGGCATAGTCCTACAAAGAGGGCCTTACTTTTGTGCCCCAAAATATTTGTATGTATACATCTTACATCATATTCAAAAATTAATTCAAAATGGATATGAAACCTGAATTTTTTTCTTTTTCTTTTTAAAAAAATATATTTATTTATTTTTAGTTCTCAACATTCATTTCCACAAGATTTTGAGTTACAATTTTTCCCCCACCTTTTCCCTACTCCCACCCCAAAATAGCAAGCCCACTTGATAACACTTCCCCCAATCCATTCTCCCCTATATCCTCCCCATCACTCCCCTAACTTTCTAGCAGGGCAAGACAGACCCCAGTGCCTGTATATCTTATTTACAGTTGCATGTTAAAAAAAATTTAAACATTTGTTTTTAAAACTTTGAGTTCCACGTTTTTTTTCCCTTCCTCCCTCCTCACCCACCCCCACTGGGAAGACAAGCAATTCAACATAGGTTGTACATGTGCAATTACCCAAATCATTTCCATAGTTATCATATTGTGAAAGAACAACTATATTTCCCTCCTTCCTATCCTGCCCCTAACTTATTCCATTTTCTCCTTTGACCCTATCCCTTTTCAAAAATGTTTGCTTCTAACTACCCTCTCCCCCAATCTGCCCTCCCTTCTATCATCCTCCCTCCCAACCCCTGCCCCCTATTTTCCTGGAGGTTAAGATACCCAACTGAGTGTGTATGTTATTCCCTCCTTAAACCAAATTCGATGAGAATAAGGTTGTTCCATTCCCTTTCACCTTCCTGCTCTTCCCCTCCATTGTAACAGTTTTCTCTCGCCTCTTTTGTATGAGATAATTTACCCTAATCTATCTCCTCCTTTCTCCTCCCAATAAATTCCTCTCTCACATCGTATTTTATTTTTTTAGGCATCACCCATTCCTATTCAACTCATCCTGTGCCTTCTGTCTATGCATACATGAACATACATATGCCCACACTCACATATATATTTATATACACATACACCTTTCTATATATACACACGTATGTATACATATATACATATACATATATATATATATATATATATATATATATATATATATATATATATATACACACACACACACACATATTTCCTTCAACTATCCTCATACTGAGAACAGTCTTATGAGTTACAATTATCATTTTTTCATGTAGGAATATAAATAGTTCAACTTTAATAAGTTCCTTATGATTTCTTTTTCCTGTTTACCTTCTCATACTTCTCTTGCTTCTTGTATTTGAAAGTCAAATTTTCTGTTCAGCTCTGGTTTTTTCATCAAGAATGCTTGAAAATCCTCTATTTCATTGAATGACCATATTTTCCCCTGTAGCATTATACTCAGTTTTGCTGGGTAGGTGACTCTTGGTTTTAGTCCCTAGCTCTTTTGACCTCTGGAATATCATATTCCAAGCCCTTCAATCCCTTAATGTAGAAGCTGCTAGGTCTTGTGTTATCCTGATTGTTTTTCCAAAATACTCAGATTGTTTCTTCCTGACTGCTTGCAGTAAGTCTCTCCTTGACCTGAGAATTCTGGAATTTGGCTATAATATTCCTAGGAGTTTTCTTTTTGGGATCTTTTTCAAGAAGCAATATGTGGATTCTTTCCATTTCTATCTTGCCCTCTGGTTCTAGACTATCAGGGCAATTTTGCTTGATAATATCTTGAAAGATGGTATCTAGGCTCTTTTATTTATCATGGCTTTCAGGTAGTCCAATAATTTTTAAATTTTCTCTCCTGGATCTATTTTCCAGGTCAGTGGTTTTTCCAGTGAGGTATTTCACATTGCCTTCTATTTTTTTCATTTGTTTGGATCTTTTTTATAGTATCTTGATTTCTCATAAAGTCACTAGCTTCCAATTGCTCCAATCTTATTTTAAAGGAATTATTCTCTTCAGTAAGTTTTTGAAATTCTTTTTCCATCTGGCAAATTCATCTTTTTAAGGCATCCTTCTCACTGGCTTTTTGGGCCTCTTTTGCCATTTGAGTTAGTCTATTTTTAAGTAGTTATTTTCTTCAGTGTATTTTTGGGTCTCCTTTAGTAGGCTGTTGACTCTCTTTTCATGATTTTCTTGCATCATTCTCATTTCTCTTCTCAATTTTTCTTCCACTTCTCTTACTTGATTTTCAACATCTTTCTTGAGCTCCTTCTGTATGAATGTACAGTTCTGTATGAACTGTAATCAGTTCATATTTTTCTTGGAGGCTTTTGATGCAGGAGCTCTGACTTTGTTGTCTCCCTCCCACTCCATGCCTTGGTTCTTTTTGTTCCTAAAAAAGGAATCTGTGGTTTGATTATGTTTCCTGGGCTTGCTCATCTTGCCAATTACTTGACTTTTGAGCTCTTTGCATTGTACAACTCTGCTTCCAGAATGGAGAGAGCTTCGACCCAAATCACTGGGGTTTTCATAGCTGCTGGAGCTATTAGTTGGGTGCCCTCTTTACAGACACCACAAGCTCTGGCTCAGTGGTCGCACACCCCAGGACCACCACCCAAGACCATGATCCAGATTCAAGCAGGTTAAAGCAAGAATGACTACCCTCTGAATGGTTACTTGGTCCCACTGCAATCTGTAAGCCAGGAGCTCCTGAGACAGCCAGGCAATGGTAGCCGCACAGCTTCAGCATCTCTAGCGGCTTTTCACCCCAGGGGCAGGGACCATACCATACTCTCGGTCCCCCCTGTTTCCACAAAGTTCCACACTGACCTTTTACTTTCTTTTTGGCGTTTATGAGTTGATTATTCTGGAAACCACCACAGCTGCTTGTAATACCCTCTCCTGAAGTCTGCTCTGGGCCCACCACTGGGCAGGGCCACTCTGGGGCTGGGAACCATATGTCTCACATGGCGCTATGCTCAGCTCCCAGCCTGGTGCTATAGATATTTCCTGTTGGCCTGCTGAGCTTCTTTCAGTGGGAGCTTTGTTTCTCTTTGTCTCTTTGTGGGTTCTGTAGCTCTAAAGTTTGTTTAGTGTCATTTTTTCCCATGTATTAGAAGCGATTGGGGGGGAGCCCTCACCACATTTGTGCTTCAAGAAACCTGAATTTTAAAAAAAGGAGGAGGAAGAGATCATATAAGTTTCAGAACTAAAGTTAGAGAATAAATTCTTTTTTTTTAAAAGCAATTGGGGTTAAGTAACTTGCTCAAGGTCACACGGCCAGTCATTATTTATGTGTGGGTGCTCATTTTCTGAGGCCAATTTCGATCCCGGGTCATCCCAAATCCGAGGCCAGCGCTCTTACTCACTGCGCCACCTAGCTGCCCCAATTCTTAACCAAATAATTGATAGAAGTCATTACAAAAGATAAAAGAGATAATTTTTATTATATGAAATGAAAAAGCTTTTGCACAAACAATATTCTCTTTTAGAATAAGAAGAGAAACTGTTTAATGGGGGGGGGGGGAGATTTGCTATAAATATCACTCATAAGGTTTGATAGCCAAGATATATAGACAACTAACAAATGTGTAAGACCAAAAACCATTCCCAAATAGAGAATAAAAAACTATTCTCAGAAGAATTGTAAATTTTTGACAGTCATATGAAAGAATGCTCCAAATCAATAATAAAAATGAAAACAACCCTAAGATTTCGCCTTATAGTTAAAAATGACAAAAGATGGGAACTGTCAGTATTACTGAGGTTGTGGAACACAAACACATAATGCCATTGTTGATAGAGCCATGAGTTTTTACAACCATTCTGAAAAATAATTTTGAATTATGTAAATAAAGAGACTAAAATGCCCATCTCTTTGACCCCAAAATTGCACTGCTCAGCATATATCTAAGGCAGATTAATGAAAAAAGAAAGGCCCTAATACACCAAAATATAGGGACAATTAAGTGACATAGTGGATAGAGTGCAGGGCCTGAAGTCTAGAAGACTCACCTTACTGAGTTCAAATACAGTCTCAGACACTTGTTATCTGTGTGACCCTGGGCGTGTCACTTAACCCTGTTTGCCTCTGTTTTCTAATCTGTAAAATGAGCTTAATAAGAACATGACAAACCATTCTAGTATTTTTTTGCCAAGAAAACTCCCCAAAAGGGGTCATGAAGAGTTTGACAAAACTGAAAAACAACTAAACAAAACAACACATCAAAATTTTCATAGCAGCACCTTTTGTATGATAACAAAAAACTAGAAGCAAAGCAGATGCCCATTTATTAGAGAGTGGATGAACATATTGTAGCATATGGTTTTAATGAAATACTACTATGCTATTACTATGCTATAAGAAAAAATATATAGTAAATAGAGAGCCTCATGGAAAGACACATGAACTATATAAAGTGTCCAAGAAAGCAGTATAGGCAATGACTACAACAGTATAAGTGGGAAAAGACAACAATAACACAATTGAAAATGAATATTGCAAAATTACAAATTTGACCACCAAAAATGTATAAGAGGATGACTCCCCCCACACCTTTACAGAAGTTGAAGATTCATAGGTGTAGAATATTACATATGTCATATTTTTCAATATATTGATTGTTTTGCTATTTCTTTATTTCTGCTTTCTTTTTCTTTAAAAATATTTGTTATAAATATAAACATTTGTATTAATAAATATAGATATTTGTTCCAGAGAGGAGGAGGAGGGAGAACAGGGGGATATCTAGGTGATGTAAAAACAAAAGTTATCAATAAAAAGTCTATTCAACTTTTAATAGAAGCTGTGTAATGAAATTATTAAAAGCAAACTTGGCTCCTCAAAAGAGACTGATATGAGAAGACACCTTCCCTTCTCATTTGCAGAAGTCTAGGTCCATAGATAGAGAACACTGCATATCATTTTAGATTTGTTTTCATGTGTTGGTCAGTTTTGCTGAACTTTTTTTCTTTTTTTGTTTAAATTTTTTCTTATAATTCTTATTCCTTAATAAGGAATAGCTCACCAGGAGGAGAGAAGAGGACAGATACAGGGGAAATCTAAGTGATATAAAACAAATGATATCAATAAAAATATATTTTAAAAATAGGTTAGTCACATAACTGTGTAAACGAATGGGAAAAAAAGATATATGATCTTCATCGCAAGGCATAAGGGTCTAGTGTTGAATGTCATGAAGAGCTCTGGATCCACTGGTGGCTGTTGCTACAGGCTGTACCAACAAACAGGAATATCATTGACTGGCAACAATGAACATTTACCTTCACCCAATTTCTCCTTATTTCTCTCCAGTACCCTTTAAAGACTATTCCTCTCTAAAAGCAACTAGCACTTGCCATCAACTAAGACTGCTCAGGCTTTTAAGAAGCTTTTTAGAAGTTTCATTTGGATGGAAAATGCCTAGGACAAGAGCTGGATTATATTGTGACATTCACCATTGGTGCTCAAGAGCAAATAACAATAAAACAGAAAGGAATCAAAGTATCAATTGACTGAAGCATGACATAAAAAGTGGTATAATATGGTAAATTCTGAACTCCCGTAGAAGTAGTGGTTTGATTTCAACTTGGAAGGAGGTATCTAGTGTAGTACTCAAGAAATTTGTGGTTGCCCTCACGCTATTTAATAACAGATCATAGGGTCACATCTGGAGAACTGGAAAGGACCTCACAGGTTAACTAATTAAATCATTCCATTTCACAGATGAGGAAACTGATGCACAGGGAAGTAAAAAGATTTGCCCAATGTCATACAGCTAGTGTCTAAAAGTATCGGATTTTAACTCAGGTCTTCATGACTCCAAGCCCAGTGCCTTATCCAATATGCCATTCTTATGTTTTTGTCAATGAATTGGATAAAGGCATGGATGATATACCATTTAATTTGCAGATGACAAAAAAATGAGAAAGGTTACTAATATGTTAAGGATAACAAAATCAGGAACCAAATATCTCAGGAAGCTAGAGCATAGGACTGACATCTAATAAAATGAAATTTAGTAGGCATGAATGCAAAGTACTCCATAAGGAAGACATGGTTAGATAGCATGTTGTCACACACACACACACACACACACACACACACACACACACAAAATATATATATATATATAGGTTTTAGTGAACTAGGGGTTCGTTGTGAGTTGATAATGTAATATAGGAGTCACCAAAAAAAAGGTTAACTCAAATTGAAGGCTGCATTTTAAAAGACATTAGTTTAAGCAACAGAGAAGTGAGAGTTATGATCTTCTACGGTTAGACCATATCTGAAATCATTAGTGTCTTTTATTTCAGAATGGGCGTTGATACATTTGATAACTTCCAGAAGAAAGCAGTCAGGATGGTGAAGAGACTTATTCATCCCACATGAAGAGTGGTTGAAAAATATGGGAAGTTTCACCTAAAGAAAAGATTTAGAGAGGATATGACAACTTCTTTAAAGTATTTGAAGAACTATCTTAGGAATGTTCTAATTTGGCCCCAGAGGATAGAATTAGAAGCATTCTAATTAGTTATCCATTACTGATAGCTTTAAGTTCAATATAAGGAAAAACAATTAACACCATATAAAATTTAAAAGGGCTGTCAGGGGAGGGAGGGGGTTGTTCCCTACTGGAAATTTTCAAGCAAAATCTAGGTGACCACTCACTGGGTAAACTGTAGAAAGGATTCTTATTCAGAGTGGATTGAACTGGATTAGATGGCTCTTGGAGTCTCTCCCAGTTCTGAGATTCTGATTCTGTGAGAATGAAAACAGTTCTAACAAAATAAGTACTTGCCTCAAAATACCCTCAAAGAGCAATGTATTCTGGTTGAATCTGAAATTGGCAACTGTGCAAGGTGAGGATTGAGTTTGAGTGATTTTGAAAGGGAGCTAACTAAGGAAGCTACTGACTGATTTGCTGAAGGATTTATAATCAGGCCAACTTTCATGAAGTCGTCAGATTTGAAGAGATTGTAGAAAAAAGGCAAAGAAGAACTTCATCCTGAGTAAAACGAATGGAGTTCTAAAGAGGAAAAACAATAAGATATTTTCATATTTTGTAATATTTTATGTAGCACTTTGAATTTTACAAAAGAAATGGGGGAATTGAATACAGGAGATGGGAAAAGCTTGACTATATGAGATTGAGGAAAAATAACTTAATATACTTGGGATCTGGAGTCAGGCAGCTTCAAATTCTGGCACTACTCTTTAGCAACTATGTGACTTTCAACAGTAATATTAATAATAATAATTAAAAATTAGAAAGTGTCATAAGGTTTGCAAAACATTTTTTAAATGCTCTCATTTTATCCTCATGACAATCCTGGGAGATAGATATTAATACTATCCTCATTTTAGAGGAAACTGAGGCAAACAGAGGGGGAGTGACTTGCCCAGGGTGATATAGCTAGTAAGTATCTGAGGCTGGATTGAACACCAGGCCCTGTGCGCTATCCACTGAACCACCTAACTGTCCCTTTGTGAAAAATGAGGAAATTGAGGTTCAGAGAGTTAGTAATTGAAACACTTCATCATAGGATTACTGAAATGATGAAAAGGCCTTAATTTTTTTTAATTTAAAAATCATGTAAAAGGAAGTTAACAATCCTCAAGAAATCTTACTAAAAAACAACAAAAGAAGACTAATGTCTACACAGCAATATAAAAGAGCAGAAACTACTCCAACCCAAAAGGATGCTAGCTGATACACAATAGAGAACCAACAAGCAAAGACCTCCTAAGCTGAGGTCTCCTTTCTTCCCTTGAAGAGACATGTCAGCTACATGGAAATATTGAAACACCTGATGAGTAGTTAACAAAGCAATCAATGCACATTGAGAAAAGTCAAGAGCAAACAAACAAGCAAGCAGCTTCTATATAGGGGTACAACTTTGATATTATTCCCCAAGATTAAAAAGGACACTTTACCACCCTAGAGCAAAACAAGCCTTCTAAAGAAGGACACTATAATAATGAAGTAACCAAGTAAAAAGAAACTGGACACTTGCTGTTGGGTGAGAGGTCACAGGATCTACTCTCAAAGGTACCCAGAAACTATTTGGTGTGGAGCAGCTAGGTGACATAGTGGATAGAGCCCCTGACCTGGAGTCAGGAGGACCTGAGTTCAAATCCAGCCTTGGCACTTACTAGCTATGTGACCCTGGGCAAGTCACTTAACCCCAGCTGTCTCCAAAACCAAACTAGTGGTATTTTTAAAACAACAACAACAAACAGTAGTATCTACTGCTTAACCTCTGCCCCCATCTCCAGTGCCACCACCCTCCTCCTGTCTTTATATCCCATGCTAACCTGATATGCAGTCCCAAATGAATATTTTCTGAACTAAAAGAATACTACATAAATTCAGTGGACCTGGGTTTAAATCCCAAATCTGCCCATCTTTGTGACCTCACCATATCTCTTACCTCTCTGGGTCTCCGTGTCTTTACCTATAAAATGAAAAACTTGAAACTAGAGGTTCTCTCAAGTCTCTTCCTGCTCTAAATCTCTGATCCTGTGCACTACAAAGCACATTTCTAACAAAAACTGGTCAGCAGGAGGGAAATGGGCTCCCTTGGACAGAGAGCTCCTGGGGGACATGGATTCTGTCCATTATTTTAATCTTTGTATCACCATCACCTAGAACAATGCCTTGCTTGTACTTAAGGCACTTAACATATAAGTGTTGAATTTGGTGAAACAGTTCTTTGAAAGATTCCTATCTGTGTATGTGTGGTTACTGCATCTACTAGCATTCGTTCCCCAGTCTCACCCATGCTCTGCACAGGTTGTACTGCATCCATGTCTTCATTAACTTGAGCTGCTGTAGCTGCTAGACTTCACCACTCGATAAAGAAGTTCTCCAAACTTAGCAAGGTTGGCCCTCAAATGGTAGAAAAACAGTCACATACTGAGCCTGAGTTTAGAAATTCTAGTGGCCAGTCCATATTGTACAGTCCTGGTTTTCTCTGTGATACCGCTGTAAATCAGTCTTCCTGATATCCTGTGATCCAGGCTCTTCTGGGATTCTAGCCAGAAGGTGTTAGCTCACTCATACATTTTAGATACTATTCATATGGTTTGGAAATCAAGGCCATGATTATTGTCAAGGCCTAATTGACATCACCGCCTGGCATCTTGAAACTGAACAAAGTAGTATTAGAAAACTTAGTGACCTATAATTACCTTCTTTGTTCCATTACTCTATAAAAACCTTGCTCATGGCATTAATATATGGATTGATTGATTGCATTGATTAATCTTACCTAGACCATGATTTTTCCCACTTCCACAGTCTAGTAGTCAATTGAGAGCTGGCATAAGAACACTTAGAGTTGGCACGACAGATAGATAGATAGATAGATAGATAGATAGATAGATAGATAGATAGACGGATAGATACTCACTTTCCTCTTACTTGGAATTTCCTTGAATCTATTATTACCATTTTAAATAGGGGAAAATTTAATGCCAAATTGAGTGATGCTTTAGCCCCACAAACCAACTACATTGATTCTAGAATCCTAGAATCAGAGGATTTCAAGCCGAAAAGGAGGTTAGAGATGATCTAGGCCAATACATTCATTTAGCAAGAAAATTGGGACCTAGGTACAAAATAACTAGGCCAAGGCCACAGAGGTAGAATCAGTGCATTCCAACAAAATTTCAGTAATCTGGTGCCAACATCTATTTTGGGGATAAAAAAAGAATGTTATTTTTTTATTATGACCAATTAAAGCATCCACTCCCATGTCTTTGCCAAGAAAACCCCAAATGGGGTCACAATGGGTCAGATCCAACTGAAACAATTGAGCAACAACAATTATCTTTTTATTTAGAAGATTCGTGAGTTTAAATACATTGAATTATAGAGGGTATTAAAACACTTGTGTGCACTTATATCACCCACACACACAACTCATGCAATGCTACAAAATTAAAGTTACACCCTCTTCAAAGATGGGGGAATTGAACTTAATTACATAGATAATAGTTTCATGTGAGATTATTACCAGGATTAATATGTCCCTTGAGAATGCCAGCCAGTTTTGCAGTTTCTAAAGAAATATAGGCATTGCTAATTTCTGAGATAATGAATTCAATTGTTAGACTTGTCTTAAACAAGGAAAGAAATTTAAGGGCAATTAGCAAGTAATGAAATCCTTGCCAAAAGCAGCAATTGAACAAAGGCAGGTAAAACACTAGACAGGCAAAGTTAAGACAGGCATTGATCTGTGGGTCTGGCTGGCAACTCTGCTGTTCTAGGCTTAGTGCTTCTCAAAATGTTTCATCGGTGAGCCATTTTTATGTTTCTTTCCACTATTTACCACCCCTCGAAAACATCCTAGTACCAAATCAATCTTCAGGTTATAACTTTGCTTTTACGTTATCTTACATCGGGCCAGGGTCAGCTGAACCAACTTGGTCCCCTTGTTAAATTGTCAGTGTGATGGAGCAGCTGGGTGATGCAATGAGTGGAGAGCCAGCCCTGGAGTCGGGAGGACCTGAGTTCAAGTCTGGCCTCAGACACTTAACATTACTGGCCATGTGACCTTGGGCAAGTTACTTGGCCCTGATTGCCCTGCATTACCCCCTCCAAAAAGCAAAAAATATATATACATATATATTTTTTTTTTCAGTGTGAATATTTATACCCCAGGAAACAGGAAAAATACGACAAAGCAGGGTTATTATTTTGTTGATTGTCTAGGTAAAAGAAAGTGATGGAGGAAATGTTGATAATGAAGATTAAACTTTAAAGTGTGTCAAGGGTATATCATATCTGCATATGGGTGTATATGTATATATTGGAAAACCAGTTGTTAAACATTTTACCAGCACAACTATGACTTTAATCCTTCAGACTTATGCATTTCATCTGTGTAGGGAATTCCCAGTGTGAAAATCATTCCTCTAAAGCAGGTGGCAACTCTTCTGTAACTTTAAAGTCTTAGTCAAGTGCCCAGAATACATAAAGGTCAAGTGACTTGCCCAAAGTCACGTACAAAAGTAATTTGAGTCAGAGGCAGGACCTTAATGGAAGGCTTCCTAATTCTGAGGCTACCAATTCTATCCATTCTGCAATACTGCCTGTCAACATATACTGTATTTATAAGACAACTCTCCCGGTAATGTGAAGCAAGACAAGAAATACAATAGTCTGAGAAGAAATGTACAGCAAAGGAAAGGGAAAAGGAATTACTAAGGATGGATAGTTCCAGTTATCTTCTATTGAGCTTGAATAAATTCCAGTGTTGTGACAGATATAAGCATTGGATTGTTCACTGTATAGTAGAAGCTCTAACCGTGATACTCCTGCATGCATCTGCTCACTCAAGGAAAAATCAGGATACTCAAGTGAAGAGATGGTCTTATCCATGAGGATGGGCTCTCCAACAACTCAGATCACAACCCATTTGTGCCTACCTAGCCTTAGTGACTCTCTTGTCTATGACTTCCCATAAATTTGCCATAAGAGGTCTGCTAGAGCCATCTTCACGTTCTCTTTAAAAGGTAAAAAACATGGGCAGCTATGTGGCCCAGTGAATAGAGCCCTGGCCCTGGAGTCAGTAGGACCTGAGTTCAAATCCAGCCTCAGACCCTTAACACACACACATACAAAAACCTAGCTGTGTGACCTTGGCAAGTCATTTAACCCCAATTGCCCTGCCTTCCCCTCTCCAAAAAGCAAAATAAATAAATAAACAAACAAATAAATAAAAAGATATATACAGAAGAGGCAAGCACATGTAGGTAGCAAATAAATATAGAGCATGGAATGATCCTGTAAAAATTTGTGTCAGAGGTGCAAAAGTTCAGAATGAACTGAGACAAAGAAAGGGCATGGGCATTTTAGTCACTTGTTTAACATTGTTCCAAATTGTTTGCAAGAATTATTAGACTAATTCACAAATCCACCAAGGGCGTTTGCTTTTCTGTAGCCCCTCCAACACTGACTGTTTCTATCTTTTACCATCTTTGGCAGTTAGCTGGGTACAGGGTAAGATCTCTCCATCCTCTCCTCCTGCCAGTCTTTTGGACCCATCCTCTGTAAAATGAGGGGTTGGAATGGATGGTGTCTAAAGTTCTTTCCAGCTCAAATCTATGAACGTCTGAAGTTATTAGCTCCCTCTGTCCATGTTTGTCCTGTCATTTGCAGTACAGCAGTCATTCTCCTTGGAAGAGACAACAGAAGCAAAATAAAAAGAGAAACTGTTCTCAGTGGCCTTTTAAAGATCATTGAGAGTGGTTTGGTAATAATACATTCTGGGTCTTTTGATAGGTTGTAATGTGGTTCTTCTGGGCCTGGTGATTCTGGCACATCAAGGGCAGTCAGGTACTTTCTTATTAGCTCCCTTCTGCATTCAGAGCAAAAAATCCCACTGTATACTGCCCTGGTCAAACTACATCTAGAATACTGTTCAATTCTGCATCCCACTTTTTAGGAAGGATTTTGACATGCTAGAGGGCATCCACAGCAGGGCAATTAGAATGGTAAAAGATATGAGGTCATAACATAGGGAGACTGAGAGAAGAACTAACTTAAAAAACTTAAAAAAAACTAACTTAAAAAAACGATTCACAGGGTCACAATTTCATAGCATGCTGAAACCATAATGGCCATTGTCCAACTCCCTTCATTGTACAAATGAGAAAAACGAGGCCCAAAGAAGTTAAGCTATTTTCCCAGTTTCATATTGTTATTTAGTCATGTCCAACTCTTTGTGACTATAGCAAACCAACACTGTTTATGGGGTTTTCTTGACAAAGATACTGGAGTGATTTGTCATTTCCTTCTCTAATGGGTTAAGGAAAACAGAGATTAAATGACTTGCCTAAGGCCACATAGCTAGTGAGTATCTGAGGCCAGATTTGAACTCAGATCTTGCTAACTCAAGGCCTAGCACTCTACCCACTGAGACACCTAGCTGCCAGGTTCAAGTAGCTAGTATCTAAGCTTGAATTCAAGTTATTCTGACTCCAAACCCACCATTCCAACCATTATAGCACACTGCCTCTTCCTTATGGTGGCCTAATACCTCCTGTTTTCAAGTATTTAAAAGACTGCCATAGGAAAAAGGGATTGAACTTGTTCTTGTTGGCCCCTGTAGTGTCAATGCAATATTTACAGTGCCCAGAATCACTATAAATATTGAGCATGGTGTTCAACTGCAAAATATAACAGACTCCATATAGAGGTCAGAAGCAAAACATTTATTCAGATGCCAGAAAACCAAAACCAGTAAGCTGATTCCATCATAGTAGCAAAGAAGTTAATAAGCCACAACAGCATAGACAGCCACAGCATCCTTTAGCCATCCCACAAAACAATATTTTTACTTATTTTTTTTTTTTTGCTTTTTGCAGAGCAATTGGGGTTAAGTAACTTGCCCAAGGTCACACAGCTAGGTTTTGTTTGTGTGTGCATTAAGTGTCTGAGGTCAGATCTGAGCTCAGGTCCTTCTGACTCCAGGGCCGACGCTCTACTCACTACGCCACCTAGCCGCCCCAATATTTTTACTTATAAACCTGATTGACTCTGTGAGAGGCATGTTCTCCTCCTCCCAGTCTAGCTACCTCTGATTCCCAGCTTCCTATGGGCTCTGCTCCATCCCTCAGCAAAATCGTCCCACCACAGGCTCCACGTGGTTACATTTAGCCTATTAGGGAGCAGAGTATATTTTCAAAGCAAGGAAGATTTTCAAATTCCCATTACCATTGCAGCCTCTCAGGGCAAACTAGGAGTAATTTTATATTTAATGCCATATATTCATTTCTAACTGTAAAGAGGTAAGGCTGAGGAAAGGAGGTTGCCATTTAGCTGGAAATGGTACTTGTTCTGAGTGCTTGAATGGATAGGTACTTGCTCTGAGTGTCCCATTGTGTTGGTGGTAGGGGTGTAGTCCAGAGTCAGTTTGGGACTTCTTGCTGTCTGAATCCTCTTGTGAATAGGATCAGACTACCAACTAGTTAAAATTTCTGGTCCCCTAACTGTGGTTAAGTGAGCAGCTAAGGCTAGAAAAAGTAAGAACAGTATTAGCTTAAGGCTATTTAGACGTTTGTAATGAGATAATGGGTAACATTAAATATTGAAGGTAGGAATAAGAGTGAGCAGTCTCAAAAAGAAAAAAGAGATGTGGTAAGCATACTTAGAAACAAGGGAAAGTAGGCTGGGTATCATCAATTCATCTAGGATGTAAGGAATCTACATTCGGGATTCTGACTAGATCAACAAGAGAAATTAGAAGGGGGAACTCTCGTGAAAATCAGGAGAATGTTTATAAATTCACCTTAGTCTGACAGATACTTTCCTAAATCATGAAGTTATAGATTTGACAGAACATATATTTCCTAATAAAATTTGAGTTTAAGTTAACAGGTACAGAGATTAGATGGGAACTAGAAAGGCAAATTAAAGTCATCATATTTCATAGGCTCTAGAGCTGGAAAGATCACTTAATCCAGAAGTGTGGATGATACATCTATATACATCTATACACACATCTATATACGTATGTGTATGTCTACATCGTATTCACATATATGTATATGTGCATATATTTACATACACATATATTATTAGTACATCAAGATATTAAAATATGATAGGAATTACATTTTAATCTGACTATAGAGACATGCTTCTACTGCATGTATCATGTATCAAACTGTGATCTACAGGCCACAGTCCAAAAGGAGTGCAGAACCCGATTAAAGTTAGGAAATATTTAACAAAATAAATAAAAGTACAAGAGCACATAGATAATGTTAATTTGAAGTTTTCTAAGTCAATAAGGAGCCATAGGGATTCATTTCTATTTGAGTTTGACACCACTGAACCTAGACCAGTAGTATCATACTCAAATTGTTGTGGGGCCTCCACATAGGATGCATTTTGACTTTAAAGCGGCATATGTATACACATATACACACATGTATATGCACATGCACCTATTCACACCTATATATACCTATACACATATGTATATGTCTACATCATATTCACATATATGTATATGTGCACATATTTACATACGCATATATTATTAGTACATCAACATATTAAAATATGATAGGAATTACATTTTAATCTGACTATAGTGACATGCTTCTACTGCATGTATCATGTATCTGATTTAGACAATCCTCTCATTTTACAGATGAGGAAACTGAGACCCAGAGAGCTCTGAAGTGACTTGAAAAAGGCGATAGAGGTAGTAGTGACTGAGGTCGGACTTGAATCAGGTCCTCTGATGACAAATCCAGGGTTCTTTCCACTATACTATCATGACAGTAAACATAACAGGCTTATTTAGTCACATCATCATCATATAGAAAAGGGGCCACTATCCTACATGAGGATCCCGGCAGCACACAGTTTTAAAATGCAATGTAATCTATGCTTTTATCGTATTTTTATTTGTTTTGTAAAGTATTTCCCAACTTGAGCCCACTCAGGAATGTTGCTGTCACACAGACCATGTGTTTATATATGTGTATGTATATATATATATATACATATATATATATATATATATATACATATATATATATATATATTTTTTTTTTTGCTTTTTGGAGGGCAGTTGGGCTTAAGTAACTTGCCCAAGGTCACACAACTAGGTTTTTGTTTTGTGTGTGTGTTAAATGTCTGAGGCCGGATCCAAACTCAGGTCCTTCTGACTCCAGGGCCGGCGCTCTACTCACTGTGCCACCTAGCCGCCCCTTTTAAAGGAGGTTTTTGTTTTTTTGTTTTTTATTTTTGCAGGGCAATTGGGGTTAAGTGACTTGCCCAAGATCACATGGCTAATTTTTTGTGTTGAGTATCTGAGGCCAGATTTGAACTCATGTCCTCCTGACTCCAGGGCTGGTGCTCTATTCACTGCACCAGCTAGCTGCCCCAGACCATGTGTTTATAGATTACCATAAGCAAACAGTTTGTATAACTTGAAGATGAACTTTTAGTGTATAAAATTCAGTCATTCATTAGTTCCTTAAAGAGAATATGTGTATCGTTTATCTTGGCTCAGTAATTCATATATTTGTTTTGAAATATGTATATTTTAATTTAATATTTAGGATACAGATCAAGACATTTCTTGTGTGTGTGTGAAAATGTTTATTACCCACATTACGGCATGCATTTGGACAGACTTGAGTGAGCCCATCAGCATATACATCTTGGACAACCGCTACAGCTGAACAAAAACTGAATTGGAGGAGACGGCATTTGGGAAATTGTTTTGTGTTTTCATTGACTCTAAGCTGCTTGTTGCTTTAAAAGACCATTTTATAAAACAACAATATTCTCCTGATCATGATGTTAGCTGTGAGATGTGGAACAGCATCACCTCAAAAGAACAAAAAAATGAAGGCTACCCAAAATGTATGAAAGTAAGCTAGTTGGCATTTATATATGACTTAAAAGTTTGAAAAGCACTTTGCACAAATTATCTCATTTGATCCTAACAACAACTCTATAAGGAGAGCAATGTTATTATCCCATTTTACAGATGAAAAAAACTGAAGCTGATTTGTCTTTGTATTTGTAATTTAAATGATGTATCATTATGTATAGCTAGAAAAGAAACTGAGTTACTTCCATAGCAAAAGTGAGAGATAACACACAGATAACTTGAATTCTGTGCTAGTATCCATGATATTTTTTAAGCCACAGGACTTTCTCTAGTGCATTGGTTAGAAACTCTATACAGGGTCTATGGACAAGCCTGATCAAGAATCACACAGGACGAGAAGCCATGAATGGGTTGTACCAGTGAAGGGAATCTCCAAACTAATGAGATCACAGATTCATTGAAGTGTTGAAATGTAAATAAATGCACACCTATCAATATTGTAGGATTTATGTTGTTTGGCAAATTTATTTATGCTTTTAAACATGTATTTGCTTAAACATGTACGTGTACTTTCAATTTGAGAGTTAGATTGTTTCCAAGGTATTTTTAGGCTTAAGGGTAGCTAGGTGGTACAGTGGATAGAGCCCTGGGCCTAGAGTTAAGAAGACCTGAATTCAAATTCACCTCAGTCACTTTCTATCTGTAGGACCCTGGGTAAGTCTCTTAATCTTTGCCTGACTCAGTTTCCTCATCTGTAATATGGGGATAATAATAGCATCAACCTTCTAGAGTTTTTGCGAGGATTATGAGATAATATTTATAATGCATTTAGGACAGTACTAGGAACATAGTAGGCACTTAATAAAAGCTTGCATACTTCCCTTCTGCTTATAGAAAAATATACAGCTTCGAAGGTCATCAAAATATTAACTCAAGGCAATTCTGCATGAACTTAAAAATGTGTCAGGTTAAAGGAGGAAAGAAGGGTATTTCTTAATATAGCATTCACTGTTTATTATTCAGTTTGGTAGAAGTGGTAATAATTCAAAGTGACATATTAGTTTGGGGACCTATAAATTCATTGGTGTGGTTTGCACATCACAACTTCCTGTATGACATCGCAATAGATTATGTTGGAGAATTGCTGTTGCCAATGTGGTGATAAGCCTATTCCAATTTACATTAGCTTATCTTTGGACAATACCAAGCCTGCACTTAAAGGCCTTCCCAGCCTAGAATGATGAGCCAGAACTGTCACTTCTCTGAGAACCCAGGGTCACTACCATCCTCAGGGAATCATAGAAGTAGGGTTTGAATGGAAATTCACTACTTTATTAGGTAAATCAAAAAAGGTCTAGCTTAAGATACAGCAGTGGAGGACCCGGTCATCCATCTTGTTCCAACATTAGGATTTCAACTTTTGGTCAAAAAATTACAAATCCTCTCCCTGTGATTTATATATTATCCAGAAGCTTCTTGCTTCCTGGATTTCTATTAGGTATTCTAGATATCCCAACAAGCAATTTCTAACACTACAATTTTTGTTAACCAAGCTAGCAAACCCAAATTTTTGCTTCTGATAGAAAAAATTGCTAACCAATCCACAAACCCACAAAAATTATAACTAAAATAACCAACTAAAATGCATAAACATAGGAGTTGGAATAAGTGGTTTGCTAGTAAAAGGTAAGTAAATGTGGTCTTTTTTCAGTGCATAATATGACTGGTTAAAATTATGCAAAGTAGAGACAGCTAGGTGGAGCAGTGAATAGAGCACTGGCCTTGGAGTCAGGAGGACCTGAGTTCAAATCCAGCCTCAGACACTTAACACATACTAGCCACATCACCTTGGGCAAGTCATTTAACGCCAATTGCCTTGCAATTCCCCCCTCAAAAAAAAAACAAAAACTATACAAAGTAGAAAGACAATGGGGAAAAAAGAATTCAATTAACATCCAAATCTGGTTGCTCATGTTTAAAGCTAGTCCTGGGCCCCCAGTCTTCTGCACCCAACCCCATGATGTTAGTTCATTGCAACTGGCTCCTCCCGACCTTCTCCAGTCTCATCACAATAGGCAGCAAACAGCAGATTTGTGCAAGAATGTTTTATGCCATACTTGTCCATGCCTTATGCACAGCTTAGCTATAATTAGCATCATTATTAGATCAGGAAGAATAAAAACTGAAGAAAAATGAATTCATAATGATCCCACACAATGAAATTAAAAAAGAAAGTAGTGTGGAGACTGAGACATTCTGGAAAAAAATGGAGAGGCATCTACAGATTAATAAAAACTTGAAGATGACAGAATAGGGGATTCCCTTGAAACAGAATACTGTTACATGAAAGTCACAACTCCCCAAGCCTCAGTTTACTTATCTGTAAAATGAATGAGATGGGCTAGGAAGCCTGTCAACTTCCCTTCTATCTGTGACTATAATCCCATGATCTGTTTTTCACAAGCTTAAATAGGAATTCTCTTTTCCACAGGAAAGGGGGGAGGAATGGCAAGTAAACGAACAATATTTATACCAAGTTTTACAATCCATTCACATTTTTACAATAAGAGAAAGCCCAGATGTGCTAGAAGACAAACAGGAAGTAATACTTGACACAGTGTGAGATGAGAAGCAATGACAGTTCAAAGAGGCCTGGGCTTGGAAGTGCGGAAACCTGGACTTTCTTTGAAGCTTTGCCAATGGGTGACCTCAGACAAGCTACATGACCTTGTGCCTCTGTTTCCACATCTGTAAAATGAGGGATTGGCCTAGGATGGTCTCTAAGATTCTATTCAGAAATAACATTTGATGACGTTAAGGAGTATTTGTCCTTTGTTAGCTTAAAGAAAGGGAGGGGCAACTTCAAAACAACGTTAATCAGGTAGGATATTTCTGTTCTAAACTTTACACAATGGAAATCAGAAAAAAAATGCCCCAAAACATAGGAAAAGTCTTAGACAGTATTTCCCAAGGAGAAAGGCAAGCCAGAGATGTCCATATTTACTAAACACTAAGCCAATTACTCACTTGTCACAAATAAACCAAACTTTCTCCCATTTCCCATCAGCTGCCCTCAAAATAATTTGTTAATGAGAGGCTTGGGTTCAAGTCCCGCCCTCACACATACTAACACTGTGACCCTGGGCAAGTCATTTAACCTCTCCCTGACAGCTCTCAAAGACTAAATTGAAGAGAAAGTGTCAGCCCACACTGACAGTTGTTTGGTCATTCAGGATTTCCTTAGAACAATGAAATCACAGATCTAATTCTTATCCCTACTGACAAGTCTAGTCTAAAGGAATCAAATGCTCCCTTTGTTATACATTCCTAAACCACAAATAAGATTTCATATTCATTAAATTTAATATAGTAATTCAATTCAATAAATGTTTCATGTCTACTATACAAATATAGCAGGCATTCCCAGAGAGAGTTAAGAGCCACCCCAGCTGCCTCCTAGAATAGAGGGAAAGTTTATGGATGCTTGTACAGGAAAGACTTAGGAAGAGTTTCAGGTTCAGTGACCATGAGGGACAACCATGCAGGGGAATGGGAGGGGGAAACAGAGGAAGACAAAGAGAAAAGGGGGAGGGAGAGAAGGAAGGGGAAAAGACACAGACACAGAGATGGAGCAAACAGCAGCAGATGTCCAGCTACACCAAGACACTATCAAAGTGAGTCTGTGCACCAGAGTGGAGTCATGTTGGCAGGTGTGAGGCTAAGTGATGCCCACCAGGGTGAGAGCTGCCCCAGTCTGCCAGTGCCCTGATGGAAGATATCGGCTGGTGAAAGGAAATTGCTATTGATCCACTGAAACTAAACAAAGGCCCAGATGAGGCAGCAGGCTTTGTACTGCCAGACACAAAATAGGTGCTTAATAAATGTTTATTGACTAACTATTGCACCAATTTTGAGATCTTTGATTTCGCTTGTAATGTAGTAAAATCACTTTACTAAGTGATTCTATCCATTTTGGGGCACTGTGGGTCAACCTTCTGAAGAGGGAAATGAGACTTCCAGTTGTTTTGTGAAGGGATTAGAAATTAGTCCTTTTTTACATTCCTACATGGAAAAATGATCATTCTAACTCATGAGACTTTTCTCAGTATGAGGATAGTTGAAGGGAATATATACATGTGTGTATACATATATGTATGTATAGGGTGTGTCTGTATAAATACAGATATGAGTGTATGTTCGTGTGTGTACATGTATACACAGAGGGCACAGGATCAGTTGAACAGGAAGGGATGATATCTAAAAAATAAAATTAAGAGGTGAGAGAGGAATATGATGGGAGGAGAAAGGGAGAGATAGAATTATCTCATATAAATATAAATTATCTCATATAAAAGAGGCAAGAGAAAACTGTTACAATGGAGGGGAAGAGCAGGAAGTTGAAAGGGAATGAGTCTACCTTACTCTCATTGGATTTGACTTAAGGAGGGAATAACATACACACTCAATTGAGTATCTTACCCTACAGAAAAGTAGGGGGGGGGATAAGAGAGGAGATGATATAAAGGAAGGCAGATTGGGGGAGAGGGTAGTTAGAAGCAAACATTTTTGAAAAGGGAGAGGGTCAAAGTAGAAAATAGAGTAAGTGGGGGGTGGGACAGCATGGAGGAAATATTTCACAATATAACTACTATGGAAACATCTTGCGTAACTACACATGTACAACCTGTATTGAATTGCTTGTCTTCCCAGTGAGGGTAGGTGAGGAAGGAAGAAAGGAAAGAATCTGGAAATCGAAATTTTAAAAACAAATGTTAAAAAATATTGTTGTTTGTTTTTGTTTTTTACATGCAACTGGTAAATAAGATATACAGGCACCGGGATATAGAAATCCATCTTGCCCTACTAGAAAGCTAGAGGGAGGGGAGAGGAGAGGATATAAGAGAGAGCAGATTGGGAGAAGGGGTATTCAGCAGGCCCACTATCTTGGGGTAGGGGTAGAGGAAAGACGGGGAGAAAATTTATAACTCAAAATCTTGTGGAAATGAGTTTTGAAAACTAAAAGAAATAAAGAAATTAGTCCTTTTCATTTTTGTTATCTCAAATAAACCTGCTCAACGTATAATATCTTTGTTAGCATAAGTGCTTACAAGAGTTATGGAGTACCGTTGAGAAAAAAAATGAATTAACTTTGGTGTTTTCAAGTGTGACCGTGAAAGAGGAGCCATTAGGATTATTATTAGAGAAAAGCCTCTGAGATTAAATATTGTTCATCATATCAGAGATGTAGAATTTGCCACTTGGATTAGATTTGGGAGTCTTGTTCAGGACTACAGATTTTGAGGGGGGGCTTGTCTAGACTACCTGTATGGCACTGTATAAGTCTGGCCAGAACCTGAAAGCACCAAAGCAGGAATAAGCATTGTATTATTGTATGGTGGGACAAGTGGCTGCCATGCCTATAAATTATTAGAGGACTAATGATGGGTATATTCTTTTTTTTAAATTAATTTATTAGTTTAGTTTCAGTTAACAAGATTCAATTCCATAGTTCCTTGATTTTCAAATTTCCTTTACTTCCCTCCCCCCTCCCCCCACGATGGGTGTATTCTTACTAAGCACTGTTGAACTTGGGGATGCCTATAAGAACCTGTGGTTTCATTAATGTGAGGACTCACTTCATACACAGGGGGTGTAGCCCCTCTGTTTTGCTGGCAGACCACCTTTCAGCCCAGATCTCACAACCTTAATCTAAGGAAGCAAATCCTATGGAGAAGGGATCAGCATCCCTACCAACTGCTAGCCAACTGCCACATGCAGGGCAGGCAAGCCAGGCTTGGAGCAGCAGGGCGCCCTGAGGAAGAGATGAGAGGCAGAGTGCACCAAACAAGTCAATACACTGCTGCCACCTTGACCACCATCTCTCCTCAGAGCCTGATGGAGAAAGCCAAGGATCCTGAACCTAGTGCCTCTGAGATTTTGTGAGACTGTTAATCCCTTAAGTGAAAAGCTAATAACAGAAATCTAGATAATCAAAAGTATTATTCAAAGACCCCAAACTCCTAAATTTGCTTCCCAAAGGTACTTTAAGATTGATGGATGTGGATAAGGACTGGACTTGTTATTTTATTGGTTTAGGGAACTTCCCAGTGTGGAAACTCCCTCTATCTGAGTTCAAATCTGGCCTCAGCTACTTACCAGCTCTGTGACCCTGGGCAAGTCACTTAACCTAATTGCCTCAAAAAAAACCCAACTCCCTTTACCAACATAGACTAGTACCTACTTTTCAATTTGTAGTCTCAGAAAGCTGTCTGTGGGCACTAAGAGGTTAATTGGCTTGTCTTCTATAAGTTTGATTTTATATTTTTAATATATCTTCATTCAGGTTTTCAAAATGCTGAAAAACAGAATGGTCTAATGCATAGAGCACTGAACTTGGAGTCAGGAGATCTGGATTTTAATCTAAACTCAGATATTTAATTAGCTGTGACCTCAGCATGGGGAGGTCACATCACCTGTCAGACTCAGTTTCTTCATTGCTATGATAAGGATGATAATGCTTGTGCACAGTACTGTTTTAGGGAAAGTACTTCGAAAAACTTAAAGGGAACAAAAATCTTTCATTGAAGAGGGTCATGGAAGAAGCCTTATATCAGTCGAGACCTTTCCCCAGTTGTCTTTGCTACAATAATTAAAAGTATTTGGCTTTAGTCATTAATAGCTCTAGGTCTATAGAAATATCGCTCATCCAACAGATCTCCAGCATGTCTGGGAGGTTATAATGAAAGGCTTTTGTTGGTTTGGATCTTAAAATGGAGTAAAGATTTTTCCAGTTTTTTGATTAATCTCTAGCAATCCAAGGACTAATATTAAAATAATAAAAAATTAAATGAGCTCAGTAAATATAAATCGTGCCAGATCAATCTGATATATCTATTTTAAAATACTCATAGAGAAAGGAAAACAACATATGTTCTCATTAGAAAGTTCACTAAAGTATCAAACATAGTATCTCTCAAAACTTTACATGTGAAATTATGAACTTGGCTAATAATAGTTATTTGAAGGATGATATAGCCTGGGTAGATTCTTCACAACACCAAAAATAGCGGCTAAGTCATAGAGATGACAATGATGGAAGAGCTCACATTCTGTATGGTGCTTCAAGGTTTATAAAGGGCTTTCTTCACAACTCTATGAGGCAAGTAGTACAAATATTAATCCTATTTGAGAGATAATGAAACTGAAAAACAGAGAGGTGAAGGTCAGATTATCTAGTTAACAAACGTCTACCAGGATTTGAATCTCAGTCTATAAATATTATAATAATAACTAGCATTTATATAGTGCTTTAAGGTTTCCAATATGATCTCACTTTATCTTCACAACAACCCTGTTATCATCCCCATTTTACAGAGGAGGAAACTAAGGCAGAAAGGAATTAAGTGACTTTCCCACATGTCTAAGGTAGGATTTGAATGCAGGTCCTTCTAACTTTGAGTTAGGATTACTCTATTAAGACACCTGGCTGCCTCTTGACTTCAACTTAAAGTTTTCAATATTGAAAAAAAAAAAGTTTGATTTAGTTTTGGTGTATTACCTGCAAAGGATCAAACCATTATCTTTCACCTCACCAAATGAAGTCCATGTCATCCATGGACTTCCACGGACTACCAGCCTTCCTCATTTCATTACTGGTGTTACATAATGCTGTAGAGGACTCAGTTTTCACTTTACTTAACTTATATTTTGCTCTCCATTCCCCCTTCCGCCATCTTCCTTACTGCCTTGAATATCAATGCTAATAATCTATCAGACACCATGATTTCATGATTCTTAGCCCCGCTGGACTCTGAAGATCATACAAAACATTTTTTTTTTACAAATGCTTTATTAACTTCTGTTTTACATCATTCATTTCCGCCAGATTTTGAGTTACAATAATTTCCCCCCCGTTATTCCCCTACCCAACCTCCCAGAATAGCAGTCCCAAAAGATATCACTTCCTCCAATCTGCTCTCTCCCATACCTTCTCCCATACCCCCTTCGACTTTTCCATTAGAGGAAGGTGAATCTTTGTGTCCCAATGCCTGCACATCTTATCTCCCAATTACAAGCAAGAGTATTAATAATAGTATTTATATATATTTGAAACATTTAATGTTAAGATCTCGAATTTCAGATCCATTTCCTTCCTCCCTTGTCACCCATTCCCTCTTGGGAGATAAGTAATTCAGTATATGTTGTACATGTCTAGCTATGCAAAACATTATCATAGTAGATATATAGTACAAGGCTGCTTATAATTCCCTCCCACTCATCCCACCCCCCACCTGGTCCATTCCCTACATGATCCTGTCCCTCTTCTATAGTGGGTACTTCCAACCTCCCCTCCCCCCAAGGATGCCCTCCCATCCATCATCCCTCCTCTCATCCCCTTTCCCCCTATTCTGCTGCAAGGTGAGATATCCCATTTGGTATGTATGTCATTCTCTCCCTGAACCAAATTCAATGAGAATGTGGTTTTGCCTTTTTTGCCTTCCTATTCTCCCCCTCCCTTGCAACCACTTCCCCTTGCTTCTTCTACATGAGATAGTTTACCCTACCCTGTCTCTCCCCATCTCCTCTTGCCACTTTCCTCTCTCACCTCATAATTTCATCCCTTGAGTATTCTCCCTTCCCAACAAATTCAACCTATGCCCTCTATCCATATATAACTGTAAGCATATACACACACATTCACATATGTATTCATATGACCACACACCCTTCTTCCATTATTTTCATAGTGAGAAAGATATCATCAGTCACAGTTATTGCTTTTCCATATAGGAATGTAAATAGTTCAACTTTGATAAGTTCCTTTTGATTTCTTTTCCCTGATTTCCTTCTCAGGCATCTCTTCCTTCTTGTGTCTGGATGTCAAATTTTCTATTCAATTCTGGTTTTTTCCTCAAGAATGCTTGAAAGTCCTCTATTCCACTGAATGACCATATTTTCCCCTGAAACAAAATACTAAGTTTTGCTGGGTAGGTGACCCTTGGGTTCATTCCCAGCTCTTTTGCCCTCTGGAATATCATATTCCATGCCCTTCGATCCCTCAGTGTAGAAGCTGCCAGGTCCTGGGCTATTCTGATTGTGTTTCCACAATATTGAAATTGTTTCTTCCTGGCTGCTTGTAGTATTTTCTCCTTGATCTGGGGATTCTGGAACCTGGCTATAATATTCCTGGGAGTTTTCTTTTTGGGATCTTTTTCAGGAGGTGATCTGTGGATTCTTTCAACCTCTATTTTTCCCTCTGGACCTAAAACATCAGGGCAGTTTTCCTTGAGAATTTCTTGAAGGGTGATTTCTAGGTTCTTTCTTTGATCATGGCTTTCAGGTAATAATTTTTTAATTAATTTAATTAATTAAAATAATTTTTAAATTGTCTCTCCTGGATCTATTTTCCAGGTCATTGGTTTTTCTCATGAGATGTTTCACAGTGCTTTCTAATCTTTCATTTGTTTGTATCTGCTTAACAGCATCTTGATTTCTCATAAAGTCATTAGATTCCATTTGCTCCAGTCTAACTCTGAAGGAATGAATCTCCTCAGTGAACTTTTGAGATTCTTTTTCCATCTGGCAAATTCGACTTTTTAAGGCATTCTTCTCCTCATTGCCCTTTTGGGCCTCCTTTGCCATTTGAGTTAGTCTATTTTTTAAGGTGTTGTTTTCCTCAGTCAGGCTGTTGACCCTCATTTCATACTTTTCCTGCATCCTTCTCATTTCTCTTTCCAATTTTTCCTCCACTTCTCTTATTTGATTTTTAAAGTCCTTCTTAAGGTCCTCTATGGCCTGCAACCCGCTCATGTTTTCCCCTGGGGCTTTTGGAGCAGGACTTCTGACCTCACAGTCCTTTTCCTGCTCTATGCCCCCAAAATAGGAGTCTAGGGTTGCATTTTCTGTTTCCTTTGCCTTGGCATGTTGCCACTTAATTACTTGACTTTTGGGCTTGTTGCCACACTATGGCTTTAAGGCCAGATAGAGGAATTTTCGTCCCGAACGTGTGGGGGGCAACTTCCGTTTCTGGCAAGCTGTAAACCCACCCACAACTTCCACCCTAGATCACAATCCAGATCCAGGGAGGTTAAAGCAAGAGCAATTACCCCCCAAGACTGATCGCTGGATCTCCCTACAGTTCGCAGGCCAGGAGCTGGAGCTGCCTCTGAAAACTACAAAATGGCGTGTCTCCTCAGCTGCTTCTCGATCATACAAAACTTGAAGGGATAAAGAAATATGTTGAAAGAAAATCAGGATGCAACAAGTTCATAATCAGCTAAAAGCATTTGAACAAATCTAATAAGAAGAATGAGGTACTTAAAGTTTTTTTTTTTTAATCACTTTTGCAAATTCAAAATGGGAGAAATATGGTTGAATGTTCATTAAAAAAAGACCTCGAGATTGTCATGGATTGCAAGCTCAATATGAATCAACATTCTGTCATGAGAGGCAGGGTCAGGGACAGAGGCAGAGGCAGGGACAGAGAGAGAGAGACAGAAGTAGAGACAGGACAGATAGAGGTAGAGACAGGGACAGAGAGAGAGAGACAGAAGTAGAGCCAGGACAGATAGAGGCAGAGACAGGGACAGAGAGAGAGACAGAAGTAGAGACAGGGACAGATAGAGGCAGAGACATAGAGACAGAAACAGAAAAAAGAGAAAGAAGAGAGACAGATAGTGATACACAGATAGACAGACAGACAAATAATACTTTAGATAGCATAGGTAATGCTACTTGCCATTCCAGTCACTGAGTTTATGCCTGAAGTGGATGACAGATGAGATGTGAATCTTCTTTTCCTTCAGTCTTGACTCAATTACTGTGTCTCTCCTAGTGTGATCATCTTACTGTGATGGGAACAGAAGTTCTACGTTTCTAGAAATCCCTTTTCATCATACCTACAGACAGTCCATTCATTCAGGAAAAACTGAGTCCAAACCCAGCCTCCTACATTTACTAGCTGTATGATCCTGGGCAAGTCACTTAACTGCTGTCTGCTTCGGTTTCCTCATTTGTATAATGGGGATGAGAATAGCACCTACTTCATAGAGTTCTTATGAGAATCAAATGAGACATTTATAAATGGCTCAGCACAGTTCCTGGCATACAATAGGCACTTAATAAATATTTGTTTCCTTCTCCTTTTCCTCCCCACCTTACACTGGAATAACTAATGGGAGTTGTTGTTATTGTTGTTGCTGTTAGGTTGTGTCTGACTCTTCATGATCCCATGGACCATGGCACACTAGGCCCTTATCCTTCATTGTCTCTTCAAGTCTGCCCAAGTTCATGTTCATTGCTTCCATGATATTTCTTCTTCATACTTCATCTTCTGCCACCCCCTTTTCCTTTTGCTTTCAATCTTTCCCAACTTCAAGGTCTTTTCCAATGAATCTTGTCTTCTCAAAATGTGTTCTATGTATTTAAGATTTAGTTCAGTATTTCTCCTTCCAATAAATAGTTTGAAATAATTTCTTTAAGTATTGACTTATTTGATCTCCTTGCTTTTCAAGGGACTCTAAAAAGTCTTCTCCAGCACCACAATTCAAAAGCCTTGATTCTGCAGCACTCAGCTTTCCTGGTAGTCCAACTCCCAAAGCCATACATTGCGACTGGTAAAACCATAGCTTTAGCTGTACGGACCTTTGTCAGCAGGGTGATATCTCTTCTTTTAAGTATGCTGTCTATATTTGCCATAACTTTTCTTCCAAGGAGTAAGAATCTTAATTTCGTGGCTGCACCTTCTTAACATTCCTGGTCAGAGGGAAGGTCCCACATATATTCCCTTTAACTTCCTTATATCCTCTCTTGTCTCAAGGTGAAGAGGAAGAAAAAACAGATAAGATGTTCTGATTACCTTCTAATATAATCAATCAATTACACTTAATATGTAAAGTCCTTTCAAGAGTATTTCCCCCAAATTATCAGCTTTCCTGACAACTGTCTTTAGCTGCTTTTGCTTTCTTCTGCTGAGTAGAAGTCTGGGAGACCAGCTTATCTCAAAGCAGAGAGAGAGGATTCTGTGACCAGTCATAGCAAGGAAAAACTGCTACCATTCCAGCCCAGCTTTGCTGACCTTGACACCCTTCATTCCTAGCACCTCCATTATGCTACCTGATTTAGCCACTTTTTATGGCACATTTCCTCTTTTCCTCTCCCTTCCAAGAACCACACAGACACAATATCAATTACTGAAAATACTTCAAGACAGAACTCTAACCTATTTGAGTTCAAAGCTTCAGTAATGACCCACAGTTTACTCAAAGACTACATGATCTTCAGTCTGTAGAATTTTATTCTGCTCTCTGCAAGATCATTTATTTTGTAAAATTAGTGAATAGGAAAAAAAAACTCTGCAAAAAGACTGAAATTTCATTGTTGTTTTCCAAATCAAGTAAGCAATGCTTCCTGACATAAGGGAGAGGATAAGTGGCACTTTGTTGCCTCTCAAACCTATTGCTTTGCTCTGCAACTGCTTTAAAGAAAGGAAGGAATAGTTTACAGCAGGACACTTAGCCTTATCAAATCAACAGTGATCACTCTACCACATACTCTCACAAATAGAAGAGACCTCATGGCCATCTAGTCCAAGGAAACAAATTTTATTGAAATAGTTATAAAAGATTTTTTTAAATTCATGATCCGCAACTTAAGAACTCTCTTTTTTAAGTGTATCTTTTACATTTTTAAATCGTAAAGTGGACTTTAATTGAATTTTACCTCCTATATGGAACTTATTGTCATCTAGACTTTGAACCTGTTGGTCTAAGCATAATATAGGCTTTGTCCAATATCCACCCCTTTCTTAAATGATTATCCATCCCTTCTCCAGCTGTGCCTTTTCCAAACCTCTTCTCTCCTGAATCAGAGGACCTTGCCTTATACTTTGCTAAGAAAATAGGGGTGTCCTTTGCTCTCCCTTTTCTACCTTTCTTTATATTTCATAACTCCTTGACATTAAACCCCATTACCTCCTCCTTTTCCGCAGCCTCTAATGAAGAGGAGGTCCTTCTCACAAAAGGCCATTTTTTTTTTTTACAAATGCCCTTGATCCCCTCTCCTCCATCAGGTTGTTCCCACAATCATCTTCATTTTTTGTCTATTCTCCACTTCTGATGGTTCCTTTTCTGATGCCTATAAACATCCTCATATCTTTCCCATTCTCAAAAGATCCTTACTTGACCTTGTCCTGGATATGACTTTCTGAATTTAATGTTTTTAATAATATTTTATTTTTTCCCCAATTACATGTCAAGATGATTTTTAGCATTCATTTTTACAAGATTTTGAGTTCCAAATTTTTCTCCCTCCCCTCTTCTTAAAATGGTAGGCAATTTTATATAGGTTATGCATGTGCTATCATGTAAAACATATTTCCATATTAGTCACAGTTGTGAACAAAAAAACGTATCAAAAGGAAAAAAAAAACACAAAAAAGAATAAAGTCAGTGAAAAAAGTATGCTTCGATCTGCATTCAGATCCATCAGTTCTTTACCTGTATATGGATAGAATTTTCCTTCATGAATCCTTTGTACTTGTCTTGGGTCATTGTGTTGCTGAGAAGAGCAGAGCTATTCATAGTTTTTTGTTTTGTTTTGTTTTGTTTGCTTTTTGGAGGGCAATTGGGGTTAAGTAACTTGCCCAAGGTCACACGTCTAGGTTTTTGTTTGTGTGTGCGTTAAGTGTCTGAGGCCGGAAACCAACTCAGGTCCTTCTGACTCCAGGACTGATGCTTTACTCACTGTGCCACCTAGCTGCCCAGAGTTATTCATAGTTGATCAACACACAATGATGCTGATAGACTTTCTGAATTTTAAAACCATGCTTTCCCTATTTCTGGCTTGTTCTAGAATTTCCCTCAGTACCTGGGGCCTCCTTACCCTGGAACAGTATGCTATCCTACAGCCTGATTACCTTAGAATATTCCTCCAATGGGAAAAATTAAACACTAATGCATTACTGATGAATTTGCGATCTTGTCTAACCATTCTAAAGAACAATTGGAATTATGTCCAAAGGGCTATAAAACTATCCATAACTTTTGACCCAGCAACACTAGGTCTGTATCCCAAAGAAATCAAAGAAAAGGAGAAAAAAATTATAGCAGCTCTTTTTGCAGTGACAGAGAATTAGAAATTTAGGGAATGTCTATCCATTGGGGAATGACTAAATAAGTCAGATATATGATTGTGATGGAATACTGTTGTGCTATAAGAAATGATGAGCAAGATAGTTTCAGAAAAATTTGGGAAGACTTAGATGAACTGATGCAAAGCGAAGCAAGCAAAACCAGGAGAACATTGTACATAATAACAGAAGTGTTGTAAGGAAGTTCAATTGTGAAATATTTAGCTCCTCTCATCAAAAAAATGATCAAAAATTAATCCAAAGGCCTCATTATGAAAAATGCTATCTATCTCCAGAGACAGAATTGATGAACTCTGAATGCAGATTGAAGCATACTTCTTTAAACTTTCTTTATTGTTACTACATAATTTTGTTTGTGTTCCCTTTACAACTTGGCTAATATGTAAATATTTTTGCATGACCTCAAATGTATAATGAAAATCAAATTGTTTTCCTTCTTAAGTGAGGAGGGAAATGCAAAAGGGAGGAAGAGAATTTGAAATTTTTAAAAGATTGTTTAAAAAAGTACATGCAATTGGGAAATGCTTAATGAAACAAAAAATAATTTTAAAAAAAGAATATTCCTCCATAAGACCTGCTTCTCTTTCCTCACTGATGAGTTAAAACTGGAACCTCCATTTTGTGGAAGATCCCAAGCCACCCTGCCTTCATTTCCTGGTCACCCTAATTCCTGATTTTCTGAACTTCAAAGCCATACCTTGTGATGGGTACCTCCGCCATATATACACACAGCTTTTAATCACAATGAAAGGTCCCACGGTCCTATAAGGGCTCCTCTTCAATGGCATTTCCACTACTTAAATCTTGGTTTCTGATATCAAAACATTTGACAGTGCCAAAGACTTTAGTGATAAGAGTTTTCCTTTCTGAGTCTTAGTACTCAACTGTGGTTACAGCACCTGCAGGAGCAGTTGCCAGATTGTGTCTCCAGAAGGATTGCTTCCCAAGATAGTGGCTACAGTGTAAGAGTACTGCTATTCCCAAGGCTCTTGGGTTCAGGATCCCGAGTGTGTCCATTAGGATATGATGAAAGGGAGATGGTGGTTAAGGTGGCAACAAAAGTTTGACTTACCTGGCATGTGTTGCCTCCTTTCTCTCCCTTAGGATGCCTTGCTGCTTCACCTAGGTTCACTTTTCTGCCCTGGGTATGGTTAGTTGATGGTTGTGATGGCTGGCCCTTTCTGCATAGGAATTGCTTCCCTGGATGATGGCAGTGGGGATTGGAAAGAAATCAAGACTGAGGGCCAGAAGGGTACTGCCATTCTTGGGGCTTTTGTGCCTATATTCCAGTTGGTAACAGTTGGTCAGCAATTATTATTGTTGGCAATGAGGATTGAGATAACAGATGTAAAGTACTTTGCTATATAAATGTGCTGCTATTATTATTATTATTATTATTTAAAAGTTGAATGCAAGCCTTTAGACCCCATAAGCATTATTTTTTCACTACACTGACCTGCCATTCCTATACAAGGAGCAAATCACCTTCTAAAAGTATCCGGTTGAGTGCCAATAATTACTTGGCAATGGAGTTCAGTTGATCCCAACAAAAACTCACTGTATGGCTGCTTAGATACAAATACTAATAATACTTTGGATTTAGATAGAAACATTCTCCCCAGAGCTCACAATACAGTTATGTGTCTATAAACAGCCAACCAACTGTCAGAAAGAAGCTCATGGATTATGTCTCCTGACTACAAAACAGAGCTCTTAATTTAATGTCCCTGTTACATTTTGAGTACTAGTTCTTACTTGGCTGTCAGAACAGAATGTTGATATAATTAGGGTCACAGTGACCTCTTTCTTCTAACCCAAGTCAAGTTATATTTGAAAGTTGATTAAAATTGTCCTACATTCAGTTGCCTATAGCAAAAGTTAAATGATGTGACAGTACTTTTTCTTCCTTTTTTCCCCTTATTACAAAGATATGGTGCCACTGCTAAAAGTTCCAACAATAATAGACAAAAGCTAATACCAACCAGCATTCTTTGGCCCATATTTTGAGGACAAGTTCAAGTGCCAGCTCCTTCAAAATCTCTCTCCTCTAACCCTCCATAGTATTAATTCTTGTACTTCTTATATATAATTTGTTTTTTAATTAAATTGTATTTTTAACTAACAAACATTTATTTTCTCTCCATCCCACCATACATCAGTGAACCTTTTAAATTATTTATTTATAGCATTCATTTATTTTTTAAATTTTGAACTCCAAATTCTCTCCCTTCCTCCACTTCCTCCCTCACCCACTGAGTAAACAAGCAACATGATATCAATTATACATGTGAAATCATGCAAAACCAATTTCTATATTAGCCATGTTTTTAAAAAGCATTTTAAAAAGTTAAAAAAATTGTGCTTCAATCTGCTTTCAGACTCCACCAATTCTTCTCTGAAGGTGGATAGTATGTTTCATCACAAGTCCTTTGGAATTTTCTTAGATCATTGTGTTGCTCAGAATATCTAAGTCATTCATAGTTGATCACACAATATTGATGTTTCTGTGTACAATGTTCTCCTGGTTCAGCTCCTTCATTTTCCATCAGTTCATATAAGTCTTCCCAGGTTTTTCTGAAACCATACTGCACATCATTTCTTATAGCACAATAGTATTCCACTTGTTCATCAATTCTCTAATTGATGGGCATCCCCCATTTTCCAGTTTTTTGCAACCACAAAAAATAGCTGCTATAAATATTTTTCTGCATATAAGTCCATTTTCTCTTTCCTCTGATCCCTTTGGGATATAGACCTACTAGTGATATTGGTAGGTCAAAGGGTATGCTCAGTTTTATAGCACTTTGGGCATAGTTCCAAATTGCTCTCCGTGAACCTGTTTCCTTGCAGAGCCTCCAACCTTTGTCAGTCTCCTTTTTTTTTAATCATCTTTGCTATATTATTAGTTTGAGATGATAAGACCTTAGAGTTGTTTTAATTTGCATTTTTCTAATTAGGATCATTTTTACATGGCTTTAGAAACATTTCTCTATCCATCCAGTCATCTATTCTGATATTTCACCATGGAAAAGAGGTGGCACTGATTTCTCAAAGGCTATGCCAGTAGAATGACTGTGATCTTTGCCAGGTTCTACTTACATGGACACACCTGGCTACAGATTGTCACTGCAATCTGAGAACCAGTCTATCTAATAAGGGAGAGAGGCTCATCGCCAGAAGGGTGGCCACTAGGTGATGATTTTGTTTGGGTTTGGTTTTGTTCTGTTTTCACAACTATAAGCAGTACAAACTATGAAACAATCTTTTGTCTTGTACAACTCATTTCTTTTTTCATAGTGATGGTAGCAGAATTGCTTTAATGGGTAGAGCCTACACTGGGAAATAACAGTATCACATCTGAGGTAATCAATATATAAGCATGTATTCCCTCACTGGTACTCTGAATGTGTACCCTTTGACCAGGGACCAATACCATAATTGACAAATTACTGAATCACATACATACTAGCATTCTTGTAGTAAACTAAAAAACCTGGAGAAGTTACAGCTGAATGAAAATATGTCCTTGTGCTTTTTCTAAAAAAATAAAGTGCCTAAAGGCATCAAGGGACATAATTCCAAGGGAAGTTTGGTCTATTTAGGTCGATCACATATACAAACAAACCACCAGGATGAAAATCCCAGCTTATACACCAACATACATGGGAAAAGATGAAGAAATAGATAAATTAGATCTGAGACTTTTAATCCTTTTTATGCATCATGGATCTCTCTGACAGTCTGGTGAAGTCTATGGACCCCTTAAATGTATAACATAAAATACAGTGGATTAGAAATGATATCAATTATATTGAAATAAAGATTTAATTTTCTTTCCCACCAAGGTTCATAGACTCCCTGAAACCTACCTATAGACTCCTTGGGGATCCATAACCCCAAGATTAAGAACCCCTGAATGAGAAATCCTTCAGAGCTAAGCCATTATTAAGAAACCAATGATAAAGCCTCAGATTTTTATGCAAAAATTTTAATGAAAGTAAGAAATAAGATGGCCTTATTGAGAGATTTTATTGCAAGAAAACAAATTTTGAACCTCAGAGATTAAGTGGAATGGGAATCACGTCTGAAATACAGGTCTATAAGGAAATACCATTTTCAAAAGGAATAGATTAAATTTGTGTTTTGGGTTTTTTTTTTAGTGGTTGAGTAATAATGTTTATTAAAAGGATATACTCATGTGAAGAAAACCAGGAAGTGGATAAATGAGTTAATTTTGTGAAGAATATTGGGAGATGGGAGAAAGGGATTTATGTAGAGTCCAACAGAACAGGAGTTTCCCTTAGGAAAAAAATCATAAACTTTGCATGGTGGAATGATAAAGTAGTAATGGGGGGAGTAGATCATCTAAACATCTGCTGGAAAGAATACTGGAGATCACTTGGTCCAACCTCATCATTTTATAAAATGAGGCCCTAGGAGGTAATTTACCTAAAGTTATATAACTAGTAAGTCAAGCTAGGATTTGAAACCAGGAGGTTGAAGAGGACCTGACAATAGTATCCTATAAGTTTAGGGTTGATTTGGGGATGAAATGAGACACTCCCAAATCATTAAACAGTTAATAGAAGTTTACAAAAAAATCCTAATATAGAAAAAATATAAAAGAATACACTGACTCTTAGCTTCTAAAGACCCAGCTGCCCTTGTCTCCATATCAAAATACTTCTGGTTAGCAGTACAGGGTAGGGTGGCTATTGTGGTCTTCAGACATCCACCATGTGGGTAAGACTTTTTAATGCCTTCAGGTGATAAGGAGGCTACATCAAAGAGGCAGAAGCAAATCAGGTCTCAAAAACAGTTTTGTCACCTCTATAAAGCCAAACACAAGCAGCCTTCCAGAAGAATGCTACTGTGAACAGCTTTTCAAGGTTCTGATCACACAGTATAGTGAACACTCTATTTATTCAATAACAAATCAGAGCAAAACATTCACAGAAAATCAAGGTACAGCATTCACAATGTTACAACTTATCACAGAAAATGGCCACATAGTTTCCACCAAAGTGGTCACATAGTTTTGAACAAAGTATAATCATTTAGTCAATCACTTAGTAACTTAATCATACAATCATAAAGTACAAAAGTTCAAAGTCCTCCACCCATGGGGCACAGTAAGTTATAAATCAGTCACTATTCAATCATCAGTCACTACTCAGTATCCTCTTAAGGGGTAGTGGAAAATACACAGGCCATCCACCTCTCAGTCACAAGTAAATCACAATTTCATCACTACTCAGTACCCATGGAGGGGTTTTTTCATCTTTACTCAAGGCAGGCTTTCAGCTTCCATGGCTCCTCTTCCATGATCCCAGCTCCCACCTAAATCTAACCAACTGCCATCTGAGTTCAAAGGCAGATAGTTCCCAGCTCCTTGTCCAGCTCTCTGTGCAGTTTCTGCTCCACATTGGAGCTCACAGTGTCCAGTCTATCTCAAATCCTTCACAGTTTCTGTTCTTGGGAAAACAAGGCTTAATAAAGCCACAAGAATATCCATACACATTAACAAAGCCACAACAACATTTGTACAAAATACCAGCACCACAGTCATGCTTCCTCAGTTTTCAGCAACTCCAGCTGGCCCTCAGAAATCCTCAGCAGCCTCAGCAGCTCCAACTGGCCCTCAGAAGTCTTCAACAGCTCCAGCTAGCCATCAAAAGTCTTAAACAGCTTTGTTCTCAAAATCAAAATCACTTTCTCTCATTCTCAAAATCAAAATCATTTTCTCCAGAGAAGTTCCAGTCCAGCAGCAGCCGCCCAGCCTTCAGGTGCTCATCCCAAGAAGTTCTTACTTTCCCAGCTTATGTTCTTCCTTATATATGGTATAGCTCCTCCCTGTTCAGCCCCTTCCTATCACATCAGCAACAGGGGTTCATACCTTCTGTTTCTTTAACAGAGGCTTAATTTGAAACTAGATGCTAAGTACTTCTTAGCTTTCCAATACAAATGGATCTTCAAATTTCATTACTATTACAGCCTTTTAGGGAAAACCAATCCCTGTTGTCAGGTAGATGGAAAGGGAAGACTGATAGATATTGGTTCTGTCATACAAGACCTTTGCCTCCAAATTCAACGCCCTCTCTACTACCCTATATTACAGAGGCAGAAATGATAGACATTGTAACCACAGGAAGATTTTCTCAAGAAAGTTGGAAATGAAGGAATTCATATGATAAGTCAGGACTATAGATATAATTCTGGGATTCATGTTCAAAGAGGTGATCATTGAAGGCATGAAAATATGTGATACTGTTAAGGGAGAGAGTATAGAGAGAAGGAAGAAGAGGGACATCAGATGAGTATTTATTCTGAAACTGCTATGTTGCCATCATGGTGGTGGGTAGTGGAGATGCATAAAAATAAAAATGAAACTTCCCCATCCCTGCCCTCAAGAAGATTATATTCCATTGATGGGAAACAATCAGAAAACCAAAACATAAATAAGTATATACAAACAAATACAAAAAACAAGAATGTTGGGAAATGACTTGTATGCTTATAAATTGGGTCAACCACTTCTTGAAGATGGCTTTAATATGTTTTAAGGGAAAACTAATCTAACTTGCATGTGGACAGCATTTAGGATATTGCTCCTACTAGAACTTTCCATTCAAAGAGATAGAATTACAGGCTTTTCTTATTTTCCTGACTTTGTTAAGTGTTAGATTCATGACTTTCTATCTACTCTCTGCAAGGGGCACTGCTTAACATGCCCCTAGTGACTTACTTGGAGTCACTGAGCTGTTTCTTCACTCTGCATCTTATGTCACTGAAACCTGAATCTTCTCTGATGATAGCACATTCAACAAGAATATAGGAAGCACCAAGCATTAAACTAAGATCTGGAAATACAAAGACAAAAGTATGAATAAAAGCTTTTGAAGGGAGGAGTGATATTTGTGGTTAGAGAGTAAAATTTAAAAGTTCTAGATCTTGGAAATGGTTAAATTCTAAGAGTTAATGAGATCTAAGATATGCTTATGTCATTGGGTGGCTGAAGTTGAAAGTAGGAAGCAGTTATTGAAGTTGAAGAAGAATCCTATGGTCAGATTATTATATATGCTATCAGGATTAATACTAAAGTCCCCACAAATGATGTCAGGAAATGGGGTATTGAGGAAGATTTGAGGCAGGCAGTAAAGTCATTTAGAAAGTTAGGAGAACTTCTGCAAGATGAATAGACAACAACAGCAAGGATGAGGAAAGGATAACATAAATGGATCACAAGGATTTCAAAAGAGAACAGATTAGGATTAACTGCAGAGAAATGGTCTACAAATCTAGTCCATGCCTACACTATATAATAGCATAGGGGGGAGCAAAATGCATGCCATGCACTTCCTCTTAGTCTTTTGTGAGTTCAGGAGAATAGGAGGAGTAACAGCCACTGCTAAGGGTAAAAATGAATGTGCTATCATCAGAGAAGATTCAGGTTTCAGTGACATAAGATGAAGAGTGAAGAAACAGCTCAGTGACTCCAAGTAAGTCACTAGGGGCATGTTAAGCAGTGCCCCTTGCAAAGAGTAGATAGAAAGTCGTGAATCTAACACTTAACAGTCAGGAAAATAAGAAAAGCCTGTAATTCTATCTCTTTGAATGGAAAGTTCTAGTAAGAGCAATATCCTAAACCCTGTCCACATGCAAGTTAGATTAGTTTTCCCTTAAAATATATTAAAGCCATCTTCAAGAAGTGGTTGACCCAATTTATAAACACATAAGTCATTTCCCAATTGATAAATGTTCAAAGGATATGAACAGGTAGTTTTTAGATGAAGAAATGAAAGCTATCTATAGTTATGTGGAAAAAATGGTCTAAATTGCTATTAATTAGAAATGCAAATTAAAACAACTCTAAGGTATCACCTCATACCTATCAGATTGGCTAATATAAGAGAAAAGGAAAATGACAAATCTTGGACAATAGGAAAATTGGGACCCTAATGCCTTGTTGATAGAGTTGTGAACTGATCCAACCATTCTGCAAATCAATTTGGAACTATGCCCCAAAGGCTATAAAATTGTGATCTATATCCCAAAGAGATTTTTAAAGTGAAAAAGACCTTTATAACTAAAATATTTATAGCAGTTCTTTTTGTGGTGGAAAAGAAATTGGAAAAGTCACTTGGGGAATGGCTAAACAAGTTGTATTATGTGATTGTGATAGGATGCTATTGTGCTATAAGAAACAAGAAGTAGGATACTTTTAGGAAAACGTGGCAAGACTTACATGAACTGATGCAAAGCGAAGTGAGAAGAACCAGGAGAACATTATACACAGAAACAGTATTGTAAGGATGATCAACTGTAAAAGACTTAGCTATTCTCAGCAATACAACAATCTAAGATAATTCCAAAGGACTCATGAAAAATGCTATCCACTTTCAAATAAAGAACTGATGGAGCTTGAGTGCAGATCAAAGCATACTTTTTTACTTTCTTTATTGTTCCTGGATTGTCTTTTCTTTCACAACACGACTAATATAGAATGTGTTTTGCATGGCCAAATGTGTATAACCTATACCAAATTGCTTGCCTTCTCAATGAAGGGTAAAGGGAGGATGGGAAAAAGAATATTTGGAACTCAAAATTAAAATATATATATATATATATATATATATATATATATATATATATATATATATATATATATATTTACAGGTGATTGGAAAAAGATAAAATATATTTATTTTAAATAAAAAAAAATGATTTGGAAGACCCAGAGGACTAAAGGCTCAGGCTATTGATATTACTTCTGGTCAACTGAATACAAAGCATCCTGAGGAAGAGCTCCAGGTACCCTCTTTGATGTTTGACCACTGGATTTCAATAGGCAACTCAGGCTCTTATTTGTCTATCCTTGTTGAATATCTTTCTCCTGTTATAGCTAAGTAAACCTCTTGTTAACTGTTGAATGACCTATAAGTTTCTCATTTTATTCCAGCATGTTACCTAAACTACCATGGGACTGGCCTGGATCAGATGCTCCTAGAACAAAAACCTACTAAGAAATTGGAAATCTGTGCAGGGAAGATACAATCCATTTCTCAGGCTAGCTTATTGTTCTGAAAATAGTCTGCCTTGGATATAGGTCATACTCTGAAAATGGAATCACTTTGAAGAAAGCAAGTAGTCAAATCTTGTAAAATAACATCAATTGTAGAATATATTCAGGATTGTTAAAAGATAGATTTGGAGTGGGGGGGGAGGGTAGTAGAGACTATATTTATAAGAATCTTAGAATTGGAAGAGACCTCAGAAGCCATTTAGTTCAACTCATAACTGAAGGGAATCCCTCCTGAGCAGTGGTCACTTAACTTTCCAATAGTATACATCTGTTTTACTAAATTGGCTTTTTTTGTTACAAATGTCATTTGCCTGTTGATAATGTGATCCACTTAAAATAAGAATAACACTTCTCACATATATAGAAGTTTTTTTTTAAAAAATAATTTACTAGGTGACTTTCTTACAGCAACTCTATGAGGGACGAAATGGAATATTATACATTTGAGGAAACAGGATCAATAAGATGTCTGTTGTCATCCAGCTAGCAATTATTTCAGGGTCTGAATGACTGACTTTCAGAGTGTGAGAGAATAAACCCTGAAACGTAGGTCTGCACTCTTCTCTGATTGCCTATGATTTCAGAAGTTGATTCTTGGTACTGACTTTTGTCTGGGTAGCCTTAATTGAGTTGAGGCTCCAATATATCCCCTCCTAGACTCTATACTGCATGAGCCTTCATCCTCTCTGTCACTGATCAGACCTGACTTAGGCCAGTCTCTTGTTAGCTTAGGTCCAGTTTCGTAATGAAATGAGAAACTTATAAAACTCATTATATAACTTTATAAAAGGTGTTTTTTGTAGCCAAAGCATAGAAATTATACTCAACAAAGCTCCAACATTTAGCTATAGGTGGCTGTACCCACACACCACTTTGCTTCCATATAGAAATGTGACTGGTCAGCAGGGAAAGGTGTGATAATTCACCAAGCCTTGGGACATCCATCAACTCTGAAGGATTCTGACTTCTTGGCTAAGAATTTTTATGCCTTTAGGTAACCAGAAAGCATGTCAATGTGACCTGAGACCACAGGAAGTGGCATGACGGTGTGGACCAAGCAATTCTTGGGGACAACTTCTTTTCCTTTTAATATAACTTATATGAGAAAGGAGGGGAGCCCTGGTAGATATTAATCTTTCAGGGAGAACTAGAACCTCTGATGTGAGTGCTTGCTGGGCTCTTTGCAGAGCTGTTCATCCACTTTTAGTGTCCACCTTTCATCCAATTCTCATCTGCTGTAACATGTACAGAGGCAATACTCTAGTAAGAACATCTCAGCAAATGGGCTAAATCGGGTTAAGGGTAACTGACAGGTTTCAAACCCACCAGTGAGTTAGGGAGATGTCTACCCCAAGCAGGTGAAGACTTTCCCCAGAGGAATGGATGGATGTGAACAATTAGTTCCAACAGCCATGAAGGCAGCTGAAGCCCTTAGAGCTTGGTCAGTTATTTAAGACTCAAGGTCATCCACTGCATCCTGAGGCATCATCAGTCTTTCTGACTTTTGTCTTGCCACCAGACTTTGATGACTTTGGAAGAGAGAATGAGCTTTGTGCAACTCTACCTTACTTAAATCCAATTCATGCACAAGCCATTGTGGTGTCATTGGTCCTCTTTGAAAATGAAGGATGAACAGTATACAACAACAAGAAGATTATATTTCATTTGAGAGCAGGGATATCGTCCTATCTAAATTTTACTGTCTCAGTCAGAGGATAACACAGTGTTCTGAATGCTACTTACAGAAAAAATCTGCAGTTTCATCAGTATAGTGAACTCTCCATATGTGAACTCTCCCCACCAACGCAGATTGTAATCCTTCTGTGACTTCATAGATAAGTCCTAGAAAGTTGACAGAGGTAGTAAATGACTTTCTTAGAATCACTGAACTAGTGAGTGTAAGCAGAAGTGATTTCAACCCAAGATTTCTAAGCCCTGCATTTTATTCTCTCTTCCATGATGTCTCTACTATATGACTTATTTTGCCTAAATAATCATAGCTCACATTTACTTAGTCACATAACAAATATTTGTTGGATTGAATTAAGATTAGCTAGTGGGCTTCTGTTGGCTGTACCCCCAGCTCCATCATAAAGGACCTAGTGTTTTTCCTTATTGGTGGAATTACCTGCTTAGCCTATGTGAGCAAAGTTCTCACCTGCCTGAGATGAACTTCTCAGCAACGACATCATTTTTAGCAGCTTAAGATGTATGTTTCTCATTTCCTATAGAAGTCACTAAGAAAGCAGGTGGGTGTTTGTCTACTCTTGTCATTTTTAGAAAGTGGTTGTGCTGGCATTTTCCATTAATCAGCTGCAATTGTTTGTAAGCGTTTACTCACTGTAGCTACAAGTCTGCAGCTGTGGTAAAACCTGAGCTCTCTGGGATTTCTCAAGCAGCTTCTCAGGCTTAATTATTGTGAAGGAGAGAATAGCTGCACCTGTTCTTAGGCTTCCAGCTACATCAGTGAATTTCATCTGAGAGTTTTTGGAGGGAGTGTTTCTCAGTACAGGCAGGGTACCCAAAGGACCTTATTGCTTTAAAACTGAAAGCTTCCTGAGGAGAGGGAATATGACTTCCCTGTGTTCTGATAGAAGCTTGGAAATACAGGTCTCTGACAATGAGCATTGGGAAGGGACAGGGAAAGAGGACTGACTTGCTGCTAAAATACATTAGCCAAGCATGATAGAGTAGACAGAGCACTTGGAGTGGGAGTCAGGAGATTCAGAACTAATTCGTGTTCTGACACTGGTTCATTGTGACCTTGGGTAAATCAATCAATAAACATTATTAAGCACCTACTATGTACCAGGCACTGTGCTAAATGCTGGGGATACAAAAAGGGGCAAAAGGTAGTCCCTTGCCCTCAAGGAGTTTACAATCTAATGGAAGAGACAACATGCAAATATATGCAAAGCAATATAAAGAGTAACTAATTAATAGGAAGAAGGCATCAAGAGCAGGATTTTGGTTGGAATTTAAAGGAAGCCAGGGAGGCAAGTCATTGGAGAGAAAGAGAGAGAGAGTATTTCCAGGCATTGGGGACAAAGAAAATGCTCAAGAGATGGGGAGTTTTGTCTATTGAAGTTTATTAGGTTTATTGAATGAGGGGTAGATGTGGAGTTTGACATGATCTGACTTAAATTTTTGGAAAGTCATTTTAGTGACTGAATTGAGAATAGACTGGAGAGGAGAGATGCTTGAGGGAAGGATGGCCCACCAGTAGGATACTGCAATAATCAATGCATGAGGTAATGAGGCCTGTGCTAGAGTATGGCAATGTCAGAGGAGAGAAAGAGACATATTTGGGAGATGTTACAAAGGTAAAGTTGACGGGCCTTCACAATAGATTGGAAATGGAGAGATAAGAGATAGTGAGGAATCCAGGATGATGCACAGGTTGTGAGCCTGAGGGACTGAAAAGATGGTGTTGCCTTCTACAATAATAGGGAAGATAGGAGGAGGGGAGAGTTTAGGGGAAAGCATAATGAGTTCCGTTTGGGTATTTTAAGATGTCTTAGTGGGCATTCATTTTCAGGCATCTGAAAAACAGTTGGAAATGTAACATTGGAGGTTAGCAGAGATTTAAGACAAGACAGGTAGATCTAAGAGTCATTAAATCCAAGAGAGCTGATGAGATTATCTAGTGAAGTTGTGGCTGTGGCTGTTGTTTGTCCTTAGTTCTCAAACAAGACCTGACATCTGGGAGGTGATGTCATCACCTGCAAGTGAATTGAATTTAAGTGAGGGAGGTCTGTGCAAAGTCACCAGCCTCACCTTCTCCCCCAGAGCCACTGATCCAGAAGAACTGGAGATGGCCCTGGATGTAGTGAGAGACCTTGACCTTCTTAAGCTAAGGTCTTTAACAGGTCTCATTTTGACTGAGGCAATGCCCATTCAATGATTAAGGCTAAGTAAGAAATGAGGTAGAGAATGGCCTCTCTACCTAATTAAAAAAATCATTCCAGGAGGAGAAGACACTTGAATGTCATGCCATCACCTTCCTGATGTCATGATCCTCTTTGAAAATGAAGAACAAACAACAACCTCTATGAGTGGAAAGAGGAACTGCCCAATGGGGACCCAACTTTGGAGCTGGCCAATTGGACAACACAGCTTTTCTTTCTTTCTCTCTCTCCCTTTCTTTCTTTCCCTCTTTCTTTCTTTCCTTCTTTCTTCCTCCCTTTCTTTCTTTCTTTCTCTTCCTTCCTTCTTTCCTTTCCTTTTTTTCCCTTCCCTCTATCCTCATAGGGTGTCATACTCCTACCTGCAGGTGCTCTGCCCAAAAGAATGTAAATTTTGATCTCTGGAACATTTTTTTCTTAAGGCCCATGCCTTAAACACAAATCACTCTTGTTCACATGAATTGGCCAACAATAAGTCCCAGGCCAAGCCCCACTTGGTCATTGTTTGGGCCTTGTTTGGTTCAGAGTGAGTGTAAAGAGGATATTCTCTGTCTCATTTCTTACTTAGCCTTAATCACTGACCAGGACTTGCTTCAGTCAAACTGAGGCCAAGTGAAGTAGTATAAAGGGAGAGGAGAAGAGAGCCTAGGACAGAATCCTGAAAGACACCTATGGTTAGAGGACATGATCTGGAAGAGAATCCTTTCTGTGCCTATAATCTGTTTCCTAGTCTGTAAAATGGAGTGATGAGTCAGGAAATAACCAGAGTAAGTAGAAGAGTACTAAGGTCCTTTCCAGTTTTAATGGTCTCTGATTATAAAAGTTGGTTCTTCTATCACATCATAGGGACCTTCCTGTGTACACCTTTGTAACACCAAGCCTGAGCATCCTCCAAGGTTCTGATTACAAGCATAGTAAACTCCATTTATTCAGTGATAAATTAAGGCAAAACATTCATAGAAAATCAAATACAGCATTCACCATGTGTAACTCAATCATTTAGTAAGTACTTAATTCAATCACAAAGTACAAAGTCAAAGTACTCCACCCCTGTATAGTACATTTATTTAGTCAATCACAAAGTCTCTCTTCTCAAGTGGAGATTAGTTTTCAATTATAAACAAAGTACATTCATTTGGTCAGTCACAAAGTACAAAGGTTAAAAGTTTCCCACCCCTGGATCACAACTGAATTACAATATCATCAGTTACCACCAAGCACTCTCTCAAGGGGCAGTGGAGAGCACAAAGGCCATCCATCCCTAGGACACAACCAGGTTACAATATCATCACAGCATTCAATACCCAAGGAGAGGTCTTTTCCTCATCTTGGCCTGAGACCAGTTCTCAGCAGTTTCTGTTCCTGGGAAGACAAAGCTTAACAAAGACATCACAACATTTATGCATATTTCCAGCATCCTCTTCAATTCACCTTCTGCCTATGAAATCAACCTAGGCCCAATAAGGTCTGAGGCCACTATCAACAAATGACTCTGACAAAGTAACATCAAAACAGACAGACAAAATACTGGCACCACAGCCATGCCTCCTCAGTTCTTGGCAGCTCTGACTTGCAGTTTTCTCTCTCTCTCTCTCTCTCTCTCTCTCTCTCTCTCTCTCTCTCTCTCTCTCTCTCCCTCCTCGATGCTACTCCCAAAAGTTCTTCTGACCTCTTTCAGCTTGGGCCTCTCCCTATACACGACACCAGCTCCTCCCTGTTCAACCCCATCTTGTCAGGACAAGAAGTCCATCCCACTTGTGGGATTCACAAGCTCTGGGTCCTAACACTTAACCCAAAAACCAAGCCAATACAAGGGGATCTTAAAATTCTATTACCATTACAACCTATCATCACATCCACGTTTTGCCCACTTTGTCTAGGTTTCCTAATCAAAGAAGATAGCATGATACCATGAAAAGAATGCAAGGTTTTGCATTAGAAAACCTGGGTTCACATTTCATATCTGTCACTTACTACCTGGAACATGTCATTTAACCTCCATGGGCCTCCTCTTTATTATCTGTACAATGAAATTGGACTAGATGGCCTCTGAAGTCCATTCCAGCTTTAAATCTATAATCCTCTAATTTGAGAAAGATGCCTACATGCAGTTAATCAAACTCTGAGGTATATTGATAAGGTACAACATAATCTCTGAGACAAAACAGCCACAGAATTCCACAATGTTGAAAGGAGGCCCAGGGTCATCTATGTCTGTGCCATAACTGAAAGAGAAATTCCAATATACCACAGCCTGCCAGTGATCATTCAGCCTTTCCTTAAAACATTCATCAAGGGTACCTTTACTATCTCAACAGCAACCCCAGCACTTAGCACAGTATCTGACACTTAGTAGGTGCTTAATAAATGTTCACTTAAGTGAATTAAATTGAGTTGAACCCGGTCTCATTTGTCTTATTATAGTTCAGGGAGACTAACCTACTCAGATCTTCAAGTTAGATCCAAGTGGCAGTTAAGACTAAAATTGTTTTATACTCAGATGAACAAAGGAAGCTAAAGCTGTTTAAATCTAGGATAAGCTGACCCCAAGCATCTCCAAATACATCAACAATTAGTAGATCAGATCAAGATAAATACTAGGTTTTGTTTAATTCCTTTGGAACTCAGGGCCTGACTGCATTTATGTACTCATTGGTCATTTTCACCTTTTCTGACTGTCTATATAGGCTTCATCTTCCCTCTGGGAAGTGGGGCTCATTCTACCAAGCGGTTTGAGAAACAGTGTAATATTAGATCATATCACCAAGTCACTAATAATGGAATGTAGTCAATAGAAATCCAAGACGGGAAATCATCAAGTAGAATAAATTTTAGTTTCTCCAGGTTGTGTTTCTGAATTTCCTCTCGAAAAATATATCCCTGATTATAAGACTATCATAGGACTATTTCATCTTCCCATAATTATAGATTATAGGAGACATCCATAAGGTTAAGTTATAGTCAAGTATTCTTAATGAAATTCCTAGGATTAAAAAATTACTTTTTAATTTATCCCTAAACTCAAATTTAATTAGCTATAGCTGATCCAGGATTAGTTGACAGAGAAGAAAATTTATTCTAATAAACTTCATGATTTATTGCATTAAACATTTTCTACATATTTTCATAATTCCTAATTTACTTTGACCCTGTTAAATATATGGGTTTGGAAACATGGATGTTTGATAATACACAGCTTGAGAAATCCAAAAGAACTGAAAATATGCAGAATGAAGGGACCTCAAAAGTTATACATTAGTGCAAAAAATTTTTATAAGGAAAAGAACCAGGATGGGCTCCTGAATTGGGAATCAGAAGACATGAATGGATTGTATTCCCAGCTCCAGTACTTCACTTTTCAACAAGCATTTATTGAATCTACTATGGTCCAAACACTGTTCTAGGTGCTAGGGATACAAAGGTAGAAACAATACAATCCCTGCCTTCAAGGAGTCCACATTCTACTAGGGCAGCACTTTTCAAAGTGTAGCCTGCAAATCCCTGGGTGTCCCCAAGACCTTTTCAGAGGATACTCAAGGTCAAAACTATTTTCATAATAAAACTAAGATATTTTTGCCTCAAAATACCTCTCCCTTTTCCAACTACATAATGATGTGAGGATGGATTTTCTTCATATACTTCAATGTATCACAACAGAATAAAGGCAGAAGCAGATATGAGAATCCAACTGTCTTCTGTTAAGTCAGACATTAAAGAGATTTACAAAAATGAGTAAAACAATGGTATTCATCACTATTTTTTTTAATTTTGCAAAATAAGCATTTTTTGCTAATGTATGTTATTTACATTAATATTTAAAATGAATTAATAAATAAATGTTTTAAAAGTTATCGGTTATTAGTATTTACTGTATTAGAAACTGAAACCAATAACTTAACAAAAATATTTATTAATTCATTTTAAATTCCAATAATAAACCCATTATATACTAATGTAAATAACAAAAATTAAAATCTTATGACTATAACTGTAAGCTATTATTACTAACATAATATGAATCATGAAGAATGGCAATGTGGATAGAGTGCAAGGCTTAGAGTCAGGAAGACCTTGGTTGAAATGGCCCCTCTGACTTACTACATCTGTAACCTTAAGCAAGTCCCTTAATCTAAGTCACAGAAGAGTTACTATCTACAGTGGTAGAGGGACTTTGATGGAGAGAGTCCATTAAATCATGAGCTCACAAATCTTTCATATATATGCTTATCAACAGTGCAAGTAAATATTCTTAAAATTATAACATGAAAGGACACTTTCAGAGGGCAAATCTGTGAGCACTATTTTGAAGAGTTGTCATTAAACTGGGCTTCCTCTACCCTACATTTTCTATGGAGGCATATGTAATGAGAATGGGAATATGAAGATCTTCCCTGCCCCTTAATAAACCTAGGGGGAGTTTGAAGACCTCCCCTGCTGTGAAGTAAATTCTGCCCCCTGACAGGCTGAATGTAGTCACATGGAGCCTGTGATGGAGGGAATTTGCTGAAGGGTGCAGCAGAGCCCACAGGAAGCTGGTTCAGAGCGAGCCAGACATTGGGGGAGAGAGAAGATACTCATTAAAGAGATAAAGAGGTTTGTGAGTATATATTGATCTTGTACTGGTTCGTGGGAAGGCTAAAGGATGGCATGGCTCTCAGTGTTATTATGGCTTCTGAATATCTTTGGTACTATGATGGAATCAGCTTACTGGTTTTGGGATTCAGTTTTCTGGTGTCTAAATAAATCCTCCAGTTCTATCCTCTACCTGGAGAGTTTGGCATATTTTGTGATCAAACATCATGCGATACTTATAGTCATGGTCTTTATCGTGACAGTGGGTGTTGTAAATATTGCATTGGCGTTACAGCATAGCCCACATAAAATGGAGAAGAGAAGAAACACATGCTTCAAGAATGGTGGAAGATTAGAAAGACTGGCTGGCACATAGAAGGAAAGAGAAAAGACAAGTATAAAACTTGAAAGTCTTCATGATGGGCCACCACAAACAGGTCAGATATCAAAAGAGTGCCCAAGTAGGAATTCATGATGCCAGGACCAATTCATGATCCACAACTAGAAAGCTTTGGGAAAGGACACAGGAAAAGGGAAGAAGAATCCTACAGTGATAATTACTCACATTTACATACTGCTTTACAAAGGCCTTTCCTCACAATAACCCCATGTGGTAGGTAGTACCTCATTAGTATCTCCACCTTACCGGTGATGAAACCGAGGTTCAGAGGAGTGAAATTAGTTGCCTTGACGCACACATCAATTAAGTGTCAGAGCTGCAATTCAAACCCAGGTGTCCTGACTCTGGGTCTAGTGTTTGTGACATTGAATGAATTTTTTAACCTCCCTCAGTCTCAGGATCGTCATTTGTAAAATGAGGATAAAATAGCAACTGCCTCACAGGTCAGCATCAAATAATATATACATGGTGCCACAAAGTCTTGGTGAAGTTTTAAGGTTTAATACCCCAGAGTGTTAATAGCTATTAAAACTAGGTGGGTGCAGCTAGATGGTGCAGTGAATAGAGCATGGACCCTGGAGTCAGGAGGACCTGAGTTCAAATCTAGCCTCAGACACTTGACACTTAACTAACTGTGTGACCTTAGACAAGTCACTTAACCCCAATTGCCTTGCCTTCGCCCCTCCAAAAATAAATAATTTTTTTTAAAAAAAGGTAACTTTAACAAAAAAAAGTGACTATAAGGAGTAAGATGTCTTTAAAAAAAATAACACTAAGTGTTTGAGGTCACCCTGTATGTAAAGTGCATTGCAAAGCAAGAACTCTGTAAATATTAGCAGCAGCAGCATTACAACACATTGCCTCTAAGACAATTAATCAGATAAAAAAGTAAAACAGCCTGAAAAAGAGACATTATAAGTATTCTGGCCATAGAGCTGTTCCTTTTCCAGGGACAGTGTTTGAAGGTTATTAGGGAAAAGAGAAGCAAAAACTTAGTTCATATAAATGGGAGGTATGTGTATTTGCTTAAAGTTTTAATACCTGTGAAATAGCACTTCCATAATAAAGGAGCAATTTCTACAATCTAGATGGATAGCCCAAATAATAAGTGTGGCATGACACAGCAGAGACTATAATTTTCCCATTCACATTAGGCTATGGGAAGATAAAGATGGGCTCTAGCTCTCTCTCACTCATCAATTTTTATTTAGAAGGTATCTGGTTCCTCTTAGAGGATTTAAAATGTCACTGAAATTTATGCTGGAAAGTGAGTACTCAACTGGGAAATCTCACTCCCAAACTAAATTCTCTGTGGAACTCACTTGTAGACTCCCATTCTGTCATTCCAGAGATAAATATAACATTATCTCAAGAACCTGTGCTCCCTCGATATGAAAACTGTTTCTCCAGGGGCTACTTCCATACTCTCCTCCTCACTGCCCAAAGTGTTATTAGTGCTGAATGGAAATGAAGCCAACCAAATTCCAGCTCTCTCCAGATGGTTTGGGATATTCTATCAATGGAAAAAATAAAAAGCAATGGAAAAGATGGGCATGGTTCATATAAAATACATGATTTCCTCTTATCATTTTATTCTAATTTATAATTAGAATATTGAACACTTATTTTCAATTTTCAGTGTTTGATAGGTTACTTATTAGAGGCTGAATCAAGAAGTGCTAGCAAGGTCTAAATGGTGGGGTGACTTTTTTGAGCTCTCTGGGTTTTGGGTGGGGTTTAAAGGTGGGGAAGGGAAAAAGTAGGGGTGTCCCAAGTTTTTCTTTCTATTAAAAGCCTTTGGTCAGTCTCTTTAGAGAGGTAATGGGGTGCAGTCATAAGCCTGGGCTGGGAATCAGGAGGGAGATCAGGGACCTTGTCCTGGCTCTGCCACTGGTGGTATGATCATGGATAAATCATTTAATCTCCATGAGCCTCAATATCCTTGTAGGAAAAATAAAAGTTGTACTAGGTAACCTGTCAGATACCTTCTCTCTCTGACATTGTTGGAGACAACTGGGCTGCTCCTTAACCAGATGTTACACCCTCTGATCAGTTGCTCCTCTCCCTGTTCACTTCCAATACAAGGCGAACAAAAAGCACTACTAACCCATGGCTGTATTATGAAGAGCAGCAGATGTCTGTGTGGTTTGTCTGATCTAAGGCTTACGAGAAGGCTTCCATTCACCCTGGACCAAATTACCTGCTGAGCCTTCAATTCTCACTCTTCTGTTTTCACCAAGGAAACACTCTGCTAAACCGCAAATGTTATTTGTGAAGCGTAATCCATTAAGCATTAACATCTTAGCTTGAATTAATTACTCTGCTTTGTCGACCATTTACAGAACAAGGTCTTAAGGAAAGTTCTGGAATAGGGTGTGCTACCCTAGAAGAGAGGCCCAGGATGGGCCACTATGGAGAAGAAAGGCCCAGGATGGGACACTATGGTGGGAGGTCTTGGCAGAATTTTAGCAGTGTTGGGGAGTTTGGCTGGGGGATAGTGCTAAATACCTGATAGGACAAGAGAAATCATAAAAGAGGCAAGGAAGCAATGGTACCAAAAAAGAAATTTCACCTACCAGGGACTGCCCCCTCCAAAGCCCCTAATTACTAACCAATTTCTGGGAGTAATCACCTTCACTTGCCTCCATGGCAGTAACCTCAACTTTCTCCTTCCTTTGCCCAATGCGAACCTGCCAATGGGCAACAAACAGGAAGACAGAGCAGAAGCACATGCTGCCACTGAAAAGCCCAGACTTCTCCCTTCCCTAACTAAATGTTGCCCCATGATGTAGATCCCCTCAAGTAGAGGACACACACTCCCTGCAGGATGCTAGCCTCCAGGTCTCTACTTCTGCCAGAGATATCTCAATGATCTATCCTATCCTATCCTATCCATTCTAACCCTTGAACCCATTACCCTCTTGACATGTATGCTGCCATTACTCCTCCAAATCCTCTGGGCCTTGCCATCTGCCCTGCTACTTTCCCTGGGTAAGCACCACTTAGCCTTTCCATCTCCCATGAAATGAACATAAACATGAGCTCTTCTGTATGTGTTTTCACCTCTAGCTAGAATGTGAGCTCCTTGAGAATAGGGAATTCTTGGTTTTCTATTAGCATCTCATGTTTCAGTAAGAACTTAATAACTGGCTTTTTATTTCCATTTCCATTCCCACCTCTGCCAAGGTCTATCTCCTGCCATAATACTAATATGAATAATATTTATTTAGAACTTTAAGGTTTTGCAATATACCATATACATATTTTATATATAGATATGTATATTTACATATATTTATAAATTCCATTTGATTGTAACAACATTGTAAAATAAGTGCTATTATTATATCCCCATTTTATAGATTAGGAAATTGAGGCAAGTGGCCCAAGGTCACATAGGAAGCCTCTGAAGCAGGATTCGAAACCAAGTCTTCCTGACTCAAGTTCTGGGCACTATGGCAACTAAATGCTTCAGATGTCTAGATTCCCAATTACACCTAAGGCATACAGTCTCAGATGCTATAAATGTGTAGCTTTTGCTACCTCCATCAAAGGAATTACTTACCTTCTTGAGCAATTATCTGCCCTCTTCATCCTTTTTTTTTGTCATGAACCTTTCTAGCAATCTAGCGGTTTATGGGTCCCTTCTCTGAATAATGTTTTTAAATGCATAAAATAAAATCCACAAGACTAAAAAGGAAACCAATTACTCTTTAATACAGTAATTAAAAATAAAAGTTCATAGGTTAAGAACCTCTGTCCTATAGTCTTTAGATACTTTCCTTAGACTTTAGGATTTCAGGGTAGAAAAAATAGAGAGGAGTCTCATGCCAGCTCCCCCTTCTCTTCCACAAATCAATTCAGTTCAATAAATGAATATTTACTGTGTACCTACTATGTGCAAATCATTGTTGATCACCCCTTTTATCCTCCAGTTCCATTTGTTCCTCTGGAAAAGTCCTGTGGTAGAAAGCAATGCCAGCTCCCATGAACTTGCAGACCACTGGAATCCCTAGATCTTTTTCAGAACATCTATCTAGCGATGCCTCACACATCTTGTACTTGTGAGGTTGATTTCTTGTACCAAAGCTTAGGATGTTACATTCATTTCTATTAATTTCTCTTTATTGGACTCAATCCAGTGCTTTAGTCTGTGAAGATCTTTTCTGATCCTGATTTTATCATCCAGCATGTTCACTATTGTTCTTAGCTTTGTTCATCTGATGATGACACAAACTGCATGAGCATGCCCTCTATTGCTTTATTATCCAAGTCATTGATAAGGTGACAGAGGTGGGACTAGCCATGCAGAGATGAAGCTGAGAAGTACGAGGCAGCTCAGTATTCTGAGATCCTGAGAGTAGCCAATTTTCTGGATATGAGGGAAATTCTCAGAATGGTTTTGCTTTCTCTTACTAATTGTGATTTGAAGTGATTTTTCATATGGTTGTTAAGTGTTTTAAATCTTTTTTAGAACCATCTACTCACTTGTCTTAACCACACGTGTGTGCACACACACACACACACATACACACACATTTTTTGTAGGAAAATATGATTTTGTACATGGGGTATAACATTATAAACTCAAAACAACTCATAGACAAAAAAGGTTAACTCGCATGTCTATCACCTATCTCTGTAAAAAGTTTATATGGAACATCCATCCAGTTAAGACCAACATGCTCTCTCCCTTAAAATGTCATCCCAGTTTTTCTAAGACAACCTCTCAAATGCATGTTTGTCTTGGGATGTCCTCAGAAGGTTCTGTCAATGATCAGCCGACAGGATAAAATGCCCAGAGTTCATTCAAATAGCAGGGAAAAAAAAAGAATGGAGAGTGGCTATTTACCCTTCTTTCCTTGTGGCTTTTTGTCTCCTCCTCCTTGCGTCTCCTCAGGAAGCACTCAGACCTCCAAAGTTCCCTCAGCCTCTGCTACCAAAGCCGCCTCGGCCTATTCTAGCTCCCCTTTGGCCACAACATCCTCCTCAACCACCTCAACCTCCAAAGCCACTGGGTTTGGCCCAGGCCAGAATTACTTGGTTTCCACCAATCTCCCTGTCTTCTATGACCTCTTTCATAGTTTCAGCATCTTCTGAATTGAAGTCCACAAAACCCATGAAAAGGATCATTCAATGTTTCTTCTACCGTGGCTTCAACTGACCTTTGGTGAGCAGTTTTGTAGGACTGGCTCCTTGATGCTGCATTGCCCCTTCTGCCCCTTCAATTCTGGTCAGACAGCAATGTCTTCAATTTCTATGTTGTTACAAAAATTCAGAGCTTCTTTTGCACCTTCCATGGGGGCAAATTCAATGAATGTATACTTTTAAAGAAGGTCTTGGTTATTCTGGGGCAAGCTGATGGATGTCTCCTTCTCAAACACTTCCTGAAGACTTTCTCAGTGGCACTATATACAAGACTATTTAATACTAGTGTCTTTGGGTATACCACCTTGCTGTTGTTCCCACCCCAAGAATTATTCTTCCTACCTCTTGAATTTTCTTATCCTTGACTTTTCTCCCCTTGGAGTCCAGAATGAGCACCCAACCATCAATATTGATCTCTTGTTTCTCTTCCAAGGTCTTATCAACATCTGCTTCTGTCTTAAATTCAACATAGGCAATTCCTTTGGGTGTCCTTTTGGTTAGAAAGCAATATGGCCTCAATAGGGTCTTCAAATGCTTCCTTGAGCTCTTCTTGGGTTACTTTATATGGCAAATTTTTGGTGAAGAGTATCCTTGAGTCTCAGTCTTTCTTGTTTCTTTTGCTTCTTCCAACTTCATTTCAGAACCAAGCACTTTGGAGCTGCTGAGCTCCAGAGCCTTTTCCATGTCTTCAGCAGATTAGAATTCTACATAGTCAAACTTCCTGGAGGCACAAATGCAGATGTCCACACAGTATGGTCCTTTTCTTGCAAAGTGTGTGGTGCCAGTTTTTAGCTCAGAAGCAGTTTTGTTGAAGTTCAGCAAAGAGATTGAAATTTGTAGACACTTCAGCTTCCAATTTCTGTTTCTTGGTTTCCTGGACTTTCTGTGTACCCATTTCCTTTTTTTTCTCTTTCCTGGTGCTTCTTTGAAGGGCACTTCCTCCTCTTCATTTTTTTCCTCCTCCTCCTCCTTCTCATCCTTATCTTCATCTTCCTCCTCCTCCTCTTCATAATTCTGAGCTTTCCCAGGTTTCCCAAGGGCAGCTTTCACAGAAGCCATTTTCCATTTAACAGATATGGTATCCATAGCTGCTTCTTTGGAGTCATCCTCATCTTCCTCGTCTTCAGCACTACCACCTTCCTTCTCATCCTCTTCTTCCTCATGTTCAGAGTCTTGTTTGGTTGAAGTCGCTCCCATTTTTGTGACTTGGGTGGCTAAAATTCTTCATTTTTCTCATCTTCACTGTCTTCTTCAGATTTACTGTCCTCTTTTTTAGCATTCTTCCCATTTTTTTGCTCCTTTGGTTGGGAGCAGGGTTAGGGAAGCTTATGGTTTAGCTGAAGTGGCTCCCTCCTTTCCTGCTGTAATGACAACTTTGGCTGCAGTAGTCACTTTCTTGTCCAGGGTCACTATGGCCTTCCTACCAGGAGTTATGACTGCTTTCTTGGCAGGTGTGGTGGCAACAATGACTTTTTTTGGCTGGTGGTAACTTTTTTGCTGATATAGCCACAGTCTTCTTGCCCTTTTTCTGAGGGACCACAACTTCTTCTGCACTGTTTTTTCCACATCTTCTGAATTGTCCTCATCCTCACTGTCTTCTTTCTCTTGTGGGGGAGGACCCATTTTCTTTGGCTCACCTTGACTTTTAGCGGCTTTCCCAGACTTTATCACAGTGCCAGTGCATACCTAAGAGTGTCAAGGATGCAGATTCATGGGCAGAGGCCATGGTTACTTCAGTGGTAGAGGAGATTGGAAGATGAGTCCATTACAAGCAGCCATTCATTGACAGAAACTGAGGTGAAAGACTCAACCAGTTAAATTTTTTATTAATCACCTCTTTAACCTGGATATTTAAACATCATCAAAGATATTTGACGTAATTGACAATTTCTCTTCTTATCCTAGCTGAATAATAATAATACCAATAGCAGTAATATAGCACTTAAAGGTTTACAAAGCACTTTACAAATATCTCATTTGATCCTCACAAAAATTCAAGGAAGTGCATGCTATTAGTATCTCCATTTTTCTTTAATTATAAAAAATTATGACCTTTTATGTTAGTCGTGTGTGTGTGTGTGTACACACACATATATACATATATGTATATGTATGTATATATATATGACATAGTGGTACATAATTTTAGTCTATATTTTAGTGGTATAAAATGCTTTTCTAAAGCTATTTTTTGGCCAAATTATTTTCTGCAGCAGCCATTATCAAAAATGAAATTTTTCCCCTGAGTAATTTATGTTTTGGGTTTATCAAACACTGAGTTAATAAATTAAATTAATCCTCTGGCTTTTCTAATCTGTTCCACTGATCTACTTTTCTTATTTTTAATAAGTACCAAATAATTTCAATGATTACTATTTTACAATGCAAAGAAAAGTGTGGAAGTATTATTCCCCCTTCATTTTTACTTTTTAAAATTATTTCTCTTAATATTCTTAGGTCTTCTCTTCCTCTAAGTGAATTTTATTCTTATTGTTTCTAGTTTTGTAAGGTATCTCCTTGATAGTTTGGTAGAGTACAAAATTTGTAAATTAATTTAGGTAGTATTTTTATATTTACATCTGTCTGTGTGACAAAACCACAAACAAGGAATATCCTTTCAATTATTTAAGTTTTTCTTTCTAGAAAAACCATTTAAGGATGCTTCTCGAGATGGCAGTGTGAATGAAAATATAACAACCCAACTCCTCCACAATCGCTTCAGCAAGGATAAAAACTAAAAGCACCAAAATGAGAAATGATCAAGAAAACCAATGGGAGAAAATGCAGTAAGCATATTTTGCCTGCCTACGGCAATATAAGACATACCCTGCAGGTGCTAAAGAAGGGGTCCACCCAGAAAAATCACAGAATATAAAGGAAATGTTAATTAGTTTATGGGAATAAATAGTAAAAGAGTTTGAGAATCTCAAAGTACTCCTCTCAGATAGAGACAAATGCAACCCCCCAAAAAAGAATAAAGACTTGAATAATTCTTAAAAATTCTATATGATAGTTCCTTTGAGAATAAAAAATGATAACAGAAAAGGCATATACGTATTTCTTAGTTGCTCATAGCCCCTTTGTAAAAACTGACAATATATTGGTGCATAAAAACATCACAGACCCATATATGAAAGCAGAAATATTAAATATACTCTTTACCAATCACAATGCTATAAAATAATATTCAACTAAAGGCCTTTGAATAAAGAATTAAAAGTCAATGACTAACTTAATCCTAAAAAATTCATTGGCCAAAAAAAAATCTATAGAAACAATACAAAATTTTGTCAAACAAAAGGATGTGATAAGAGAACATACCAAAACTTTTGAGATATAGCCAAAGAAGTTCTGAAAGAAAAAATATCGGAGGGGGCGGAGCCAAGATGGCAGAGTAGAAACAGCACTTCCATGGTGCTCCAGCCCACACCACTTCAAAATCATGTAAAAGGGGGACTCTGAACAACCTCTGGAGCTCCAGCACCCACAGAATGACATAGAGAAGCTAACCTCCTGCTGAGGACAGCCTGGCAGCCCAGTAGGGAGCAGCCAGTGCAGCACTCTGGGAGACGACAACACAGCGCTCTGGGAGCCAAGCCCTGAACCATGTGAGTCGTGGTTTTAGCCCCAGGGAGGCTGGACCAGCAGCCAGCTGGAGGGACCCCAGAACACCAGCAGCTGTGGCTTTTCCAGAATTTCCAACACAAAGTGAGAGGTTAGTGCCCTATGGACTTTGGGACCAGTATTTGGGAGCACATCAACTTCTTCCCCTGGGGGCTAGAAGTGGCTGAGGAGATGCCATTTTGCAGCTTCAGTTGCAGCTTCAGCTCCTGGCCTGCAAACAGTAGGGGGATCCAACGATCAGTTTGGGGGATAATCACTCTTGCTTTAACCTCCCTGGATCTGGATTGCGGTCTCAGGTGGAGGTCCTGGGGTGTGTGTCCAGCTTGCCAGAGTGTGTGGGGGCTTCAGGGGGGGGGGGAACCCAACTAATACCTCTGGCAGTTGAGAAGACCCCAATGTTTGGGACAGAAGCTCCCCTGTCTGGTGGCAGAGTCCTACTGTGGTAACAAGCCCAAAAGTCAAGTAATTAAGTGGCAACATGCCTAGGCAAAGGAAACAAAATAAACAGAAAAATGCAACATTAGACTCCTATTTTGGGGGCAAAGAGGATCGAAGTGTGAAATAGGAGGAGGACTGTGAGATCAGAACTCCTGCACCAAAAGCCCCAAATGAAAATATGAGTGGGTTACAGGCCATACAGGACCTTAAGAAGGATTTTAAAAACAAAATAAGAGAAGTGGAGAAAAATTGGGAAGAGAAATAAGAAGGATACAGGAAAAGTATGAAATGAGAGTCAACAGCCTGACTGAGGAAAATAACACCTTAAAAATAGACTAACTCAAGTGGCAAAAGAGGCTCAGAAAGGCAATGAGGAGAAGAATGCCTTAAAAAGCCGACTTTGCCAGATGGAAAAAGAATCTCAAAAGCTCACTGAGGAGATTCATTCCTTCAGAGTTAGACTGGAGTAAATGGAAGCTAATGACTTTATGAGAAATCAAGATGCCGTTAAGCAGATCCAAACAAATGAAAGAATAGAAGGCAATGTGAAATATCTCATGGGAAAAACCACTGACCTGGAGAATAGATCCAGGAGAGACAATTTTAAAATTATTGGACTACCTGAAAGCCATGATCAAAGAAAGAACCTAGAAATCATCCTTCAAGAAATTCTCAAGGAAAATTGTCCTGATGTTTCAGACCCAGAGGGCAAAATAGAGGTTGAAAGAATCCATTGATCACCTCCTGAAAAAGATCCCAAAAAGAAAACTCCCAGAAATATTATAGCCAGGTTCCAGAACTCCCAGATCAAGGAGAAAATACAAGCAGCCAGGAAGAAACAATTTCAATATTGTGGAAACACAATCAGAATAGCACAGGACCTGGCAGCTTCTACATTGAGGGATGGAAGGGCATGGAATACGATATTCTGCAGGGCAAAGGACCTGGGATTAAAACCAAGAATCACCTACCCAGCAAAACTGAGTATCTTGTTTCAGGGGAAAATATGGTCATTCAGTGGAATAGAGGACTTTCAAGCATTCTTGAGGAAAAAACCAGAGTTGAATAGAAAATTTGACATTTAGACACAAGAAGCAAGAGACACTTGAGAAGGTAAACAGGGAAAAGAAATCAAAAGGAACTTATCAAAATTGAACTATTTACATTCCTACATGGAAAAACAATAACTGTGACTGAAGAAATGTTTCTCAGTATGAAAATAATTGAAGAAGGGTATATGGGCATATGAATATATATGTGAATGTGCGTATATATCTTTACATGTATACATGGATAGAGGGCATAGGTTGAATTTGGTGGAAAGGGATGATACTTAAGGGGTGAAGTTAAGAGGTGAGAGAGGAATGTGGCAAGAGGAGATGGGGATAATGGGGTAAACTCTCTCATAGAGAAGAGGCAAGGGGAAATGGTTACAAGGGAGGGGGAGAACAAGAAGGCAAAAAGGCAAAATCATATTCTCATTTAATTTGGCTCAGGGAGAGAATGACATACATACTAAATGGGATATATCACCCTGCAGAAGAGTAGGGAGGAGGGGGATGAGAGGGGGTTGGATGGAGGGGAGAGCATGCTGGGAGGAGGTGAGGTTGGAGGCACCCACTTTTGAAGAGGGACAGGATCAAAGTAGGGAATGGACCAGGTGGGGGGTGGGATGGGTGGGAGGGAAATATAGTTAGTCTTCTACAATATATCTACTATATTAATGTTTTACATAGCTATACATGTACAACACATACTGAATTGCTTATCTTCCCAGAGGGAGTGGGTGACAAGGGAAGAAGGGAATGGATCTGGGAATCGAAGTTTTAAAATTAAATGTTTCAAATATATAAAAATATTATTATTAATACTCTTTTGCATGTAACTGGGAGATAAGATGTGCAAGCATTGGGGCACAGGGATTCACCTTGCCCTAATGGAAAAGTCGAAGGAGGTATGGGAGAAGATATGGGAGAGAGCAGATTGGATGAGGAGATATCTTGTGGGACTGCTATTCTGGGGTGGTGGGTAGGGGAAAAACAGGGAAAAAATTGTAACTCAAAATCTGGCAGAAATGAATGATGTAAACCAAAAGTTAATAAAGCATTTGGAAAAAAAAAGAAAAAATAACTATATCTATACACTTTCACCAAAAAAGTAGGAAAAAATAGCATAATTGACTTGGGTGAGTAAAATAGAAATCTTCAAAATCAAAAAAGAGATGAACAGAAATGAAAGGAAAAACTGAATTGATGAATAAAACTTGAGGCTACTTTGGGGATATTGATAAAATAAATAAAACATTAGATAGCTTTATTAGGAAAATAGGGGATGAAAATTGCTAGCAGAAAAAAATTTTAAAGGAGAATTTACAACAGATTGACAGAAATAAGCAAAGTTATTGCCCAATTATTAGCCAACAAAATGGACAATTTAAATGAAATTAATATTTACAAAATATAACATACTTATATTATCAAAACAATAAATAGGAACTTTAAATAAACCAAATTCCCATAGAGAAAGCAAGCAAATTTCAGATGAACTCCCAAAGGAAAAAATCTCAAGATCAAAGAGGTTTACAAGTGAATTCTTTTTAATATTCAAAGTACAATTAATTCCAAGTTTGCAAAAATTAGAAAAGTAGGGATCCTATCACATTCCTTGTATGATAGAAGTATGGTCAGATAACTAAACAAGGTAGATAAATGAAAGAAAATACAGAATAATATCCCTAATGAAAATTGTCACAAAAATTTTAAATAAAATACTTAAGATATTTTGAGTAATTTAAATATATGTGAAGTATTTAAGTTAAAAAGAAGCCTCCACAACACACCAAAAGAGTATGCATTATCACAGGTCAGATTTATACTAGGAATTCAAAATTGTTCAAATATCAGGAAAACTATAAGCATAACAGACTATATTAATTATCAAAACAATTTTAAAATCACATTATATCAATAGACACAGAAAAAGTTATTAACATATGATACTCATTTTGTGAGTTTTTTAAAGTGCTAAAAAGCAAGGGAGAAAATGGATCTCTCCTCAATATAGTAAACAGAATCTGTCTAAAACCAAGACACATCATTATATATAAAGGAAATGAACTAGAGGCCTTTCCAATATGATGAGGTTACCCCTCATCATATGGATGTCCACTATTGTCTTATTTAACATTATGCTAGAAATGCTAGTAATAATAATGGCAAGAAGAAAAAATTTAGAGAATAAACATAATAGATACATGATATATACATACGCACACATATGTATGTCACATAATACAAATTAGAGAAACTAGCGAGAAAATTATTTTGCAACTGTGACTAAGGAAAGAGTTCATGACCAGGCAAGCAAGGGCTATAGAGAATCGCTGAAGACTGAACAGACAATTTTGATTACATAAAATCAAAGAAAGGTTTTAACAAACAAACCAATTCTATTGAAAACTGAAGGGAGACATATAATGCGGGGTGGGGGGGTTGATCTTTATAGTGAGTTTTTCTAATAAAACTTTCATTTCTATGGTATGTGAGGAACCAATTCAAATTTATAAGAGTGACTGTCATTCCCACTGGTCAAAAAAATATGAAAGGACAGTTTTCAAAAAAAATAGAAAAAAAGCTAAGCTATCATCAGTCATATAAAAATATTCTAATTCATTAATAATTAGAAGAATGCACATTAAAAAACAAAACTCTGAGATTCTACCTCACATCTAACAAATTGAAAAAAGATGACAAAAGGGAAAATGAGCAGTTTTGGAGGGACTGAGGGAAGACAGCTACTAATGCACTATGAACAGAGCTGTGTATTGGTGCAGTCATTCTGGAAAGTAATTTAGAGCTATCTCCCAAACCCCTTTTTTTCTTAGTACTATGTCAGCGCCCCCAGAGAGATCAAAGCAAAAATATTGATAGCTTCTCCTTTTGTAGTACTAAAGAAATAGAAACAAAAGGAGGGATTAATTGGAAAATGGATAAGCAAATTTTGCTGTGTGAATGTAATGGAATATTATTTGACCATAAGACATGGTTAAAGGAAGTTAAAGTATTTAGCAAAGCTAAACTCTGGTGCTTCTTATCCCAACTCCCACTCTTACAGTCTCAGATACCAGAAAAAAGTTACATCTGTCCCTCATGGTTCCAGGAGTACAACTGAGGAGTCAAAGGGTAATTCCCAAATGCCATTGCTAAGTTCATTTCCCATCTCAAACACTTACTTGATATGACCCTGTCTTTCAACCTCCCAGTGATTCAGTTTCTTCATCTGTAAAACCAGTCATTTTTGATTCAGTGGCCTCAAATGTCCCTTTCCCCTCTAAATCATGAATTCAAAGCCAGACTCAGACACTCACTAGCTGTGTGACCCTGGGCAAGTCACTTAACTCTGCTCCATTTCTTCATCTGTTAAATGAGCTGGAGAAAGAAATGGCACAGCATTCCAGTATCTTTACCAAGAAAACACCAAATGGGGTCATAAGAGTTAGATAAACTGAACAACAATAATGAATATACTTTCTGTTATTTCAATTTTTACTATCATTTAGATAGGTGGGTCTCTTTGCTATTCACTATGTGTGTTCATTATGGAATTGATGTTTGATGAGAAGGGAATCAAGCCTTGACTGTTAAGCGTGGGATACTCTTTCCACTCTTATGATGGCCCAGTGATCAGAAGTTAGGTCCAACCCAATCCTATCTCCTAGACTAAGATATCTAAGACAGCAGATAAATATAATCCTAGCCCAGAACTCCCTCTTTCTGAGGAGAGCACAGCGGTCCCTCCAGACAGGAGTGAAAGTCTCTCTTGGAGTAGAGGCTAGAGATAATCTATTCCACCTCCCTTCAAGCTACACAATGGCTACATGGGGACCTCATCACATTTTTAATATAGGTAATAGCACTTACTTCCCAAGATTGTTGTGGTGATAAAATGAGAAAATTGTTATAAAATGCTTTGCAAACCTTAAAGCACTATCAAAACTCTAGCTATTATTGTTAACCCATTTTACAGATGAGAAAACTGAGTGAAAGGAGATGAGGAAGAAAGAAAAAGAACCTCAAGGCAAATGGCCTCAATTTTTCCAATTAAAAAGATGAGACAAAGTTCTCATCTGAGAGACTAGGAGAAGGAGGGACCATGGGAAATTTGAAGAGGGATGAAAAGGTTTGAAAGAAGTGCTGTGGGGAGTAGGAGAATAAGTTGATTTGGGAGGTATATATAGTAGGATTGCCTCAATAACAATGAGTAGATTAAAGAAATGGGAGACAAAAAGATGTGAGATAAAGTGAAGTTTATTACCTGTGGAATAGGCATTCCAGAGAGCACAGTGGAAGGACATGGGGGAGTTAGGTTGAAACTTGGAGGTGAGAGAGTTGAAGGGAATGGGAATGAGGAATTGGATGATGGAGAGATAAGGAGTGGAGTTTAAGTGATAATTTACAGCAGTTCAGAGTCACTGGAAAGTGAAAGGTATGACCAGCTATGAGAATGTTCATCACTGAGTGGAGGGCACCACTCCTCCACCAGTCAGAGATTGAAGATTGGGCTGAAAGTAAATACAATATGAGATGGGAGGCATATAGCCTGATTTTATGATGGAAGACCTCCCTTCACAACTCATCCTCCTTCCAAGGGGTGGAGATCAGACAGGCAAAGGGCACAGTTGGAGATGAAAGTCAAACTGGCAATACAGGAGAAGGAAGTCGTGTTCCTCACTGAATTTTCTCTTCCCATTCTTTCAAAGGAAAGATACAACCAAAAATTCAAGACATGAAAATCAAAGGAAAGTTACTCTTCTTTGTACTGGGACATGCTGTGCCCAGCGGGAGATGGAAGGTCCAAGGCACTAGCACTATCTGAGATCTTCTTATCTGTGAAAGCTGGTTATGAGGTGGCAACAGGATGAAATACACTCCCAATGGGGAAGGGGGCAGGAGAGGGGAGGAGGAGTCCTTTGGGACAGATTGAAGATGCTCAGGTTGGTACCTCCTTGGTAACATAGTTCTGAAGTTTTTAACTCAGGAGCAGAGCTGAGAAGGAAATGCTGTGTTGTCCTGGAGCACTCTACAAAATGCAGACCCCAGGAAAAAAGGACCAACCTTGTAGAGGGATATTCAAAGGTGAGAAGATCACAAGATGTTGGATATTCCAGAACAAGGAGATCCCTAGGCACTGGAAGAAGTTCCAGGATAGTCCAGCATCTGAGTCATGGTTCAGAAGTCCAGAAAGTCAGGAGCAAAGCTTCTTTAATAATTTATACTTTAATTACTAAAACTATAACAATCTCTTTCACTAGTAATCAGTTATCAATAGTATTTACTGAATAAATTGGAGAAAAATCTTTCCCTAAATGTGTTTCTTCATATGTCCCTCTATAGCAAACCCTTTAATCTCCTAGACTTAAATACATACCAAAGTTACTTAGTTATACCATTTATTAATGATGAAAAATAACAAAAACAAAGATGAATATTTCCAATGTATCAATTTGAGAAAGATTACACTCAAGGTTACCTTTAACTACCACTAAAATTTCTAATGTCTTAGTTCTGGAAATTACCAAAATTCAGTTCCTTCAAAACACCAATTCTCTTATCAAAAATGCCTCATGTTTCTTGGAGGGATAAGGGTTAAACTCAGTTCTCTCAGGAAATCAGTTCGTGTAGTCTTTTTGTCTCCTCAGTCATCAGAAATGACAGCTAACCTCTCTGTCTCCTCACAGAATGAGTTCACTTGTAGCTATCCCAAGTCAATAGTCTCTTAAACACACAATAATGGCATCCATATGTGAGAAATGCTAGCAGTTTGGTTTCTACAGATTCTATAGGAACAATGGATGTTCCAAAAACAGATGTTGCACAGGACGTGCAGGAAGGTGTAAATCAGAATGTGGGGAGAAAGGGTAGAGCCACCCTATACAATCAGATAGATGGAAGAAATTAGTAAGCTTCCCCCTGGTGAAGGCCTGGGCTAAACTGGCTCAAACTGTGTACCTAGTCAAAGAATGATCACCAACTTGTCATTAACACGCATGCTTAACTAGCCTCATACATACTAGCTGACACTCCCCGAATAATATTTAGGGCTTCATTATCAAATCATGTCACATGTCACCTCATGTTGCAAGGAGGGAACACACGAAGGATCAGTGCGTTCTAGTGGGCAGATCAGAAAGATTGTAATCCAGAAGAGCTGGAACCAATCCCAGTTCTGAAGGGAGGAATAAGGCAGGAAGTTCAAATGGAAGCAGCATAGAAATGATTGGATACAAAGGTGCCCTAAAGGTTGAGTCGCCCTTTCCCTAGTTTATCCTCTAAAGGCACCCTAAAGTACAGAAGTCCCCTAAGGATTGAGTTGCTTATTCCTTGGCACCCAAGAGTCTTCCCTTATCTTGAAATACCACAAAACCTCCCCTTATTCCAGACCATAAAATTCCTTGTCTCCTCCTATCCCTTGTTTCCCTTATCTTGTGTCTCATCCTGTGTCCTTATCTTGCAAAATTTATCTCATCCCTAAATCTCCAACCCCCTTTAGAAACCCTAAAAATTACATCATCATCCTACAGGTTGTAGAGCTTTCTGTCTACATAAGTCTGGTCCTTGTCCTATATCAATGCTTTTGTTTAGCTCCTTCCTAAATCTCAGGCCCATATGCTTTTGTGTCAATAAAGCTGCTATTGGCTAAAGAGAAAGATCTGATTGAATTCTTTCAAAAACCTGAACCAGCTCTCCCAACTCTGACCTCAGCAAAAGGGCTTGTGTTTGTCTGATTCTCTATAGTCTTTTGAAGAGGCTACCCATTTATTCAGGAAAAAATAAATATAAAATAAAGGTAATGAAAACCTTCCTGGTTTTCCAAAGAATGCTGTTTATTCCCAGACTATGTTTCTAATATGCAGTCTCTGTGGGAGGGCCTATTGACCATTGTTACAAAATGACAACAATAGGATTTGAACACAGATTCTCTGTCTGGGGAAGACACAGATTATAACCATGTAACATGCTGCCTCTGCCTCTTCCGTCACTATTATTTTGCCCTAGGGAGCTACAGGTAATTGAGAACTCTATAGATTCCCAAAGGGGTCAAACTTGTTTTTTTTCTTTTTGCTTTTTGGAGGGCAATTGGGGTTAAGTAACTTGCCCAACGTCACACAGCTAGGTTTTTGTTTGTGTGTGCGTTAAGTATCTGAGGCCAGATCCAAACTCAGGTCCTTCTGACTCCAGGGCCGACGCTCTACTCACTGCACCACCTAGCCGCCCCCTGGGGTCAAACTCTTAAGTAGCAAGGAAGTTCTGGTTCTTTCATTGGCCAGTGAATTCAAATGCTTGGTTTTTGAAACATCTAATTTTTTTTATCTCCCACAATCTAGGACAGTACCCTGCACCTAATAAATGTTTATTGAATGGAATAAATTTTGAAATCTCCATGCACAGATAAAGTAAATGAAGCACCTAACAGTTAAGGGATTTATACAAGGTCACAGAACTATTCAGTAGCAAAATTAATTCTCAGCCTTTACCAGAATATTTAGCATCCATTTTTAAACAACTTACCAGTTTTTTACTTTAAGACCCAGGTCTGCAAAAGGATTGAACAGGGACATTTTCCTCCCTTTAGTGTGAACTATTTTGTTATCTCCAAGCACCATTTAGTTCCCTTTCTATGGCTCCTAGAGTACTCTGACTTTCTGATCTCGAGTAGATCTTAATCCCCTTCTCTCTTCAAAAACAAATGCAAAGTACTCATTTCCTGGCTTCACTCTTTCTTTGTCTCCTGAAATAAGCCCTTGAAAATCCCTCGGGTGAGGGCACTATCTTTAATCTATATTGTATACAGTGATTTGAAAACTCCTTATTGAGACAGCTCTTGCAATTTTTGTTCTTTATTTCTTTCTGCTCTGAGTCTTTTCCCCTGTTCCTGATTATTTTCCTAACTGTCTCAGGCTTCTTTCTGCACAATTCTTTTGTATTTTTTAGATGTCCCATGTGTCTCCTAAGTTGCTCTTCACTTCCCTCTCTTAACCAGATTGGTTTCTATAGCTCCTTTATACATTTGCTATTACTGGGAGTGTTTTTTTCCTTTGTTTGGTTGTATTTTCTTTAACTTCCCTTAATGTCTGGACAGATGTTATTCTGCTTTGTCATCCTGAAATGATGAATGGAACAAGACAAGATGAGATTTCCCTAAACAAGATAACTATTTCTGTGGGATTGGTTTTGAAATCCTCGGACCACATCAGCAAAGCAACAGGAAAGCAGTCCTATATGGTATCATCTCTTTCTTTCTTCATTCTCTGTTCCTGTCATCAGTCGTACTGAAATGAGCTATCCCATTGTCCTTGAATCAAAATCGGCTCCCTATTTGGACATGCTCCATTTTGTTTAATTTGTTTAATTAAGTAGGCATCGAGGTACCATAGGGATCTGGAATCAGGATTATCTGAGCTCAAATCCAACTTCAAATACTTGGTGGCTGTGTGACCTTGGGCAAGTCATTTAACCTGTTTCCTCAACTGTTAAAATTGGATTAATAATAACATCTACCTCCTAGGGATTTTGTGAAATAATATTTGTAAAGTATTTAGCACAGTACTAAGTGATTAGTACAACTTATCACATAGCAGACTCCATATAAATGCTAGGTAGTAATAGTTTCGAAGCCTTTGGAGAACCACTTGGTATGTACCAATTCCTTGTATGAGCTATGCATCATTTATAGGCCCGGAAAAAAAAAATGTGTTTTATGTGTTTATGTAGGGAAGGCTAAAAGAAGAAGAAAGTACATTTCGGAAATGATAGGACTCTCTCTCCCAGAGTGGGTGCAATCTAAGCAGTAAACAGACACCTAGGTGATTTCTCTCCTCATTTGCATGAGAGGCAACCTGGTACTAATGGGAAGTGTGTTGAACACTGTCAGGAAAATCCTGTTTCAAACTCTATTAGCTGTGCAAACATTAGCTCCTTATTTCAATACTTTAAGCCTCACTTTCTTCATATATAAAATGAGGATAATAATACCTATAGAAGCATCTTTTTTGCACAGTCTTAGTGAAGTTCAAATGAGACTAATGTTAAAAAAAAACTATATAAATGCTAATAATTGTTATTTTGACCCTTGCTTCACCATTAAAATTTTCACCTAAAATAAATTATAAGTTGCACAATGAAAGTAAGGTAAAAGAGTGCCCCCAGTAGAGCCATTCAATTTCCGATGATTGATTAGGAAGAAAGATGATGGTATTTATCAGACCAAATAAAAAGTTCCATCTTAATTTCACCAATGTCTGAATTTACTGGCCAAAAGAAAGCTCTTAATTTCTGCAGATTAACTATAGATTCCTTCTAATTAGGTTTTTAAGATTCAGTAATCACAATAAATAGGTTTTTATAAAAAGAAATATATTTTACACTGAGAACGGCATTCAGCTGCAAAGAAAATATTATTCTCAGTTTCATCTTTGGAGAGATTGTAAATCTTATAAATTGAGTACCCATTTCAATTCAATCAATATTATTAAGTGCCTACCAAATGCAAGCTATTGTGCTTGTATCTTAAGATACAGAAGTGAAAAAGGATACAGGCCCTGCCCTCGAAAAACTTATATCTAATAGGACATTACAGTATACATGCAAATAAAAATGATACAAGATAGGATGGAGTGGAAACAAAACAGAAAAATCCAGTATAACCTGCTCTAGGAAAATATAAGGAGGAAGAAGGGATCATTTTTTCAGCTAGAGATATCAGAACAGGCTTTTTGGAGGAAGTTGTCCATGGACTAGCCTTTGAAGGAAGAATATAAGGGAATACTTTCCAGGCATAGGAGACAGCTTATGTGAACACATCAAGAAAGGAAATAGAATACTAAGTAGGGTATTAGAATAAACTAATTTGACTGGAATATCAAGTTCATGTAAGGGAGCTGTATCAAATAAGGTAAAAAATATGGGGAGGGGGCAATTAAGTGGTACAGTGGCTAGAACTGTAGCCCTGAAGTCAGGAGGACATGAATTCAAATCCAGCTTCGGATATTTACTATTTGTATAACCTTGGGCAAGTCACTTAACTCCAATTGCCTCTTAAAAAGAAAAAAAATAGATATAGGTAGGAAAATTATGTCAGAGCAAGAAATTTATATTTTATCCTATATACAAAAGAAGATCACTAAAAAATTTTGAGGGAAGTGATATGGTCAGATTTATGCATTAGACAGAATATTTTTGCAGCTTTAGGAAGGATGGATTAAAGAAGGGATATACTGGAGGGAAAGAGGCCAGTTAGGAGGCAATTACATGACAATCCAAAAGCAAGGCAATGAGAGACTACTGAAAAAAGAGACAGATATCAGAGATGTCATAGAGGTAGAATCAACAGACTTGGGAGATGAGAGAGAAAGAAGAGCAAGAAATGGCTTTCAGCTTTCCAGGCTAGATGCCAACAACAGAAGGTCAGTCTAGGCTACTGGAGAAACATCCAAATGGAAATGTCTAGTATTTTGAGTGGTAATAAATATTACTTGAGGACTTACTTCTTTCTAGGTATGTTCTAAATAACAGTAATGCTGTTTTGGAAAGTGCTTTACATACATTTTCTCACAAAATCTTCACAAACTCCCTGATAGGTAAGTACTGTAAATGTTATTTAGGCCATTTTATATATTTTCTTGTGTTTATTTTCCTAGTTATATGTTCTAGCCCTCAACAGAATGTTTCCTATTGTAGCATAGTAGATAGAGTCCTGCTCTATCATCAGAAAAGCCCAGGTTCAAATCCCTACCTCAGTTGAATACTGGTTTGTGACTTAAGCAAGTCATTTAATTTCTTTTTTTAAATTTTTTTAATAAAATATTATTTTCCCCAATTTATTAAATTATTTATTTTTAGTTTTCAACATTCACTTCCATAAGTTTTAAATTCTCTCCTCCTCCCTCTTCCCTCCCTCCCCAAGACAGTTTGCAATGTGATATGGGCTCTACACATACATTCCTATTACACACATCTTCACATTAGTCACACTGCTCTCTCTTTCTCTCTCTCTCTCTCTCTCTCTCTCTCTCTCTCTCTCTCTCTCTATCTCTATCTCTATCTCTATCTCCCTCTCTCTCTCTCTCTTTTTTTTCTCTTTCCCTCTCTTTGACTATAAGTTGTAGAATAGTTATTGATTACCTAAAAGTTTCCTATAACAATGAAATCAAGTCTGGACCTCCAAAAAATCCCCAATGCTTTGTACATGAGATATACCTCATAAATGCTAAATGCCTTGAATTTGTTTTCAGGACATCAGAGAATAAGGCAGAGAAGGAAATAATAAGTAGGAAATAAGTTAGAAAAGGAAAGAATGAAGATGGGAAGATAGAATAAGGAGGGAATCATCAATAGAGAAAGGTTCTGGAGGAAGATGAGACAAGTAAAAGAGTTAGCCTTAACTAGGAGAAAGCCCACCTTATCCTCTGAGGCTGACACAAAAATAGAAAGAATGAGTAAGGCCATTGAAAGGTTGTGAGGTGTGAAGAATGGGAGCTAATCATGGATGACTGCAATTTTTTTTTTTCAGTAAAGCAAGAAATGAGGTCATTAGATTAAAGGTCAGGGATAATAAATGATTCCATTAAAATGTTCAAAACCATCAATATTAAGAGAAATTAAAGTCAAAACAATTCAGACACCATGCAAATTAGCGGGTGACAACAATTGAAATAATTGATATTAGAAAGGAATAAAGTCCCTGACCTCAAAGAATTTGCATCTAAAAGGAGGTTCCAGTGTATACACAAATATTAGTGTTGCAGAGTATGGGAAAACAGTCACACTAAATTGGTCCAGTTGTTTTAGACAATTAACTCTGATTTCTGTAAGATGAGAATTACATAAGAATCACAGTGGGGTCCATTGCTTCCAGTATGCGGCATATATTCCAAGGAGGTCAAGGACATAAGCAAAAGTCCATTATGAACCAAAATACTCATAGCAACTCTTTTTATAGTAATGAAGACTTGGAAACAAAATTTGCATTCACAAATTGAAGAATAATTGAAAAAGGTGATGAGTTAAGGCAATGGAATATCATTGTGACCCCAAGAAATGACAAATATGAGGAAGTTCGAGAAATGTGGGCAGATCTGTAGGAACTGATAGAGTAGTAATCAGGATGGAAAGAATCTAGACAGTCACTATAATAATGTCACTAAAAGGAAACTGAGGTGAGTAAATAAAAAAAAAAAACAAGGAAGACCCCTCTACCTGCTAAAGTTCATTTGTGTAAAGATAAAATGAACAAAAGGCCTCTCCTCATTTCAGACTCCTAATGACCCCTATTTGAACCTATGAGAATCTCCTTACTTGATCTTATGTGTTGGATAATATCCAAATATTGAACCACTGAACATGGATTTATATTGCAAGATCCAATTTCTGAAGTGTCCCCAAACAATTTAGTTTCACATTTTTAAAAAGTACTGATGTAGAGGCAGGTAGGTGTCGCAGTGAATAGCACACAGGCTCCAAGCAGGAGGACCTGAGTTCAAATTAGGCCTCAGACACTTAATACTTACTAGCTGTGTGACCTTGGGCAAGTCACTTAACCCCAATTGCCTTGCCTTTCCCCTCAAAAAACAAAAAACACACACAAAAGTACTGATGTAGCTTAGTTAAGTGATGCTTCTACTCATGATGCTGAGTTAGTTCCCCATGCAATGGGCCTGTTTTAGGGGACCACTCATCAAAGCCTTCCCTGTTGTCTGAAACATAAGTGCCCCATTCACTTATCTTTTCTATCACACTCATCAAATCCTTTTTTTTTTTACAGCTGTGTTGTGGATCTTATTGCCAAATTGTACCCTATGACCCCTACACTTAGATCCTCTGTGGTTTACAATCCCAGAGAACAGATTATGAAATATTGTTCCCCATCACAACCAAGACAAGAGACAATTAGGGTGACTCATTATGTATATTTTCAGATTTGATCACTATGCCAGATATTATTGCTTGATTGATATTCTTTGGTTGTTGTGTTGTTTGTCCTTCATTTTTGAAAAAGGACCATGACATCAGGGAAATGATGACATGACTTGCAGTTGACTTTGAATTAAGTGAGGGAGGGCTGTGCAAGGTCACCAGTCTCACTTTCTCCTCCAGAGTCATCTGGATCCAGAGACCAGATATTCATCAGGATGACTGGAGATGGCCCAGGATTCAGTGGGAGACCCTGGCTCTTTTAGGCTGAGACCTTTTCAGGTACTCATTTAGAGTAAGGTTAATGCTCATTGAGTGAATAGGCCTCTTTAAGAAGTGAGTCAAGGGATGGCCCCTTTAATTAGAAAAAAATAAAAAATCAAGGTGGGAGGGGAAGACCCTCAGGGTTGCTGTTCCAAAGAGAAACAGTTACCATTGACATTCAGTCTAAGCCAGGAGGGCCCAAAATACAGCCATTAAGTGGAGCTTGGGTAGGGACTTACAGTGGTCCAACATAGAAGCTTCAGAGTGAACTGGGTTAAGATAAGTTTAATTCATAGAGGGCTGGGCCTGGAATCTGGAAGACCTGAGTTCAAATGTGACCTCAGCTATGTGACCCTGGGCAAGTTACTTTAATCTCTGTCTGCTTCAGTTTCCTCAACTGTTAAATGGGGAGAATAATAATACCTGGTGGGGGTGGGGTTGGGGGGGAACAAATGAGATGCTACTTGTAAAGCACTTAGTAAGCACAATGTCTGATACATTGCTCATAAATGCTAGTTTTCTTCTCCCTTTGTATCAAGAGAGTTCACTATGGAGTGTGCGTTTGAAATGGCTTTGGTGTTTTCAAGCATCACTGAATTTTTTTTTTTAAGTGAAAGAGAAAGATTTAGGATAGTTGTGCCTGAGAGTGTGATATCGAGGGAATTAGCTGAATAAAAGGATTACTGCTACTAGTAAGGGTCTGTTAATGTTAGTCAATATAGAAGTTTCTTTAGTGCCCAGGTTTTAGTATCATGGATCTCTTTGGAAGACTGGTGAAGCTTGTGGACCCCTTCTTAGAATAATATTTTAAATGCGTAAATTAAAATACAGAAAGTTACAAAAGAAACCAAATATATTAAAAGAAAAAATAAAATATTAAAAGAGACCACATACAAATGTGTTTGCATGTATATGTAGCTTTCAAAATGTATTTTTTAAAAAGTCATAGATAGACCCCAGGTTAATAATCCCTACTTTAGTATGTATAATAACTGAATTAAATTGAATCAAATTCTATTTCTCTTTTAAATTCTAATCAGAGATACTATGTTACCATCTGTTGCTGCCTACAAATAGTACACCAGCTATCAGGCACACTAAAAATGTGTCCAGGGGGAAAAAGAACTGCACTTTGGGTCCACTTGTCTAATGAGTGTGTCCCAGATAGGACTTTATGAGTGGGCTTGCCAACCCATCCTCTCTCCTGCCTTCTGCCTTATTCTACCTAGGAGCCATACACAAGGAGGGTATGCTATTTTCCTCACGGGAAATCTAGTCTTCCCAAAGGCCTTGAGTACTGGGCTCATTTAATCTTATTGGATGATGCCAGTGACAATACCAGTGGAGGACTCTCTTCTGGGGTATGGTCTAGCCCAGGGCGTCTTTTTTTCCATTCCAGACCCCTTTTCTGTGCTTCAGTAGTGTTCATTGGCCTTGCATGGACTGAGGGCATTTGCAGTGCAAAGTGCAAATGCTTTGTATTCAGAACTAAGGCTGCCCCAAAGTTGTGTGATACAACCGGCAATTGCTGCCAGAAACACCTAGGATTCATTATGAATTAAATTTTTAATTAATTTTTGGTCATTACATGTTCAGGAACTTTTACTGTTGCCAAATTTTCCTGACCTCCTATGGAGTGGCAACCTACAATTTAAGGAGTGCTGGACTCTAGCAAACAGAAGCAATAATAGAATTGGAGTAAGAGACAGGGGACCTAGGTATTTCTCCCAGATCTGCCACTTTTCAGGATGGCAACCTTCTGCAAGGGAGCTCCCTGGGCCATAGATTCTTTAATCTGTAAAATGTAGAGGCTGGGTCAATTAATCCCTAAAGTGAGTTCTTTTGGGCTATGAATTGTAGGTTAAAGAACTGACCTAGATCCCTGGTTTAAGAGAATTTCAGAAGCTTTGCACTTTTAAAGCCTCTAGTAGAGTGTATCAATGTATCTTGCCTTTAGAGAATTAGGATTCCATGATCATGCTGATAACATCAGAGTTGGGCAAAATCAATACATCTGATGTCACCTAAAGTTTTTTTTTTTCCTTCTCAGAGAAATCATGATCATTCTGGCCTCTAGGTAACAGAAAAGTCTAGACAGCAGCTACAAAAAAAAGAAATGTAAAGCAGCCAGTACTTATCAGCATTTGTAGTTCCCTTAACCACAGCAGCATATTCCACAAAAGGGTGCTAGGAACTTCCTGCTGTCTCTATATCTATCTAACCCCAAAATTCTTATTAAATAAAAACAAGATGAAATAATAACTAGCAGGGTGAGTAGATGTAGCAGCAAGCACCCCAATATCCCCAGGGTGACTGCCAACACAGGTTCTTAGATCTGCTTTTCAAAAGGAAAGCAACTCAAAATGGGTTAACAAGCTTACTTTAATCAAACAAACATACATTACCTAGTTCAGGGGAAAAAGGTCAGCACCCCGAACTTCAGAGTTACAGAACTTACAGATCAAACAGACAGGCTTCCAAACTGTCCTACCATTACATCAATACCAAATCACAGTTACCAGAGAGGGAAGCATCAACATCTGGGTTTTCAAAGCCGGGGGGCTCTCAACAACGGCTTCCCAGAGTCTCATCTGGTCAAATCACACAACACTTCTCAAAGTGAGCCCCAAAGCAAAGCCTCTCCTCAGGGCTTATATAGCCTTCTCTTGGCTCAGAGAATGTAACAACCTTCTGGACCCACTGCCCAATCACTAAGTATCAAGGTGTGGGCTTTTCTGAAAAAGAAGCCTCCCACCACAGGCTCCAGGTGCACTTAAGCTAAGGGCAGGGAAGATCTTTAAATTTGCATTTCCATTACAGTAGAGCAGGGTGAAATAATGTCCTCTAACTCCTAAGGGGCATAGGCTCTAGCAGTCACTGGCAGGGGTGGAGAGATAAGTAGATAGATGGATAGATAGATAGATAGATAGATAGATAGATAGATAGATAGATAGATAGATAGATAGATAGATAGATGGATAAGCAGATAGGCCAATATATAGATAGGCAGATAGACAAACAAATAAATTAATTAACAAATACATAGATACATACATCTCTTAAGTTTATGCTTGGCTCCCAGGATATAGTTAAGTGATGTGATCAGAACATTTTGATTTTGCTCCCTAATATAGTCAAAATCTCCAAACACTAAATTATTGCTATTTTTTGGTCTGGTCAAAATCTGCGACTTCATTAGTATAGGGAATACCAGTATGGAAATTCTCACCAGCTATGCCTATCAATAAGGCATCTGTAATTTAAAGTCTTTAGAGAATTGCTTAGAGTACCAAAAAGGGCAAAGTGACTTGTCAATGGTCACCTAGTCTGTAGTGGAGGCAGTGAACTCAAGTTTCCTTGACTTCAAGACTAGTCCTTTATATAATTATGACTGCTGTTATTCACATAAGGAAAGAGGCTTTATATATAACAAGGCCCTCTGTGTTATTAAGGTTACTCCATCACCTATAACATGGGGTGTGGGGATTGGCATAGCTCAAAAAGGAAGCAGAATAGATAAGTCTAGCCTCTTCTCCCTCCACCCTTCTCCAAGAGGAACTTCCATTACTTCCAGGAGGGAAAGTAAGTGAATAAAACAACTGTTTAAATTGAATAAAAGCATTGGTACATATATTCTTCTTCTGTAGGCTCACAGAAAGCATCCTCAGTAGAATTCTGATCCCCTGTGATTGGAGAATGGAGCCATGAATTCTAAAACCTCTGTTAACAAAGGGGTCCAGGAAAGACATTTCTCATTTCCTACCCAAATGAACTACTTTGGGACTTCTCTGATTTCTCCAATATGCCCCCATTTGAGTAACTCCCCTCCCCCAGCTCCTTTTAATCTTCCTTTTGTGTGTTGTCTTCTTTTAGATTATAAATGTGAGTGATAATGTGCAGTGAGGTTTCCCCCTTCTGAAAAATCAAATCTAGAGTGGCTTCATTATCCACTAGGTCTAAGTTTACAGGAATCTGGGACTTAGAGCAATGGAGACTTTCCCCAGTGCCACCTTAGGCCAAGATATTCCATATAAAGATAAAACTGACTTCCTGGCCTTGCATTGGACACCCACATGTTTCTGTGTCCTTTGTCTCCAAGACAGATTCCTGTGCTTAGGTTGTGGGCTGGCCTCCCTACCCATGAGAGTGAAGGCCAGTTGGGGGGTTGAGTTTCTGCATTAGATGGTTATATATAACCATGGGCTTGCTTCTACCTGTTGCTCTCTCCCTGGCAGAGGGCCATGTGAGTGACAGGGAAAGAGGGCCCTTTCTCACGAGAAAGAATAAATAAACTTTTCTCTACCTTCCTAAGCAGTCTCCAAACTCATTTACTGTGCTGTTGCACACATAAATTCCTTCGGGGCAGAGACTCTTTCTCCCTTTCTGATCCCCTCATAGTTGGATTCTCAGCACTTGACACAGTACCTGGCCTGTATTAGGTGATTAATACATTTTTATTAACTGAATGACTGATTGTTCCAATAGCAGATAAGACAACAGAAATCACATTATCTCATTTGATTCCCATTTGATTTTGACCCCCCCTAAACAGCTTTTGAAAACATTCCATTCCATATAGCTTGCAGATTATGGCATAGTGACATCTCTTAAAAAGCATTATTCTTAATTTTCTATGGATCAATGTTCTACCTGTTAGGCAGCTGTTACATCCATGATAATGATCTAATTTCAGTACAGTTTAGTGGTTGACTTCTTCTTGATATCTTTAAGTCTGTATTTATAGTGTGTGTTTGTTTTCTGTCAGTATGTGAAAGACAAGGGAGCTCATGATGTATACTTCTTTCCTCCAAGTTGTGTTGTTTTGACAGATATTTCATGGTATTTTTGTTTTGTTTTGTTTTGTTGCAGCCTGCAGTGATGTGTTGTACAGTTTCTACCATTTTCTTGTATGATCTACATTGATCACTAAACCCAGACTCCATTAGGAATGAAAAAGATTTTATTGAGTACTTACTATGTGCTAAGAGCTAGGCATAAAAATGAAAAAAAAAAATTGAGAACATTGTTCCTTTTAAGGAGCTCACATTCTAACTGAGAGAGACAAAGCATAAAAAAGAAGGCTAATGTTCATATTCAGTTCATGACAAATGGAAAGATTAGATAGTATGTATTTAGGATCTTGCAAGAGCAGTAACAGAGCATGCAACAAGGCTCCAAAGACCTTGGAGATCAATGTCAGGATGGGTGATTCCCAATGAGAGCCTAGAGGGTACAAGGGTCACAGTGGAATTGGGTTATAGGACACCTAGCAGGGGTTAAGATGTAGAAGTTAAAATCAATTTGACAAAGGTTATCCTATACCTGGTCTTAACTGGGCAATGGAGCAATAGAGATTGGTTACCAAATGATACCCAGTGTTAGCCTTCCCAAAGAAGGAAAGATCTAGGACTTCCCTTAGTGATTGTAGGCAGTGCTGATCTGTCTTCGAGCTGGCTGTTGGGTGAACTGAGCTGAGGGAGAAGAAAATCTCCAACTCCATAGTATAGCAGCTAATAGAGATGACTGATCCCAGGCATTGATACCCTTCTTTAATTTTTGGAAGCTATGATGTTTTCCTGAATTACTTCCATAAAACTTTCAATTTCCACGAACACATCTGCTGTTGAAAAACTTTTCATTTCAACAAATAAACTCCAAGTCTCAAAACATTTATGGGCTAGGTCTATGTCAAGATACTTTTGATAGAATTAATGTGGAAGCCACCTATTATTAATTCAGATTACTCTGCTTGTTTTGAGGTTGCCAAAAGAGAATGAACTCTGGATATCATTTGCTACCATATTTTGAAACACAGTAAAACCTTGATTAACCAGGGCAGGATTTTAAAAATCACATTCAAGGAGAAAGAGGCAAATCATAAGGAAACAAACTTATATCAAGAATTTCCATTTTAAATGACTTCTGCATTATGCTATGGGATAGATATACATTCAGTAATATCTTTTCTTCCTTTAAACTTTGTAGCTACAGGATAATAATAATAAATTCTCCAAATAATGACTCTAAAGCAATATTCATAGAACTGTATTGCACAAAATTGGGGCTTGGTGAAAAAATATTTTAGTATCAAGAAATATTTTTCCATATTTTAAAACTTTGACATTGTAATGGAGCCATGATCCCATTAATATGGCCACCTCCTCCAACAATACATATTGCAGTCCTTTCATTACTTCTCATCTGTCATGGCTCTTATCTATGTTCTCCTATAAATCCCACACCTGGAGTCTATTGAAAATACCAGGGACCTTCTTCTAAAACTCAGTGTTGTATAGATACCAATTCAGAATGCAGGTAGTTTGTTCATTGGTTATCCCTAACACAGAATGGATTATATACATATAAAAATGCACTGAGACATGAACCTAAATTGTGTTTTGAAGAAGAAATCAAAGTCTTCTCTTTATAATATAATCTATCCCCATGGAGGGGGGGAGTTGCTACTACTTGGATTCTATTAGTTTTATTTTGTAGTATATTTGCAGATAAACTGGGTTTGAAAAGAACAATATAAATATTGAGTTGCTTTGCACTGAATCTGAGGGATGAGAGAATTATTATAATTCAAGAGCTCTGAAAAAAATAAAATGAGCACGGTATTAGAGGGATACAACACATGTTATTTTGGAGTGAATACTGCTGGGACTAATAAAGGTTAAACTTCAGTTCTGTTAGCACACAACTTTCAAAGCCCTGAAGCAAATACTTATCTATTAATGTGCACATTGCCATAGTGAATGAAATATGGGTTATAGAGTTCTTCCTTCAGGAAAATAGCAGTTTTGCTCTAAACCTGACAATTAGGAGCTTCCAAAGAATTTGTTTTTATAAAGTCTCTTCTTGGGTGTGAGCACTTAGCTTATATTAGCATAAATAGGAATAATATACATATATCAACAAGAAGAAATGCTCTTTTGGGCACCCAAGATTCCACCCAACATTCTTTTAGATCATCTTTTCTTACACGCCTGGCCTTTTGTGAATTTGGATATGTGTGGAGGGGGAAGAGAGTTATAATGTATTCAGTTGATTTTTCAGCTTAGAAGTGATTAACTGAACTGTGAAACTAATTCAGGGATCTGCTTTGCATTTTTGGCAAATGAGCAAATATGCAGATTCCTGTAGAACAGATGTGCATGCCGGTCAGTTACACCAGTAGCAGTTCTAGAAGCAAAGGTTCCTTCAGCTGGTGCTCCAATTAGTGAGAACATAATAACAAGTATATAATTATTCTGGGACCTGTTGAGCTTTCATCTGCTATCAATTTCACTTCATTTAAGGCCAATTTGGGCTGAACTCACTGTGAACTCTATCATTTAAATAATTGAGATCTTAGATTGGCATAGCTTTTGTGTTATGCTTCTTTTTTGTTGTTGTTAGCCAGGAAATAGCCTTCAAAATAGTAAAAATTTACATTCAAGTAATGCTTTTTTATTCATTGTAAAGCTTTATGAGAATTATGACATGTTATTTATAGTACTTTCCCAGATTAGTAAATAAAATCCTACTGGTGAAAAAACAAATCTGTAATAGTAATTGTAGCTACCATGATACCTTGCATTTTCTCTTCATTCTTAAAAGCATAGTGATATGCTAATATGAAAACTCAGAGAATATGAGGTATCTTTTAACTCAGTTTATCAAAGAGATTTGGAAACTTTCATCTCTTACATTTTAGGACCTCCAGAAAATTTCTATCCTGATGCCTCACCACTGAGTGAAAATTGTAGCAAATTCTTGATGGGTAAGCCAGTAGAGTAAAAGTTATACCAGGTTCTTTAAATTTTGAAAGGTTCTAAATATGATGATCTGATGATAAGTTGAGTAAGCCATTCAACCACTGGCCAAGCCAAGTAGAAAAACTCATCACTGAGGAGATGAGTTGTTTCATCATGGCAGCCCAGCAAACAAAAAATATAGAATGGCCTTCAATGCTATTCAGCCCTTCTACTTCCATGGTGATGATGGAATGTCAGAAAGGGAAACATAAAATATTGACAATCACCATTTTTAAATCATCTATAAACATCTATGATGTTAAAAATGTAAGACTGAGTAAACGACCTCTCCTTCCAGCTCTGAAGCTGTCTGTGATCTTGTCCACTGACTACCAGCATTTATGCATTCCTAGAGCTGCAGAATTTCTTCAATATTGATATTCTCATTATCAAACCAGAAGACATAAAGAAGTTGCAGTTAAAGGCAGACTAGCCAGCAGATTTGCTTTGGATAGGCAAATAAAGGAATCTGTACAATTAGTTTTATTATGAACTCAAAGGCATCAAGAAACCTTATCTCATCAGATTCCTGGTCACTTTAGCTCACAATGAACATAAATAAACACACATACAAAAGAACCCCAGCACAATAAAAACAAGTGCAGCTTACATGCAATCACTGTTGCAGAAAGTAAAGAAACAGATGACTTCTTTGAAGAACTTGTCAAAACTTTGCAAAGCAATTCAACACAAACCTTGACGTCTCAGTTAAAGTTGGACACCAGGGATAACGGTGAAAAAAATATGCTGGAAAATTAGAAAGAAGAAATAAGAGGCCAAAAGTTTGTAGATTATTCCAGTGCTTCATATCTGCAGAAATATTTTCTTCAACTAGGATAAAGTAATAACAATGATAATGTGAGGTTATTACCGCTCCAACTGAATCTATATAACAAACATTTGACTCTGGAAAATAAGTACCAGATAAAAGTATTTTACTGATTCTGATTACTGCCATTTCTTAAAGAATTTTTAATGATATTTAAAGCAACAAATATTTATTGACAATTTTATGCATAAGGTCCTGAGCTAAAGATTGGATATTAAATAGTTGCCACAACTAGGGGTCAGAAGGGCCCATAAATTGTCTCAGTCGGCAAATATTTAATCTTCTTGACAAGTAGAAAGATACGGTAACCAAAAGAAATCTTAGTTTATAGTGCTATGTTATTTTCAAACTATTGCTAAGGAGAATGGTAGAAGATTATAAACTCTAGAATTCTACTAATCAGCAAAAAGCAGTGAATTAGACAAAATTTGGCATGAGATGCAACTCTCATAGATCATCCCAAGAATATTTCTAAATAAAATTGAAAGCACAACAAATAGACATAAAGTGGAACAGATTTTCCAGCATTTTGTAGCTATTTATTTTCATCCTAAATGATAAGGGATGTTTAAATTCCACCCTTTCAGTATAAATGTGCAGTATGAAGAAGTAGGATTTGGTAATTGAGAACATGAAATCAAGAATAAGGGAAAGACCTAACCACACACTCTCAAAAGAAATCTGTGTTTGAGGCAACACAATTTCAAAGACTTTCAGGGATTAATATTCAAGCTATCAAAAAAGAGAGCCCACAAAATGAAAAATATCACCGCAAAAATCCTAATGAAAAAAGGTGACTACAAAACATCAAGACCTACTTATCTGTATGTTCACTTTCTCATACCTGAAAACACTCTATGAAAATAGTTTGTATACATATTAAAAATATCCTTGATGTTCATATGAAACAGGAACAAACAGGCAATTTTCTACAGAAGACTATTTTTTCACTGCCACAAAATTAACCAAGAAGGATAATGGTTAACAAGATTCCTTGATAGATGAAGTTACAGAGATAATTTCATTCAACAATCCTCCAATTATTAATATCAAGTAATGCATAAAATAGAGACACAAACTTACTAAGGGTGCTTATTATTGTCATGAAGAAGAATAAAAATGAAATAAAAATCTTCAGTAGAGGCTATTGCCAATGTAATCTTTGAAACAGGTTAGAAAAAAAGAGAGAATGGGGTGGCTAGGTAGCACAGTGAATAGAGCACCAGCCCTAGAGTCAGGAGGACCTGAGTTCAAATCCGACCTCAGACACTTTACACAAAAACTAGCCATGTGACCTTGGGCAAGTCACTTAAGCCCAATGCCCCTCCAAAAAGAAAAAAAAAAAGAGATAGAGATGTTGGAGGACTAGAGAAAACAAATATTTTAAACAAATTTTATAAACTTAACTTCAATTCTTAACAATATTCCAGAATTTATTGTTCAAAGGATGTTTTCTCTACATTCATCATAGAATCTCAGGTTGAGAATAGAATTTGGATTTCTAAACTATGGCTTAAAATATAGGTATCACAGGCTCCTGGCCAGGGATACAGTGTACCCAATAAAAACTGATTTAAATTGAGTCTTATACACCTAATCCAAAGGCCTCTAAAGTGAAAAGGAAGGGGCAAGGAGAAAACTATTTATGCATGCTGACCATGCTAGTTAAAACAGAGGACAGCTACAATGTAGTTAGTAGATTGGTTGAACAATAAACTGGGTCCAGATCAAATAAATGAAAAAGAGCAGGTTGGATTGCATTTACTAAATGCATAGCACTCTCAGCGATCCCCAGTTGGTTATGCCATTAAAAAAATTATTTTTATAGCAGTACTCTTCCAATAATGCTGGATGCCTGCCAATCATGCAACACAATGATATGTGATGAACAAAAATTATAAGTGACCCAAAGGACATTGGAGAGGATATGGTGAGTTGTAAATAGGCTGTAATTTATTATCAACTGTGACTTATTGATAATAACTGATGTGAAGGATAACATTAAGAAAATTATGATTAGGAAAGAAGGTGAGCTAGTCATGGAACAAGAACAAGGGGAAACAGATGTATTGCATAAATGTTACATCGATACACATAAAATTTGTAAAGAACTAGGGGAAAGTCTCCAGCATGATAGTCAGTCTGTGCATAATTGATGGTGAAATATGGATAAGAATAATATATGAAGAGAAAGTGTGCCTGACTTCTATCTATCCATAGGAGAAGAGGAGAGTAGGGGTAGGGGTAGGAGTGAAGTTATGTAAGAGGAGGGATACTCAGAATATATTCCCACCCTTCCTCTACCTTGTGAGACCTTGGAAATTCTATTCCATAATTCTATATCTTAGTAACTATGATTATGGAAATGAGGCAAAATTTTGTGGTAGTTAATTTCAATCATATTTTCAATGGAGCACATAACAGGTTGGCAGGCTTCTATATCATTTTGTGTTCATTTTGCATAAAGTATCCCTACAGTGCCTAAGTTACCAGAGGAACTTCTTGGTCAGGTATAGGTTGGACTAGTCAGCTTCTCAAGTTCCTTGAAACTTCATGCTTCCATCCAGTCCTCCATATCCTCCTATTTGCAGAAAGCACTGTGACCATCCCATAGAGTCTCAGAACACTAACACAGGATGCCACCATGTAACTGAAGAAACTGACCTATCTCACAGAACTAGACATTTTCAAATCATCTTGAGAAATGAAGCTCACAAACACTATAAACTTTGCCTTTCAGGTTTGCAAGTAGCGATGACAAGGATACTAGACAAGACTGGAAGCACAAATAGTGAACAAAAGGATGAATACAGAGCAGATATAAGCAAGCACCTGAGAGATATTTGGGCTCACAGAAATGCTAGAGAAGTGGAGTAAGGAGGGGGTCTAACTAGCACAGGTCAGTCATAAAAGAATGCTGTTTGGGGCAAAGAAGTTTATATGGAAACCCATCACTTCACAATGTCCACTACTCCACTGTATCATGTATACTTCTTGTTCCATGTTAAATTTTTTTTTTAAATAAATGTATTTATTTATTAACTTTTAGTTTACATCATTCAACTCCACAGTCCCTTGAGTTCCAAATTTTCTCCCCTTCCCATGGCAGCATGCAATACGATATAGGTTTTACAAATACCTCCATATTAAACATTAGTCAAGTTGTAAAGAAGGATTATAATGAAAGGAATGAACAAGAAAGAAGGGACCAAACAAAGCAAAAGAGAGAACAAGTAGTTTGCTTCAATCTTCATTCAGACTCTGCAATTCTTTCCCTAGATGTGGATAGCCCTCTCCATCATGAGTCCTTTGGAGATGTATTATAGCGTTGCATTGCTGAGAAGAGCCCAGTCTATCAAAGTTAGTCATCATAGATACAATATATCTGTCATTGTGTACAAAGTTCTCCTGTTTCTGCTCTCCTCACTCAGTGTCAGTTTACATAAGCCTCTCCAGGTTATTATGAAGTTCATCTGCTCTTCATTTCTTATAGCACAATAGTATTCCATTACGTTCATATACCACAATTTGTTTAGCCTTTCCCCAACTGATAGGCATCCCCTTGATTTCCAATTCTTTGCCACCACAAAAAGAGCTGCTATAAATATTTTTGTACATATGGGTCCTTTTCCCACTTTTATGAATCTCTTTGGAATACAGTCCTAGAAGTGGTATTCCATGTTAAATTTACAGGTTGCTTTGGACTCCATTTCTGTCTCCCACCTAGGTGTGTGCTGGAGCAAGCTCAAACATCCATAAAATATTTTTGATAACTGAATTTTAATGTAATTGATCATTTTGGTAATCCTCTGTATTTTCTTTTATGCATTTAAAATTATTCTGACAAAGGGTCTTCAGGTTTTATCAGACTGTCAAAAAGGTATGAAAAGTGTAAGCATTTACACCTCAGAAATCAGCAAATGCTACAAATTAGTACTTGATTTATTGTTTTGATTTGTAGACTTAAGAAAGTGATGAGGAAAATATTAATAATGCAAATTAAGCTTATGTTTTGTTTTGTTTTTCCAGAGAGCTAACAGTTGCTAAACATTTACTAGCACATCCTCGCTCCTATCTCACCAATTGCACCTTATTTCTTATAGGGATTTGGACCATGTCTCTTTTCCCAGTTCCTGGCCTCAGGCCCCAAATCACAAACCTCAACCTCCCCACCTCCAACTCCAAAAGTGGGGATTCAACATTGATAAGGAGAGGATAATGGGGCTAGTATGTATAATGGGACAGACTGAGGAAGCTGAACTCAGAGTAGAATCTTTATATAAATACACACACACATATACATACAAGTATAGATATATCTATATCTACCTCTGTCTAGATAGACAGACAGATAGATAGATAGATAGATAGATAGATAGATAGATAGATAGATATACATATCAGACTGTATATCCAGGCTGGTTTGGGAGTCTAGAAAGCATTTACCCAAAAGCTTTTGAATGAGTGGGATTGTAAGTAGGATTCACATTATGTGATGGTGCCTAATTTAATCCATTGTAAACTCAGATACTAAATGAACGATTAAGTAGTTAGTAACCATCTTCTGTACTATGCAATTTAAAAATTTCCCCAGATCTCTAGGTGTGGTTTCAAGATACATAGTTGAGGGCAAATCTCTGAAAGCCCCCAGGAACTGCAATCCCCAAAACAAAGATGACATCAGGGAAAAGCAATCATAAGGAAAAAGTAATAATGGACTGAGACCAATTTATCCACTGGAAGAAAAGCTAGGGTGCATTAGCCAAGTTCCTGCTACTATGATTGGTATTTGCAGCACCATTCAGCTCCATTGCTTCCCTCTGCTTCCTGTTCCCTGTGCTTCCCACCAAGAGATTGTATGCCCAGGGGGCCCCATATAGTCTGTCCAGGACCCACCAATTCATTTAATGTGTCACTACAAGAAGGTGTTTAATGCACTAAGAAAGACCGTATCTCTGTTCATCCTTCATTAGCCATAGGCAACATAAGACTTTCCACATGCTATGATTTACATTTTTCAAATATAGCATTCCTTCTGTCATGCACTTCCGTCAGTAGAATTCCCTTAGAGCAAATGAGGTGCACTGCCTCTAAAAACAATCGAAATGCATCTCCTAAAGACGCATATAAAATACGTCTGGCACCATGCACAAGAACACACAATAAATTTCCTTTGATAGTCCTTGTTTTAACAACCTCCTCTCAAAGAGGCATTTAACATTTTCCAGCCCTCTGAACTGTTTGGGGTGTTTGTGCTTCTTTCTCCAAAGATAACCTTTCGTGTCTTGTGTACCTTATTGTGCTTGATGCAAAAGAAAGGATCTAGCCATTTTTAAGAGTGCATTTGCTTAGATAATTAGCATGAGAGTAGGAGGCTGGTGTGGTATGGATAAAGAACTTGCCTCAGAATCAGAAAGACCTGGGTTCCAGTCCTGCCTTTTATACATATTTGCTATGTGACCCTGAGCAAGAGACTCAGTCCCTAGGAACCCCAGCTAACTTTATGAGACTAAACTGCAAAGCTAATGCAGCTTTATGTTGGTGGAGGGAGACTACTCAACAGGGATTCACAATAGAATGAAATCATAATAAGTCTGCCTTCCCCACACCCCCAGAAAAAACAATTAGCTTCATAAATGGCCTTTATAACAATTATATGTATGTAAACTCTTAAGATTTGCAAAATATTTCACGTTATCTTATTTGATCACCACAGCAATTCTATTAGGTAGATGCTGTCTTGTTAGTCCTATTATGTGTGACTTTCCTACAGTGACATGGTCTGAGGGAGGATCTGAACCCAGGTCTCCACTACCTCAAGTTTTAGATTCTATGCACTGTGCCACAGAGTTGCCTTTTGCAGCAGTTCTTAACCTGTAGTCCATAAACTTGGTGGGTTTTAAAAATATTTCAAAAACTGCATTTCAATATAGTTGGTCTTCTTTCTAATCCTATGTGTTTCATTTTATGTATTTAAAAACATTCTTCTGAGAAGTTCATGGAAATACAAATACTATTAGTTTCAAGTTTAGAGAGGCCACTTCTGGTTAAAGCAATCAAGAAAGCTTTCATGGGAAACAGACCATTTGAGCTGAAACTTGGGAAATAAGTAGTAATTGGACAGACAGAACTATGAAGAAGGGTATCAGAGAATGTCTAATATGAATGTATTTGCAGATCCTATACTGGACTATATGCTGTTGTGGGGGGTAGGGGGAGGGAGGTAAAGGAAATTTGAAAATCAAGGAACTATGAATCTTGTTAACTAAAACTAAACTAATAAATTAATTTAAAAAAAGGTATTGGAGGCAAAGGAAACAGTATGAGAAAAGTCAAGGAGGTGGGAAAATGGTGGGAGGGACTGGTGAGTGGTTTAGTTTGATGAATCTGTGATTTCATTGATGGAGATGACTCAGTGATGCAAATTGCAATCCATCCATATTTCCTAACCCTATCCAATTCTTGTTCATGACCTCTTACAAATCTTTCACTGGGGTCTATCAGTGTGCTTGGGTATGCCTGTTGACATTGGCTGAATAGCAATGGAGCATCCACACCATCCATTAGTCACTCACCTCATGACCTGCCCACCTACTTTTCTGGTCATACATCTCTCTCTCTCATGATAGATTTGGGGATTAGTGAGAGCGTCATGTGGAAAGGTATTTGGAGCCAAACTGTGGAAGACTTAAATGCAAGGTAAAGGGATTTGGAATTTTTCCTGAAAACTTCTGTCTTCAACAAATTAGCTATCTCTTACAATATTTTGTCATTTACAAATTTGATCGCATCTATGTGTTTGCTGTTGTCATTGCTGTTGAGTCAGTCATGTCTGACTCTCCGTGACTCCATTTGGGGTTTTCTTAGAATAGATATTGAAGTAGTTTGCCACTTCCTTCTCCAGATCATTTCATAGTTGAGGAACTGAGGCAACACAGACACACCAATTAATATTCTTTAGTCTTATATTCAGCTATCTCTTAAGTAAAATCAACAAACATTTAATAAGTGTTTAATGACAGCCCCATTCCTCCTCCTTTCAAAGAGTTTATATTCTAATTCGGGAAGATGACACATAAAAGAAAACTGAAAAGCAAGAGTGGGGAAGGATCTAGAGCAAAGTGTCAGATGAAAGAAGGAATGATCATGGCTGGCCCAAGGGCCCTTCTTAAAAATGGAGTTTCCAGAAGGAAACAACCAATCAGAGGGTGGGACAAAGAGATCTTCCAGAATAAGAAAACTGCAGGAACAGAGGGGTTTCCCCAGATTAGAAGGCTGCTGGATCTTAATCCACCTAACTGTTGTCATCCCACCTACATTTCCACTTGCCCACAGGGCAATAAAGAGAGACTTTGTCCAATGTGTTTCTGAAATTAAGGCACAACTCTATATCAGAGTGGGCACTTGATTCATGGTTATTGGAGGAGCAAATTTATTGATACTTCTTTTAGGTCTTGGATTTCATCAATGTGGATCCTCCCTCTACTGATGTGAATTAATAATGCCCCAGAACTTCTGGTATCAATTTATTCTTCTTTAAAAGCAAACATCTTCCTTCAAGATCCTTCAAAATCAGTTCATGCCATAACAGCTTCTTTTTCTCTTTTGACAGAGTAGCCTCCTAGGAAAGGAACTCCTCTTTTCTTTTATTAGGGTTTTGTTTTGGGTTTTTGTTTTTTTTGTTTTCAACTTCACTTTTATAAGATTTTGAATACCAAATATTTTCTCCCTCTCTCCCTGTCCTCCCCTCTCCCCAAGACAGCAAGCAATCTTATATAGGCTATATATGTACAATCATATTAAACATATTTCCACATTAGTCATGTTGTGAAAGAAGAATCAGAACAAAAGGAAAACCATGAGAAAGAAAAAAGGAGAGAAAATTGTATGCTTTGATCTGTATTCAGACTTCATAGCTCTTTCTCTAGATGTGAATAGCATTTTTCATCATGAGTCTTTTGGAATTGCCTTGATTGGTATTGGTATTGCTGAGAAGAGTTAAGTATATCAAGTTGATCATCACACAATGTTGCTGTTTCTTTCTACAATGTCCTCCTGGTTCTGTTCACTTCATTCAGCATCAGTTCATGTAAGTCCAGGTTTTTCTGGAATTCACCTTCTCATCATTTCTTATAGCACAACAGTATTCCATTACATTCATAATACCGCAACTTGTTCAGACATTCCCTAATTGATGTGCATTCCCTCAATTTCCAATTTTTTGCCTCCACAAAAAGAGCTGCTACAAATATTTTTGCATGTGTGGGTCCTTTTCCATTTTTAATGATCTCTTTGGGATACAGCCCTAGTAGTGGTATTGCTGGATCAAAGGGTATACATGGATTTAAAGGCCTTTGGGCAAAGAGGAACTCTTTTCTTAAGAATGTTGGAAAATATCAGGACTGCATAGATTGCCATAAGTGACAATTGTTAAATATAGATTCAGTTAGACCTCAGGGTGCTAGCTCAAACTCTAAAGAAAGCACAATTATCTGTGGAAAATAGCACAATAGACATCCTGTCTGTTTTATGTCTATTGTGATCAATAAAATCCAGGGATTGATGGAAATGCAGCCAGTCAGAATAGTCATAAGGGAGAGCCTGTTTTCTTAGCTTAGTAGAGACTGCATTGAAGGAGGAATGACTTGCCAGTTATGTCAGAAGGGGTACTCCTAGAATGTCTCTGTTTAACACTCAAAGTACCTAGGAGATCTATGCATATCTGAGTGGCAATGGGAAAGGCAAGAAGTCAGGAAATGGGTAACTACGCTGGCGATAAGCAGACCATAGACAAAGTGGAATAGGAGTTGGTAAGTGTAATGGTAATGGGGATTTGAAGATCTTCCCTGCCCCTTGTAATGGCAAGCAAACAAGTACTTAATGCCTTGTTTCAGTTGAGCCTCGCCCTTGATTATATCAAGTTAAGAAACAGAACTTGTGAGATCCGCAGTGGGAGGAACTTGCTGGTGCAACAGAGAGGGGTGGAACAGGGAGGAGCTAATGACCAGAACAAAAAGTTGAGCACAAGCTGAGAGGGAGCCAGAATTGCTGGGAGCAAGCAGTGTGGAGGCTGAGCAGCTAGCAGAAGTGAGAGAGGGGCATTCTTGCTTGAGGGAGTCTGTTTTGTTTTGAAGGCCTGATGGAGGGAAGGTTTTGAAAGGCTCGGGAATGTTGGTGTTCACTACATTGGTTATGTGTACCAGCCTCATGGTTATTATGATTAATTTGGCTTTCTGGTTTGGGGATTAGGTTTTCTGGTATTTGAATAAATGATTTGGTTCTGTCCTCCATGTGGAAAGCCTGTTACATTTTGTGATTCACAACTACACCAACATATTCATTGTCACTGTGGGTGCTGTGAATATTGCTTTGGCATTATAGTAATTACATTGAACTAACGCTGCTGAGAACCACAAGGGGACAGTTTAGCCAGGAGTGGTTGAGGAATGAACCAAGGGTGAGGAAGAGGTAAGTTGACCAGGTGGGAACACCTTTGCCATAAAAGTGAGTCAGGGAAAAGGGCAGAGGACCATGAGATATTACAGAAGCATTCTTCCCAACAGATGGGAGAATAACTGACAGGAGACCACTTGTATGAAAGATGCCTTCCTCTAGAAATTGACTTTGGGCACCTATTAGATGATCACCAAATTGTTCTCAATGTACAATGTCATGGATTATTGTCTGCCAATTCTTGTTAAAAGCTTTCTTTGAAAGTACATTTGACTGGTATGATTATAGGAAAGTGAACCCTGGGACATACAGCAGGGTAAATTTCCCAGGTTTCTAATACCTCTGAGAGTTAACTCAATTCTTTTTTTCCCTCTGAAACATTGGTTTAAATAGTTTTAATTTTCTTTATTTGTTTCAATAAACCAAAGGTGACTATTGATAGAAATGCAAAAAGAAAAAGGAGAGGAAAAGGGTAAGGGAGACAGAGAAAGAGAAGAGGAGGAAGAGAAAAAGGAGAGAGAGGGAGATGAAGATGGAGATGGAGGAGATGAGGGGGGTGGAGAAAGAGTGAGAGAAGGAGAAAGAAAAGGAGAGAGGAAGAAAAGAAGGCAAGGAAGAGGGAAATGGAGAAGAAGTAAAAGGAGAGGGAGGAGAAACGAGGGAGAAGGAGAAGAAAGAAGAGGATGAGGAAGAAGGGTGTAGTGACAACACCATATTCACCAATGGTGACCGTGAATATGTGGCACAGTTCTGAATCATAATATAGCAGACTCTCCATATAGAAGACAGAAGTAAAACATTTATTTGGACACCAGAAAACCAAAATCCAACACCAGAAAGTCATATCTACCATAGCAACAAAGAAGTTAATAAACCATAACATAGCAGGGAGCCACACCATCCTTTAGCCTTCCCACAAACAAACCCTCACAAGCCTGGCTGTCTCCTTGGCTGTGTCCTCTCCCCCCTCCAGCTTTAATTGCTCTGACTCCCAGTTTCCTGTGGGCTCTCCTGTACCCTTCAGCAAACTCCCCCTACAACAGGCTCCATGTGATTACACTTAATCTATTGGGGGCAGGGAAGATCTTCAAAGCAGGAAAGACCTTCAAATTCCTTTGGGCCTATTAAGGGGCAGGGAAGATCTTCAAATGACCATTACCATTACATTGGGAGGAAAAAGAAGCAGAAGTAGAAGAAGAAGCAGTAGTAGCAGCAGCAGCAGCAGCAGCAGCAGCAGCAGCAGCAGCAGCAGCAGCAGAAGAAGAAGAAGAAGAAGAAGAAGAAGAAGAAGAAGGAGGAGAAGAAGAAGAAGAAGAAGAAGAAGAAGAAGAAGAAGAAGAAGAAGAAGAAGAAGAAGAAGAAGAAGAAGGAGAAGAAGAAGAAGGAGGAGGAGGAGGAGAAGAAGGAGAAGAAGAAGAAGAAGAAGAAGAAGAAGAAGAAGAAGAAGAAGAAGAAGAAGAAGAAGAAGAAGAAGAAGAAGAAGAAGAAGAAGAAGCCATAGCCAGGCAGGACAACCGTGAAAAAAAAAAAGTTAAATTTTTTACATTCTTTTAAAATAAGAAAATCCCCCCTTTTTTCATTTCTTCTGTGTGTTTAGACATACTCATGTTTGATGATTATATTTGTTAAGCACAGAACAACAAAAATATAAACATTTATGTTTTTAAATGTCTATTGGTGAACAATGATTACCTTTGCATCCTTCATACACACTTGTCCTTTCCACTTGATCCTCTCTTCCTCCTTCTCATATCCATACTCTCCCAAGTTCTTGGCTTTTTGTATGTGATGTGTCTATGGCCCCTCACTGGAGTAAAGAGAAGTTTCTTTTTCTCACTGTCACTATCTTGGAAGAGGAGATGGGTATACAGAGCAATCACTGAAGAAGAGAGACGAAGATGCAGAGCATTTGAAAAAAAGTGTTATCACTAGCATCTTTCACATTCAGAGTGCTTGATGAGCTCAAATGGAAAAGTATGACCCTGGTCAAGTCACTTAACCCATCTGAGCCTCAGTTTCCTCTTCTGTAAAAATGAGATAGTTGGATTCAATGGTCTCCAAAGTCCCTTCCAGATCTAAATTATGATATCAACAAGTGGGTAGGACAATACAAAATATAATGAAATTGGTGTTCTTTTACAAGAAAACTATGCAAACTCTTTATGGATTTCATTTCTTCCTCTATAGATGAATCTTTCTACTTAATGGCATTCCTTGGTTAAATCTATAAAAACCATAACGAAAAATGCAAGAAAAATGGAAGCCTCCTTCATGAATATATCTTCAATTTCACTACAGAGAGAACATAGGAATTCATAAGACTTTTAAAGTTAAAGGTTAAGTTTTCATTTACAGGAAATCAGATTTAATCTGATGTTGAGCAGAAATGGTAGTGTGTCCCCTTAACTAGAACCTTCATTCCAGGCAAGGAGACATTTTAACATTCCTGGCTGAGATCCATGCCCCTCAAGAAACACATTTGATGTTCGATCATTTTCTTTTGGCTGTCCACATCCCAACCCATCTGTTAGGTTGGCATGGAGCCTATACACAAGGTAATAAGCCAAGTTTCAATGGGAAAAAAAGCAATGCCAAGACAGCATGACTTTAAAAGTGTATTTCTCAAAGTGGTGAGAAATGTCATTTCTACCCTCTCCATAGCTTTTCTCCCTCCTGGATCAACCTGGATCAACAGTTTTGTTGTTGTTTTTTTAATCAATCACATGTAGAGTAGGTAGGGATTCTTCCTTTTGTAATTGTGACAGAAAGATATTTTAACAACCAGCAAAGTTTGCTCAGCTCAGTTTCTCTCTTTCTGTGCCTTACTTGCCATCACAGGGAGAAAGATGTCACCCTTCTGCTTGCATAGGGCTTCTATACCCTCCCATGCCTGCAGGTGTTAAGAGCTTTCCTTAGACCTTATCCATTGGCTATCAGAAGCAGTAGCAGAAGGGCCTCCTGACACCCCTGTGTTGATCTGTACTTAGCGCCACTGTACCAGGCTTCATCAGTATATAATGTTCTGTTTTAAAGTTTACAAAGTGTTAAAGCTTTATGGAAACGTATTTAATGTTATGTAATTGTGCACAGTGTGCCTCATGTGTGGCACATGGTCCCATTCCCCCTACATGTGGTGGAGGGGGAAGAGGGGTTGTCACTGTGTGGTTCAAAGGGAGACAATATAGACATTTCTAGCCTCTTCTCCACCCCCACCTCCCATTCTCCAAGAGAGACTTTCATGCCTGGCAGGAGGGGAAGCAAAAGACTGGGACTGGAGGCCATCCTGCTCTCTTCAGAGAGAGAGAACACTGAACTAGAAGTATATCTCTCTTCTCCCTTAAATATTATAGTCTATGAAATATCATCAGGTTCAAGCTAACTGTTGATTATTTTTTCTCATTATTGAGGGAAAAAGAAAATCCCAAATTTTATATCCAAGGCTTGACCCTTTTCCCATTGAATACCAGTTATACAAAGAACACACATAGCCCTTAGCAAAGAAAACCCATCTATCCAAACTGGTAGTAAAACAGCAATCAAAAGTTATATGTAGCAGAATACAGACCAGAATACAAGGAGCTCTCCCATTGGAACCAAGGTAACTCAGCTCAATCAAAAGAAAACCCTAGATTTCTCCCAAGGGAAAATTCTCTGAAGTCTCTAACATAGCAACCTGGGGATAGGAACATGACAGAGATGGCCAACTCCCATCATGTGTTCCAAGAGTCTTTTCTTATAGCAACCTGAAGTGAGGTTGGTCTCTTCCATCTTCTTTCTAGAAGCTGGAAGCCATAAGGGCCCAATTCAAAGTTTGAAGAAGACTGCATGAGAACGGAAGCTCTCTTGCTCTTCCCAATTCTGCCTCATTTATCATAAAGGACTTGGCATAGAGGTGGCTAGGTGGTGCAGTGAATGGAGCACTGGCCCTGGAATGAGGAGGACCTAAGTTCAAATCCGGTCTGAAACACTTAACACTTAATAGCTGTGTGACCTTGGGCAAGTCACTTAACCCCAATTGCCATTCCTCCTCCCCTCCAAAAAGCAAAAAAACAAAAAGCAAAGATCTTTGCATTTGTCTCCAGCATTAAGTAGAGAATCACATGCCAATGGGCTTTGGAAGAGGGGTTATATATGTATATGTAAATATGTTATCTCCTTTTGTTTTCACAATTCCCTGTGAAGCATGAACTGTCATTATATTCATATTATATCTAAGGCAGCTGAGGAATTTGCCCAGGATAACATTGCTAGTAAGTGTTTGAAGAAGGATTCACACCTATGTCTTCTTGACTATAAGTACAGCATCAATCTACTACATCTTGCTACCTAAATGGTTAACCCTCTACCCTGTTCTCTAAATCAAAAAAGATGAAAGGCACCTTTCTCCTGTGTCCCTCTCTTCTAGGACCCCTTTAGACGTCATTAATAGATTTAGAGCTAGAAAGAACCTAAGAGGACAATTAGTTCAACCTCTCTCTTTTTGCACATGAGAAATTAAAGTCTGGAAAGGTTAAATAACTTGCCCAAAGACAGGTAGTAATTAACAGAGGAATTATTTGAACTTAGAATTTTTGACTCTAAATTTGATGCTCTTTCTATTGGCCCATGGGTCAAGAAGTAAGTCAGGTCAGCAATAGGAACTAATATTGGAACAATGACTAACCTATTAGACTCCAAATCAGATGTTCATTTTGAATACCAAGTAAACAAGTACTTATTAAGTGTCCACTGTGTACCAGACACTGTGCTAAGTACAGATATCATGAAATGCAGAATAAAACAAAACTTGGTTACTGACATCAAGGAATTCACAATCTAATGGGGAAAATAACTGGGTACAAACAAGATATTTGCAGGATAAATTGGAGATAAATTCAAGAGAACTGGGAAAGACTTCTTATAGAAGGTGTGTCTTTTTACTGAGAATTAAAAGATGCCAAGGAAGTCAGGAGGCAGGGAATTGTGCTCTCTGCAGTAGTTTAAATGCTTACCAGTTCAGCTCAAGAAAGGATCTCAACGTCCAGTACATTATATTGCTTGATGATCTTCAGAATCTTCCAAAGACAATTCAGATAGAAGCAATTCAGTTTCCTCTCCTGGTACTGATAGACTTTCCAGGTTTCACAAGAATCAACAATGAGGTCAGAACAATGGCTCAGTGGACCTTCATTTTGGTAGACAGCCTAATACTTCTCTCCCCCACTTTTCTTCAGAGCCTCCCAAACACTGAGCTAGCTCTGGCAATGCATGTGTCAATCCCATCATCTATTTGGACATCCCTGGAAAGTATGCTGCCAAGATAAGTGAATTTATCAACAGCATTCAAAATTTCTTCTGTTGCTGCATCCAATGGTTCCACATATGGATAGTGGAGTACTGGCTGGTGGAGAACCTCTGTTTTCTTGGTGTTGTTTGTTAGGCCAAAATTACCATAAGCAGCAGAGAATTGATGGAGCAGTTTAAAAGACTAAGAAACCCAGACCATACCCCTGGATTGCCAGAACATCTGGACTTGTGAATTGCTTAGGAAGTACAGATTCAAGGTAAAAATGGAATACCTGTTCAACAGTTCCCCAAAGTTCCTTCACATTTATGGAAAATATAATAGATGTGACAGTTTATTGTTCTATGTTTTCAAGTATTTGCTAATGCATGCTCATGAGCCCTTTGTGTTTTAAGCATTTCTTTTTGTAGTGAAAGAAATAGATATCTAATACCTGATATTTTCTTTGCCAGTTTTAAATAGGATTTTATTCTGTAGGACAAAAATTTTATTTCTAGTACTGATAAAGCACCATGTTGTTCATTTATCTCCCTCTGCATGCATTCAAGTATTCAGAATGCCAGAATTTGCACAACCATGTAAATGTGATTTTTAAATTGCTACTGCATCCAGCTTTGGCTACAAATGTGGGTCCTTCAATTTTTGAACAGCTGTGTGGAATCATTTTTGGACATGGCCAATATGGGAATTTGTTTTTCTCGACTATGCATATTTGTTACAAGTGTTTTGGGTTATTTTTCTTTTTTCCCTCCAGTTAAGGATGAAGGAGGTGGGAAGGAAAAAAAATAAATGCTTAATAATTGAAAAAATAAAATTAAAAATAATAAATGTTGTGTGAAATGCTCTGCCTTCAATGGTTGACCTCTTCAATGGTAGATTCCAAAGAAGGACTTTTAAATGAGACTGCTCCATCACCTGATAAATCACCAGTCATTCCTCCTGGCATACTCTCTGCACTCTGATATAATCTAGTAATGATGTGGTTGAAGCCTTTCTTCAGTTCTTTCTGCTGGTATTCAAATTCTTCCTCTGCAGCAGTCTTACTGAGCCAATTGATTATTTCATTATATTTGTAGAGAATCTTATGTCTTCACCACTAATTTTTCCAAGAGAGTATCTCATCCTCCACTGTAGCCTGCATGTTGAAAGCATAATATTCAAGTGAATTCTTGGAAGACACCTTGTCTCTCTGCTTCTCATCTTCAGCCTTGCATTTCTCAGATTCCTAGACCATACTCTCAATGTCTTCTTTCTCAGGAAGACTTTATCATTGGGGAAGATAATCTTATTCTTCTTGTGTGCCCTTATTCACAACAGATACATTGAAGATAATAAGTTCTGTGTAAGATGCTCTCTCTTTTGGTGAATTTAGTTGACTTTTTCAATAAGTGCAGAAGAGGGTCCTCTGGATAAGACTGCTCCACTACCTTGGTAGAGGCCATCTAGACCACTTCAATCTAAAGAATGTCCAATGGAGGAAGAAGTGACAACCAACAGCAGCAAATCACATCCTTAAATTTTCTCTGGAGAAGATACAATAAACCATAGCCCCAGCAGGATTGCTACTCTTGTTCAGCACTGAATATTGATATTCTTGTTCTTGCCATTGAAGATGTCCTGCAGAAATTTCTGGATCTTGGGGAGGCAAGTGCAACCATCCACCAAGATAATATCATGGATCTATGACTTATCTAGAGTGGTATCTCTCATTGCCTTTTCCATGAGATCCAGTGTGCCATGGAAGAGGTTAGCAGTCTGCTTTTCAAAATGGGGCATAGAATACTTACACAGGGAGAGCGCTTTCACAGTACTGGTCTGGGTATTAGAAAAAGATAGTGTACTTTGCACACTCATAGCAGTGCAGAGGTGGTAAACAGCCTTCTCATTCTCACTATGACCTTCCTGTGCTTGTGCTTGAACTCAGTAAGGAAATAATAGATCATTCAGTTGTAAAAGTATTTCCCAAAATAAGTAAATGTCTCTAGCTGTGAATTTGACTTCAAATATGCCATCTTAAATGAGGAAGGAAGAGATATTGAAATTCCCACTTCTGAGGTCAAAGATCAACACATTTCTCTAAGCACCAACCAAGCCATTAGCAATAGCAGCAGCAATTGGCTTATTGATGATTTGGAACACATTGAGACCAGGGATGGTTTCAGCATCTTTGATGACCCAGTGGGGTAAATCTTTGAAGTAGGCCACAGCATTTGTAGCAGTGTCCTCAAGATGAGCTTAAATGATTACTTTCCTTTTTGTCAAGACTAAGACATTTCCCTTGGATAGAAACTTCATGTCAGACTATACAAATGCATCATCAAATCTGTGACCAATTAGGCACTTGGCATCAAAAGTTGTGTTGGTGGGATTCTTTGCAGTGTCATCAATTAAATATTCTATGTCAGTAAAACAATGATCCTGTTTCTTTGGTCATTGGCAATGATCTCGACTTTCCTATGATGGAAGACTCACATTGGAATAATTGGTGCCAAGATTAATGAAAACTGTGGATCCTTTCAATAGCTTTGCTGAGGAGTACAGGTCAAATACTGACTGATAAAGAGTCACAATGGCTACTGTTATGCTGAGTGAGCTACTTTGCAAGTTAAGGACTTTTCTAGAAAGGATCCTATTAATCCTTTTTAGGAGTGCAACTAGATATGAAACTAAGCTTTGCTGAAGAGAGTTTCCCTAAAAATCTGGGCAAAAGGCAACAAGTCAGAGAATTTAAGAAAAATCTATCACTTCTCTGCCTTTTAGTTAAGATCAAGTGTAGAAAAATCTGACTCTCCTGTTTTAGAGGTGAGGCCACGGCCAGGATGAAATTAGTCTACCATAGTCCAGAGTCAGAGCTCCTTTTCTGAAAGGAGAACTCATAGACCATGGATGATGTAAATGTGAGCTATTATTATTGCTCAGGTTTGGTTGCTAAATGAAAGGCGGTATGATATTATGGGAAAGCTGAAAGACATAAGTTCTAGTCTAACTCTGTTACATACTAGCTGTGTTACCTTAACAAGTCTTTTAACTTCACTAAGGCTCAATGTCTTCATCTTCAAAGTACTTTCCTCATGGGCTTAATGTGAGAATCAAAAAAGGTAAAGTATGTGAATGAACTTTCTAAAGTCACAAAGCACTACACAGCATGAGTTATTGTAATTATTTTTATTTTGAAACTTTGAAAGACTCTCAGGGCCACCCTAGCAGTAGCAAAGGATAAAGGCAAAGATCTGCTCCTCATCTCAGTCCTGCTTCCTCTTTAGAACTGTCTCTGGCTTCAGGAAATCTGTTTCTTCAATAGGTTTCTCTTACCTCTGAAATTTTCCTTAATCAGCACCGCTCTCTTCTGTTTCTCCCCCTACCTGTTTGACTGCTCTGTCTTGTCTGTTTTGCTAGGTCCTGACCATGTTACACCCCACACTGAGGTCCCCCCCCCACTCTGTCCTGGGTCCTCTTCTGCCATTATACTGTTTTACGTTGTGATCTCATCAACTCCCATAGTTTCAATGATCATTTCCATATGGATGATTCTAGAATCTACCTGTCTAGCTCTAACCTCTCTCCTGACCTCCATTCTCACATCTTCAACTGCCTTTCAGACAACTTTAACTGGATGTCCCTTGAACTTATCTTAAACTCAACATATTCAAAACTGAATGCTCTTCTTCCAATCTTCCCTGTTACTGTCAAAGTTACCACCATCCTCTAGGGGTGTACGGATGTTCGCTCTGGTTTGAGGGCTACAGAGCCCTTTTCAAGGCTACTTTCCACCTCTGGTGTCCACCAGCCACCCAATTATCACTTGTGTCTCCAAGAACAGCAGCACAATAGTCACTGCCCAGTAAACCCTTTCAGCAGACTAAACCAAATTAAGGATAACCAACAAGCCTCAAACCTGTTGGTGAACTGTGAAGACTTACCCCACTAGAATGGGCAGATGTGCACAGTTTGCTCCAATGGGCCATGAAGGCATTAGAAGCAAGTGCTATGGAGCTCTTAGAGCTTGGTTAGCCTCTGAAGACACCAAGCTCGTCCACTGCCTCCCAAGCCATCACCAATCATCTTGACTTTGTTTTGTGATTAGATTTCTATGACTCTGGAAGAGAGCATAAGGCCAAGACTTTGCACAACTCTGCCTCACTTAAATCCAATTTATGTGCAAGTCAAAAATCCTCACCAATACCATTTTACCATTTTTCCCTACTTCAAAATCCTATGGTGACAGGCAAGTGATAAAAGTACAGATACACAACCCTGCACACAGGCTGCCCAGGCCATAGGGTTGTCTTCTCACCAGACAGAAGAAGCAGTGGGAGTGGGAAGCCTCTAAGGTGAATGAATAGCCTTTAAGAACTATACTGCTCACCTTCTGGCATGAGGAAGGGGCTAGAAAAGGTGCCCTAAAATTGTCTGCTTCACATAACCTAATCCTGGTCTGCTTACTGCAATAGGCAAGAATCTTACCCTGAAGTCAAAACCCAAAAATTGTGCAAAACCTTTTGTGAAGATGATCAGTAACCATTGGTACCTGGAATGAAATCCAGTGGACCTGAGATACAAACAGCTCTTGTTGTAAGATAACTCAGCAGGTATCACATCCAAATAGCAGATCTAAGTGAAATAAGGCTGGGAAATGAAGGCCAGCTTACTGAAATCAGAACTGTATACACAGTTTTCTGGAGTGGCTGCAGTAATAGGGGGAGCACTGTGAAACTGGTGTAGGTTTCACAATCAAACCAATCTAATCAATAAGCTTGTCTGCTTCCCAAAAGGAGTGAACAGCAGGTTCATCACAATGTGATTGCCACTTGCAAAAAAGCACCACACCACCATCATCAACACATATATATTCCCACTATGACAAATTCGGGTAAAGTCACAGAAAATTTTTATGAAGCCCTGGAGATCCTCATCATCAGTGTGCTCGAAGAGGATAAGCTTGTAATTCTGGGTGACTTAATGCTAGGGTAAGCCCTCTCCAGTTGAACTTCTACTTGAAGAAGATGTTTTGAATGTCATTAGGCTTCTTTCATATGGCAAAATGTCTGGTGCTGATTCTATTCCAGCTGTTATTTACAAGGCAGTGGATCCACTGTTGACTGAAATCTTTTAGGTCATATAGCAAGAGGAGGTTAACCCACAGGAGTTTAAACATACCTGCATTGTCCATCTCTATAAAGGAAAAGGAAATAGGTTGTCCCATGACAATCAAAGCAGGGTCTCTTTCTTTGTCATTGATAGCACAATTCTTGCCAGAGTCCCCCTTAATAGGATTAGCCCTTAATAGGCTAATCCTTTACCTGGAAGATGATCATCCTTCTGGGAGCCAGTGTGGCTTTCAGAAAGGACTGAGAAATGGTCGATAAAGAGTTTGCTGCCCAACAAATCCAGGAGAAATGCCAGAAGCAGAACACAGGTCTGTACACAACATTTGTCAGTCTGACCAGAGCATTTGATACTGTCAGTTGTGAAGGCTTGTGGAAAATTATGGCAAAATCTGGCTGCCCAGAGAAGTTCATCAGGTTATATGCCAGTTACATGGTGCCATATTTGCACAGGTTCAGGATAATGGACAATGCTTTCATTCTTTCCCAGTCACCATTGGAGTGAAGCAAGGCTGCGTGCTTACCCACACACTTTTTAGCACAATGTTTTCGGTGATGTTGTCAGACTCCCTTCAGTGAGAAGGGAAATGAATAATACCACACTGACAGTAAACTATTTAACTTGAAGCCACTAACTACATTAACTACAAGCCACAACACAAAATGGAGGGAAAGTTGGTCCATGGCTTTTTGTTCACAGATAATTGCATACTAAAAGCAGTCTCTGAGGCTAAGATGTAACAGAGTATGTATGGATTGATTCTAATTTTAGTCTGACAATTAACACCAAGAAAACAGAGGCTATCCACCAGACAGCTCCACACCATCTGTATATGGAACCATTGCATACTGTAAAGGGATAAAATTTAAATGCTGTGGATAAATTCACTTAATTTAACAGTATACTTTCCAGGGATGTGTACATAAATGATAAGGTTGATGTACTCATTACCAAAGATAATTCAGTGTTTGGGAGTCGCCAAAGAAAGTATGAGAGAGAAGAAGTATTAGGCTGCCTACCTACAGAGGCATGTTGTCTGGACGCTCTACCAGTACCATGCCAGGAAACTGAATCATTTCCATTTGAATTGTCTTAGAAAGCTTCTGAAGATCACCTGGCAATATAAGGTACTGGACATTAAAGTCCTTTCTCGAATTGAACCACCAATCATTCAAATTCTACTATAGAGAGTACAACTCCTATGGGCTGACTATGTTATTCAAATGCCAAATCTATGTTTGCCTATAAGATTATTTTAAAAACTCACAAAAGGCAAGCATTTGCATGGAGATCAGAAGAGGTACAAAGAAATTGTCGGGTCTTTCTGAAGAATTTTGGAATTGATTGTGAAACATGGGAGACACTGGCACAGGACCACCCAGCATGGCATGCTTGCATCAAAGAAAGTGCTGCTATGCTCTATGAGCAAATCATAATTGTGGCAGCTCAAAAGAAATACAAGATGCTCAAATTTGGAGACATCTCCACTCCAAATGCTTATATGGACTATTTGTGCCCAACATGTGGTAGAAACTTCAGAGCTTATATTGGTTTTGTGGACCACAACTGAACACACTGTACCTTGACCACAACATAGTGATGCCATTTTGGTCCTCCTGGAGAAAGAAGGTCAACTAACCACTACCATCCTGTCAGGCAACCATGGCTCACAACCTAGAGCCTGGCTCACAACCTAGAGCCTAGTTCACAACCTAGAGTCTTCAACTCCCTACTCTCTCAACCCTCATCTACAATCTGATGCCAAGGTCTGTTAATTTTACCTTGATAATATCTCTCACATATTCTCCCTGTAACAGAGGAGAGAAGGGAGCTTATACCCCACCACGATCCTGGTGTAGAGACTCATAAAACCATGTCTATACTATTGCAATGGCCTTCTTATTGGTCTCTTTGCCTCAAATTTCCTCCCATTCTAATCCATCCTTTACTCTTCTGTCAAACTGATCTTCCTTAATAAGCTCTAGTGGCTCACTATTATCTCCAGGATCAAATATAAAAGCCTCTGTTTGGTTTTCAAATTCCTTCATCACCTGACCCTCCCTGCCTTTCTGGTCTTCTAATATCTTCTTCATTTCACATACTCTTGGATCCTTTGATTCTGGCCTGCCTGCTATTCCCTATATGTGACATACTATCTCTTTGACTTCAGGCATTCGTGAAAATGGCTGTCCCCCATACCTGGAACTCTTTTCCTGCTCATCTCTGTCTCCTGGCTTAGTTTCCTTCACATCTCAACTAAAGTCCAACCTTCTCCAAGAAGCTCTCTCTCTCATCCTCCTTAATCTTTGTGCTTCCACTCTGAGATTATCCCTAATTTATCTTGCACATATATTATTTGTAGATATATTTTGTCTCCCTCATTAAATTGTGATGAGCTCATTGAGAGCAGGGACTGCTTTTTACCTTTATTTCCAGAGTGCTTAGCATAGTGACACAGTGACATTTATTAAGTATTAATAAATGATAGTTGACTGATAACTAGATCCTCCAAGCTACCACCTTGAATAGTTTAACCAAACATGAAGGCTTCATTAGAGTAGTGAATGTAGAGTGCATATGTTTAGACAGGATTGTAAAAACTATAGTTACTGGTTGGATTCCATTGATAGAAACAGTGACTAAAGCTAGAGCCACTGACGTTGGGACAAGGCATATATGCTCTTCACATAGTTTTCCTCCTCATTTATGTTCCACTTTACTCTCTCCTTCCCCCATCTCCCAGTAATTTTAGGAAAGATTGAGACAAAATGTTTTCTGGCTCATAATTTTCCCTTTTCTGCTTTTTTGGCTTTGAAACACAGTAGTCAGCAGGAGTTCCTCAGTCTACTTTAAAACATCAATCAGTTTCCAGATGAGCATAGAAATTCTTTTCTTAACATACAAGTATAAAGATTTTTCCATATAATTTGACTCTTTCATTACCAACCCCTGACCAGAAGTCCAATACATTTTGTCCATTTTAGGTTAGGCAAGGCAGACACAAAAGATAAAGCAAATCCTTTCCATTGGACAACTTAAAAGAGAAGGAGGGAAATGAATCAGTGATCATTCTGCTTTCAACCAGATTCTTTAACTTCTTCCTGTTCTAAGGAGGCAGCTGAGACAAGAGGAGCTCTGTCACTTGTATGAGAAATCTCTGGCAGTTTAGAAGAGAGTCATAGAGGAAGACCTACATCTTGAAAGAAATTGCTTTTCATCTTATAGCAAAGTCATTCACCTAGTAGGAGACACTGCAAGCAATAGAAAGCAAGAGAGTCCAGCTACAGGGAGTCAGACTATGGAGGGAAGCAGACCCAAGAAACCCAGCTGAGTGACCTACTCAGCCTAAGAAAGAGGCTCCCAGCCTTGGTGTGATTTGCTTTTATCTCCTGTATTCTCCAATGTGTGCCTCTCTAACTAGTGCCCACTCTTCCTACCATATGTATTTGTGAGAGACTGAACTGAGGGTTTTTAGAGAAATGTTTTATTGTCACTGTTCATGTTATAGATTTCAGTACATCTTTGTTTTTAACTAATTGTGTAGAGGGTAAATCCTTCATTGGGGGATGGTCAGCTATAGTTTTGAGAGTATTGACATACAACATACTATGGACTTTGTAGGTTTAGATAACACCATGAAAGAGCAATTGAAATTGGAGAGAAAGGTGGAAAGAACCAAAAGGACAGCTAAGAATAAGATCCAAGCTTGAGAAATAACACCAAGTCTCTTTGAAACCTCCTTCCTTTGCTCCTGGAATAAGTCTGATTCTTTTCCATTTAATAGCTCTTTAAGTCCTTGAAGATAGGTATTATTTCCCCTTCTAGGTGAAATATCCCTAGTTTTTGCAACTGATGACTTGAGGCCTTTAATATACTGGTAACTCCTCTCTGGATATTCCCTAAATTATAAATGTCCCTACTAAAATGTTGTGACCAGATCTAAAAATAATACTCTAGATGTGGTCTAGCCACGTAATAAAACCTGAGATTACCTTTGGGTTTTTCTTGTTTTGTTTTGTTTTGTTTTGGCTGCCCTATCACCTAAGGTGATTTATCTCCTATTGAGATTAAATTCCACCAGAACTCTCAGGTCTTTTAAAGACAAACTGCTATTTAATCATGCCTCTCCCACATTGTACCCATGAAGCTGATTTTTTGCAACCTAACTTTAAGACTAAATCTATCCCTATATGAAATTCTATCTTGTTAGATTAGGTCCAATATTTTATCCTGTCAAGAACTTTTTGGATTCTGACTATCAACCAACATGTGAGCTAACCCTCTTAGCTTTGTGCCATCTGCAAATTTAATAAACATGTCATCTACTCCCTTATCTAAGTCATTGATCAAAATGTGGAACAGTAAAAGGCTAATCACAGATCCCTGGAGCTTGACAGCTCCCTCCTCTAGAGATCTCCTTCCAATTTAATATCTAAGACCTTGATAGAAAAAAAAATTTACATAGAACAAAGTCAAGAGCAGGTCTCTGAGGTACTTCCCTAGATGCCTCCTTCAAGATTAGCAGTGACCCACCAGTCTTTACTCATCAGCTCTGATCATTCAACTAATTTCAAATTCATCTAACTGTGCCATTCACCTCCTAGTATCTCCATCTTTTTTCAAAGATATCTTAAATGCCTTGTTGAAATCTAGGCACAGAATATGTAAGTCATTTCCTTATCTTATCTGGTAACCCAGGCAAATATCTAACCCAGTATAAATATTTAGAAAGAACTGTTGTTAGGCACCTACTGTGTGTAGCGTGCTATGGTAGGGGCTAGGAGAGATACAAAGTTTGGATTAGATACCTTCCCTGCCCTCAGTGAATATATTATCAAATAGGGGATATCAACACAGATGACTACAATGCACAATATTATATGGTAATTTAACTAGAGAGTTGTAAAACATAGTGCTGTGTGAGGTCCAAGAGAGGGAAGCTCATTATTGACCATTTTATGGAGGATGTATAATTTGCATATAGCTTTAAAAGATAACTAGGAATATGATAGGAGGAGGGAACAGCAAAGGAATGGAAGTGGAAAAGCACATGGCATGTTGGGGGGTCAGAGGATAGTACAGTTTGACCAGAATTTGGACTTCATATATAGGAGAAACACAAGATAAATCTAAAAAGTTACTGAAATTTAAGATCTTAGTGCCAGAGAAAGGAATCTGAACCTCACTTTGTAAGAAGTAGGGGGGCCACTTAAAATTTCTGAACAAAAGAGCAAGGTGACCAAAATCTATGGGGTTGGGCAGATTGTTCTGGCAATAGTATGAAAAACAAATGTAAAGGATAAAGAAAATGGAAGGAAGAACATTTTTAGGACTGTACAGCAGGATGGTTGTATTAAGGAGCTGTTCTAGGTTCGTAGTGGTAGTACAGAGGAAAGGGAAGAGGTGAAAAAGGTTACAGAAGTCCAGCATGACCTGTTTTTAATGAACCCCTCCTTTCTCTATTAGTACTAGCCTTTCTTCCAGGCTTATGATGGACAGTACAGGGAATGTTATGCTTGTTTTGCAGATGGGGATACTTAGGTTAAGGTTAAGAGACGTGCCCAAGCTCACAGGGCTCTCAAGTGTCAGAAGTAGTATCTCAGTCCAGAAAAGAACAGAACCTTTTCAGGGTATACTCAACCCTCTCAAACAACTGCTTTTTCTCTCCTCTAATTATCTGATATTTACTTACTTCTTAACATGATATATGCCATGTAGAATATAAGCTCCTTGTCCAAATTGTTTTTAGTTTGTGACTTTGTATCCTCAGCCTGGGGCAGCTAGGTAGTGCAGTGGATGGATTGCTGGGCCTGGAGTCAGGAAGACTCATCTTCCTGAGTTCAGACGCTTACCAGTTATGTGACCCTGGGCAAGTCACTTACCCTATTTGCCTCAGTCTCCTCATCTGTAAAATGAGCTGGAGAAAGAAATGGCAAACCACTCCAGTATCTCTGCCCAAAGAAGCCATGTGGGGTCACAGAGAGTCCAACATGACTGAAAGGACCTAACAGCAGCAAATTCATCCGTGAACGCATACTGTTTCTGCCAGTACTGCTTAAGAGCAGTGGCTCCCTTTGTTTTGTCTTTGAGTCACTAACACCTAGCATAGTGCCTGCCCCTGCTTTTGCTCAAGCTGCCCAGAACACCTGGAATGCTCACCTCCATCTCTTGGAATCCCTGGTTCTCCTCAAAGGTCATGTCACCTCCTACAGGAAGACTTTCCTAGTCCTCCCAATTGTTAGTGCCCTTTCCACGCAAATCACTGTTTATCTAGTGTGTATTTATTTACCTGGGTACCTGTTGTATTCCCCCCAACAGGATGCAAGCTCCTTAAGGGTAGAGATTTTCATTTTTGCTTTGTATCCCTAGTGCCTAGCATTAGTCTTGCTGAATTTAATTGAACTATACCCTGTGTTCTTCTGTACCTTATCTATCAACAATTCTAACAAGGTGTGATTACTACCTCCCGAGGTTCCTGTCATCCCCATTTCACCAGTCGCTTCCTCTTCACTAATATGAATCAGGTCCCATATGTGCCAGATCCAACTCATGTTGCCTTGAGGGTGGATTGTTAAATTTTAAGTGTGAGTATTTACACCTTGGAAATCAGCAAACACTACAAATGGAGGCTTTATTTATTGTTTTATTGGTTTTCTAGACTTAAGAAAGTGATAGAAAAATAATGGATATGAAACTTAAAAATGTGGCATGGGTACATCCCCCCCCAGCCAGTTGTTAACCATTTAACAGTATGCCCTGTATGCTTCTCATTGTTTCTTCCAGCTTTTGAAAGACAAAATTAAAAACAAAGCCGAACAAGGACTTGCAACATCTCTGATTTTATCAGAGAGATAACACTTAATAATTGAAATTCCCTCTCATAATTATATCCTGCCTCACTCCAAGGAGCCTGTCATTTAATTCTTCCAACTCTGGCAACCTGACATCTTTCCCCCTCCCCCACTGTGTTGTCTCTATTTCTATTTTCTTTGACTCTCACCGCTCCTCCCCTCTCGGATTTTCACTTAGGTAAGTAGAATATCTCGATAGGAAATGCTGGACCATTCAGGTTTCTCCCCAGATGTGCTAAGAGCAATCCTCTCTTTAAAACTATGACCATATTCTTCTCTTTAACTAGGATCTTTGTCAATGGATAATAGGTCTCATGGAAACGGAAACTTACGTAAGAAATGGACAGTTTTATTTGAGAGAGAGGGAGAGAAATATTTAGTAAGGAATAGCAGTAGCAGAGCTATTTGCTGCCTGACACTATCTGCCAAGAAGAAGGCCACTTGAAAAGGGAGTAGAGAAAAGAGCCCAGAAAGTAACATCTGGCCTGGAGGTTATTCACTGGCCCTATCTGTAGCTGCTATCTGTCAGGCTCATTACTTTGTCTGGCTCAGAGGCCTTCTAATGTCCCAGGGGTGCTCTTGCCTATACAAGTCTCCCAGGATTGTTTTCCTGGGGTACATGGTTCATAACCAAAAAAAATGCCTATTTGGGGCATATGATATCCATTTACCAAAGGGTGTGATTTCAGCTTTACTCACAAGTGAAGTAGAATTCCTAGATTTAATTGTGACATTCAGTCTCTTTGTAGGAATGTCTCTTTTGATTAGAAGGGTCCCTACTGCTTTTAGAAATTCCTCAACCTTAGAGGATGGGTGAACAAACCTGAAATTCCCAGGAATAATATCCTACTATCCATTACTCAGGTATATTTCTGTAGTCAAAATTCTCAGACAGGAATAGAAAACTTTTCTGAGTTTCTGAGGGGCCTTAATGTTATATTCATCCAATTCTTTCACTTTTCTGCCCAATATCCTTAAAATATCCTCATTCTTAAGGACTGAGTCTGAGTAGACTGGTTAGGATACCTCTGCTTTTCAACTGCAAAAACAAGATAGTACTTCTCAATTGCCTCAGCTCCAAACTTTTCTAGAGATTGCTCTACATGTGCCCACATAAATATACAATATTAATGCAATTAAAAATGTATAGTATTGCAGCAACAGTGGTCTATTATAATAATATATTGTGCTTAAGCAATACAATAGTACAGCAAAAGACATGAATTCAAATTACGAAAACATTAACAGACTTTTTCATTGTCTCTATAAAATAATTAATGATACAGTACCATTCAGATTTTTTAAGGAATATACCATATCAATAAATTCAGCAATTGCATAACAGCATTTCATGCTAACATCTGGTAGAATGAAGTTCGGCTAACTTGTTACATAAGCTTTGTATGTTTAAGTTCTGTCTACTAGTTTATTCTGGTTACAAGTCAGGTTTTTTCTTGTTAGAATCTATTGCTGTTCCTCAGTGCCCTCTGAGGGTTGAAGGTAGAATCACACCTTCTGAATTCCAAACTCTATCCCAGGACCAGTGAAAATAACCTTTTCATTTGATAAATCAGCTTTGAAGTGAAAAGAATGGTAGTGGCTGTTGTCACTCAACTCATGAAGGTGAGTCTGCCTGATTCCAAGCCCAGTGCTCTATCAACTTTGCCAGTTAGCTGCTGTAAAGAGAGGAGCCAAGCCTAAGGGCAGCTACATGAGAAAACTGAACCTAAAGAGATGAATTAACTTACTCAAGGTCAGACATTTAGTAAGAAGCAGAGTAAGGATTTGAACTCCAGTCCTTTGACTCCAAACCTAGTGCCCTTTCCAATGAACCAAACTGTTTCCTAATATTGATGGACATGTTGGTTGATAATTACCATGGATATGTACAAACTATATACAGAATAAATAGGAAAGACATGACTGAAGGCACTAGACTAGAGCCAAGAGGTGTTGGGAAAGTTTTCCTGTAGAAAGTGGGATTTTAGCTGGGACTTGAAGGAAACCAGGAAAACCAGGAAGCAGAGATGAGGAAAGAGAACATTCCAGGCATGGTGGACAGCCTTTAAGCACCTAGTAGACAGTTAATTAATACTTGTTGACTTGAGTTAACTTCTACATAATCTGTTCCTCTGGAAGAAAGCATGATTTCATTGTTATATTCTAGTATTTTGTTTCAGTAGCAGCCCCTATCAATTATCAATTATGTTCATAAACTCATTTATCATCATGCCTTATTAAAATCTAGTTTACTTCAAGAAAGAAAGGGCTATTTCTTTTTTCTTTCTTTTTTTTTTGGATAGGTTAAGACTCAGGGGTGGGGAACCTGTCGCCTCAAGGTCACATCTAGTCCACAGGTTCCCACACCTGGGAGTGATTTGGCCAGTCATACAACCAACATGTGCAGGGGTGGCTTGAACCAAGGACTTTCTGGTTCTTAGGCTTGCTCTCTATCCATCCACTATCCATCCATCGTTTCTGTCTCTCTTCTCCCTCTTTGTTTTCTATCGATTCCTATTCTTCTACTGTCTTCCCTACTGCCCTTTATAGCATCTGTACTTGCCCATTTCCATCCTCCCATTCCTTTTTAATTTAAAGCCATCTTCATTAGTAGCCATATGCTCTCTTACTTTTTTCAATTTTTAAATTTAGATTTTTAATTTTTTTTCTTTTTGGAGGGCAATCAGGGTTAAGTAACTTGCCCACGGTTACACAGTTAGGTTTTTGTTTGTGTGGGTTAAGTGTCTGAGGCCAGATCCGAACTCAGGTCCTTCTGACTCCAGGGCCGGCGCTCTACTCACTGCGCCACCTAGCTGCCCCATAGAGTTTTAATTTTTAAAACTTTAATAAATTTGTCCTGTGCTTCAATTCCTTATTAATCATATTAGTTTTCTTTCCTTTCCAGGTTTGAAGATCACGCCACTGAAGGGAAATGACAAAAAAATGAAAAAGAGACTTAGTCAATTCTGCTTCTGTTCACATTAAGCCATCTGACCAGAGCTGTGGACTTGCCCTTTTCTTGTTCCCCCAACAAGACAAAAAAGGTCTTTTATAAAAAAAAAAAATTGGGGTTTGCTCAAAACTAAGGTTTTCTTACACTATTCTTTTTAAGCCCATGCTACTCTTTCTTATTTGTCCTTTGCTACATTTATTTCTTTCGGTTCACTTCCTCATCAGAATCATTTACAATTGTAATGTCAAAATTCTGTAGCTTTTTTAAACCCTTCCCATGTCCCTTGAGTCATTCTTCCTTTCAGAATCTCTGGCCATGGGATCCAGCTTTTGTTTTCTCTCACCTTGCTGCCCAGAATTTACACTTACACCATTTAAGTCACATTCTCTCAGATTCCTCTCCCTTTACAATTAGCTCTTTCAGTGAGGTAAGAATTCAGTCCAGAGTAACAGTTCTCTCTATATTTTCCCAGTCTTCTTAGAGACGAAACTGTCAACAGAGCAAGTCAAAAATTTATCATTCTCTGTTTTAGCAGAATCTTCCAACAGATGCCTGTGTGGAATTTCATTGACCTCTTCCCCACTTTTCATAAGTCACTCTATTTGCTAAATCTCTCTCCTTTTACTTATATCTCTCTATTCTACATCATTTTTCCTAAATTATTTCCCTTTATTTTCCCTGTTGTTTTATCTTCCTACTCTCATACTTGTCAATTCCTCTAAAAAAAAAAAAAACTTTCTTCTTCCACTGAGCACCCAGTAATAAGTATAGTATTTGTATATGTTACATATATATTATACCTACTAATATATTGTATTACATGTATTATACACATTAAAACTATTATTGGGGATATACATATACATATGTACATGTGTATCTATTATGAGTGAGGGAAAATGCAGAGGCAATGAGGGTCCTCTCTGTAAATTTTGGAGACCACTCAGGTAAGCTCCAGAGGTGAAATACTTAAAAGTTACTACAGATCAAAATGACATATACAAGGGCTGTATAAAATTCTTCTCCACTTAAAGATTGAAGGGTAGTAATAGTTGTCCCCTAATTACCACTGCTTGTGATAATAGTAAAGAACAAGAAATCATCACCAGAAGATATATATTAAAAAAGGAGAAATTCTCATGCAAGTGCACCCACCCATGTTGTATACACAGTAGTTGACCTTCTGCCCCAGTTCTTGACTGACTCACACAGGACTGGGGGCTTGTGATTCATTTTAGGTTATTAATTTCTCTCTGTTAAAAATTGCTTTTCCTTATCAACTTAAACTGGAGTGGGAATATTACTATAAAGTATCTCTAAAGTGCAAATGATTTCCAAGGCTAGTCCACCATGTTGGCCACCTTCCTGATGCTGAGATGGGATATTTCTGATTTTTTTTTAACCTGGCTTGTCTTATTTCTAGGTGGCTCAGAGGATAGAGCACTGGGCCCAGAGTCAGGAAAACCTGAATTCAAACTTGGCTTCAAACATTTACTTGCCCTGTGACCCTGGACAAGTTACTTAACCTCTGTTTGCCTTAATCTACTGGAGAAGGAAATGGCAAGCCACTCTAGGTAGCTTTGCCAAGAAAATCCCATGGACAATGTGATCCAAGGGGTCACAAAACATTGGACACAACTCAACAAGGTGCCACCATATTTCTCCCCAAAGGTCAATCCACACTGCTGATATTAACCACAATTATCACACCCTAATTTTCTTTATCTCAAGGTGAATTAAACAATAGACATGAAAGGAAAAAAAAACAAAGCGATAGGGGACAGTTCTTGAATATGATCCCTGCTAACAAACCAACAGAAATCAGTTCCTCCTGCTTCAGGACTCTCACCAAAAACAAAACAGAAGTTCCATAAACAAACAGAAGACTTTCTCAGGTAATGGAAACTGCTTCCTTCCTTAACTTGGAGTCAAAGGAGAAAGGAATTGGTTCTGAGGGCCCATTTAGGGAATCCTAATGCCATACAATAGCACACTTAACAGCTACAATAACAACAGCACCTGAAACCACTGGGTTCCATCTCTCTTTGGAAGGGAAGAGAGCAAGAGAGGTCTGGCTCAAGGTTTGACCCATCCTGGAATATTTCATGACCCAAAGATGGAGGATGAACTTCCAAACTCCAATTCTTAATTTAGCCTGACTTCTTAAGTCTTTCTCAAAAAAATCTTTGCAAAACTGTCCCCAGAAATTCCAGTTCCGAATGTCACAATTTGGTAGATTCTGGGTTTGTATTTCCATAGCAACACTGGTTACACAAGGGCAAAGCACAAAGGCAGGGGGGAAAAGTGAAATGATAGTAGTACTTTTTTTTTCAAATAATAATACGCTTATATAGCACTTTAAGGTTTACAAAGAACTTTCCTCAAAACAATTGTGGGGAAGGTACTATGAATATATTATCTCCATTTTTTAGATGTGAAAACTGAGTATGAGAGAGAGGAAGTGATTTTCATTGTATAAATGTGAGAGCTCAGATTCAAATCTAATCCTTTCCTGATTCCAAGGCCATGCCTCTTTCCACTGTATCATGTTGCCTCTTAAAATTTTTTCTACCTATTAAAATGACTTTCTTGAGATTCTATGGCCATATTTCCTTTCTTTAGATTTTAATTTCTTTATGACTTAGACTGTTTCTTTTAAAAATTTGTGGCATTGCAAGTGATACTCATCAAGCATACCTAAGGTCTTCATAAATGACCTTGATTAACTGATGATGTCAATGACAAGAAAACATTCAATTCCCTAACCTAGGCAACCAGTAGATAAGAATGCTGAATCTTGAGGCATGCTATATCTCATTTTGGCCCTACAATAAGCATATGAGGAGGGTACTATGATTATACCCATTTTACAGATGGAAGAGCAGGAGTAGAGAGGGTGACTTGTGCTCAGGGTCATATAGCTAAGTGTCTCAGGAAGGATTCGAATTCAGATCCCCCTGACTTCAAGTCTAACACTTTCTACTTCACTACCTAGCTCCTTTCATTAATTAGTCAACAACTTCAGTAGTAGTCTATCCCTACTGAAATCAAATTTGACCTCAGATACCAACTAGCTGTGTGACCCTGAGCAAGCCACTTAACCTCTGTCTGCCTCAGTTTCTTCAACTGTAAAATGGGAATAATCAGAGTACCTATTCCTCATAAGAATTAAATGAGTACTTAGCATAGTTTCTGCCATATGGAAGATACTTAAAAATGTTTGTTTTCTTCTTTAACTCCTCTTTTCAGAAAAAGTGATGTCCTTTCCTAAACCACAGACCTTGAGGAACAAAGCATAAGTTAAAATAACAATAATAATAATAATAATACCAAGCATTTATATATCACTTGAAGATTGACAAAATGCTTCAGAAATATTATTTCATTTATTTTTGCATTTATTTTTCACTTCATTACTTAGCAGTTCCTAAAAGTAGAAGGGTCCCATTAGTCCATGCTACCCCTATGGCTCTGTATGTGTGTGTGTGTGTGTGTGTGTGTGTGTGTGTGTGTGTGTGTGTGTGTGCATAGTTCCTGTCTATGCACACTAATAGCTAAGAAAGTCTCTCTAATAGGATTATTACCTGGTCTCAAATTTAGCTTTATTTCACAGAGATTCTTAGTAAATAAGACAGAAATACTCTGCTTAATTTCATGATGCTAATCTTTACTTTGATATAAATATAAATACATATAAACATATGTTTGTAAATATATAGAGATAATATAAATATATATTAAATATATAATACAAATATAAATACTTTAAATACTTTGAAACATTTGTCAATGAAGATCTTGTTTGAAAAAAACTGAACCAGAAATAATTTTCCAAATATCAACTTCAATTCTATGTCACATAAATAAGTGTCTTCGAGGTACCTATTCCATTACAGTGTCTCCAGAGTTCCAAGGATCCCAGGGTTATCAGGTATCAAGAAGAAGCTTTGTTTTCATTACACATAATTGCCCACTAGGGCTTGCGGAGGGATGGGTGAGGCTTCTTCTCAATGAATTTACTTTCCTCCCACCAAATGCTGGTTACACAAAAGACAATCTCAAATAGTAAGGAAACACATATTTTCAAAAAAAAGAAAATAAATAAAAACTGAGGAAGTTATACAAATTAGCTCAGATGATAGAATAATAAAAATAAATGGGCTTGTTATTTTGGGAGCAAGAACGATAGCGGCAACTAGTATTTTAATGGTGCTTTAAAGTTTGTAAGCCACTTTACACATGTTATCTCATTTGATCTTCATAACAATCCTATGAGGTAGGAGCTATTATTATCTACATTTTACAGATGAGAAAACTGAGGTTATAAGAGGTTAAGTGATTTCCCCAGGATCAGACAGCTAAGTACTATCTTCTGAGTTATAATTCAAACTTTTCTTCCTGACTCCAGTCACTCAATAGTCAATGAACATTTATTAAGCACCTACTATAGGCACCACGTTAAATGCTGGGGCTACAAGAAAGGCAAAAAATAGTCTCAGCCATCAGGGAGCTCACAGTTTCATGCCAAGATAATATGCAAATAACTATGTACAGACAAACCACATACAGATAAACTGGAAATAATCAACAAAAGGAAAGCACTATAATTAAAAATAGGGATGAAGAAAGGTATTTTTAGAAGGTAGGATTTTATGTCTTGAAGGAAACCAGAAAATCAGGAGGAAAAGATGTAGAAGGAACACATTTCATACATGGGGGACAGCAAGTGAAAATGCCTGAAGTTGGGCGATAGAGGGCCTTGTTTGAGGAGTACCAAGGAGGCCAATTTAACTAGATTGAAGAGTATATACATGGGGGAGCATAAGATGTAAGAAGACTGAAAAGAAGGGGCAGGCTATAAAGGGCTTTGAAAGTCAAACAGGATTTTATATCTGATTGAAGTGATAAGGAGCCATTGAAGTTATTGATAGGAGGATAACATGGTCAGACCTAAATTAAGGAAGATCACTTTGACAGCTGAGCAATATATAGACTGCAGTAAGGAGAGACATGGCTAGGGGACCAACAGTAGACTATTGCAGTAGTTCAGGCATGGAGTGATATGACCTTATACCAGAATCATGGCAATGTTAGTGAAGGGGACATATGAGCTCTATCTTCTATGCCACTCAACTGTCTAACTCAACCAAGGTGAGTATGCTCTACCAAGGAAGTCAGTTCTTAGAAATCTTTAGGACTACAGATTCTTGGAATCAAGACTTTCTCCACATGTCTGTAACTCTAGGGAGATGTCCCATTCATCATTCAAAACTTTGCCCTTTCTTGCTCCTCTCTCCTGAGCTCCCTTCCATTTCTCTTTCTCCAAAGTATCCCCCCAAATATTGCTCCTTCACATAAATCATAATCTGTGTCATGGACCCATAGGTCTCTCATCCAATCAAAAGGTCGATTATGTAGCTTGCAGTGGCAGAGGGCTATCCAATAGCAATCCTCCCAAACCACCTGGGCCAGGGTTGGGGTTATGTCAGTTAGAAGGTAACTCAGAAGTTATCTAATCTACCCTATACCTTTTGTTCTACCCCAACTATCAATTCTAAAGAGATTCGAAGGAAGCTGAGAAAAGTCTGCTGCTAAGACCTCCCAAAAAGAAGCAAAGTAGTAAGCAAGAACACTGGTCTGAATGGGATTGCTGTAACTATCAATATTGGGGAAATGTTTCCACTTAATTCTTGTGATAGATAAATTGCTGCTAAATAATATTATCACCAAGCAAAGATTCCAGAGACTAACATCTAGGTTTTACTATGCTTAAGCACTGGTTCAAAGCTTAGAAAAATAACTCTGAACCACAATCAGGGTTCTAACAAGGCATATATAGTTTTCAACCATGTTGTAGAGACAGAAATTTTTTTTCTCTTTTATAGCCAAGGGAGAGAGAACCTCACACATTAATCAGGGAAAGGAAAAACGAAGTTCTACAGACTTAAACTTGAGGGAATTATGTTTCCCAGTGAGGCTGGTAAGGTTTAGAGCTAACAATTGGATAATTAAGGGTGGAGAATTACATGCCAAAAGATAACCATGAGGTTGGAACAAGTTGAGATCCTTCCCCAAGTGAAGCAAGTCAAATTACTTTATGAAGTTTGGCCTTTCTTTTGGTTTCTTATCACAGAAATGTCTGAGGCCTTCACTAAATTTTAATATCCTATGGGATATGTTTTAGCCAGCCAAATAACTTCCTAAACTAGGGAAGTGGCTCTGAATCCCAAATAATAAAGACTAATAAAAGTAAATAAAAATTATTATGATATTCTGATCCTAAAAAAAGAAAGCATTTTTGTCAGTCTCTTCACTATGTAATCTTAACCTTCTCTTTTGGCTGAGAACTCAGTAAGAAGAAGATTAAAGTTAGAAACATAAATTAAAATAATAACATAATGGTCATAAAAATTGCTGGGAGAAAAGAAGTATCAGTAAGTGCTCTCTGGTTTCATAAGTCTATGCAACAGTTTTAACTTCCATCAGAATCCTAAAGCATAGGCCAACATAGGAATTTGCCTAAGTATATAATAAAAATTTATTTTGCGGTACACAACAGTCAAACCTACTCTGTATCATCTCTAAGAAAAATCACAATTTTAGAAGTCTTATCTGGAAAAACAAAACTCAGTCTTATAAATTTAATATCTCTCTGGCAGAATCTTTCCCCCCCACATACATTCCCATCTCACACCAATAAAAAGCAATTCAATCCAGCAGATGTTTATTAAGCACTTACTAAAATGTCAGGTACTGTGTTAGAACCCGGGGATATGAAGCCTAAAAAAAATCTTTCTTGTTTAGAAGCTTAGAATCTAATAGGGAAAACTCTTAATAAAATGATTTGGGGGGTTTGGGGTTTTTTGCTTTTTGGAGGGGTAAGGTAGGGCAATTGGGGTTAAGTGACTCGCCCAAGGTCACAGAGCTAGTTTTGTGTTAAGTGACTGAGGCCAGATCTGAACTCGCGTCCTCCTGACTCTAGAGCCGGTGTTCTATTCACTGCATCACCTAGCCACCCCCCCCCCAAAAATGCTTTTAAGGGGAGAAATATCAATTCTATCTGAGAAGGCTTCATGGATAGAAGGGTATCTCTGATGAAATAGGGTGTCTTCTCCCCATTCCTTCTCCCTGTGTGAGGTAGATTAGTTCTTTTCCTAAAAGTCCAGAAAGCTTTCACCCAAGATTTGACTGACCCAGAGAGGTAAGGCATAAGCTACCTAGGTATAGAAGAAACTTCTTGGTAGCCTCAGGCCATTTGACTGTGGTTTTCTATTGACCTAAAGGAATAAAAATTCCTGCCCTTTTGGAGTCGGGGGAAGCTTCAGATTTGAGAGATGTTCCAAGCCTATAGGAGACACTATACCCTTCCCCAATGACCAGGCAATTTTCCATATGGAAAAGAGACCACTTCTACCAGAGGTGCACGGTATACCATTGTTGAATCTTTTCCATGGTAGGTAAATGTTGTAATGGCTTCACAATAAAAGTAGTCTTCTTCCTTGTGACATGTGACATTATAGGAAGTGCAACAGAAAGGCTTTAACAACAGACAACAAAAAGATCAACAAGGGTGACAGTAGTAGGAGTGAAAAGGAAAGTATGACTGTTAGAGACAAGGCTAAAGTAGGATTAACAAGACAGCAACTGATTTTGGACATATAGGGGATCCAGCACAATGCATTCATTTGATCTATAGTACTCTAAGTCCACTCCTTCCTTTGGCTAAAGTGATGGAGATGGCATATTATTGTGTTTTCAGATACTAACTATTGGTAGCAACTATACCATTATAATTAGCAAGACATTTAACACATGAGACTTTTGTTGCTGAAAATGACATGTCAACTATGAAAACTCAGTATTTGGTGGTCCGTGGATAAAGAGTTGGGCCCTAGGGGCAGAGCCAAGATGGCAGTGTAGAAGCAGGAAAACTCCATGCACCAACCCAAAATCACCTCAAATACCTATAATATATGACTCTAACCAAATTTTAGAGCTACAAAACCCACAAAGTGACAGGAAGAAACAAACCTCCTGCTGAAGGCCGCCTGGCAGGTGGACAGAAAGGGTTCATTGCAGCATTATGAGAGCAAAGCCCAGCCCAAGTGAGCCCATAGTTTTAGCCCCAGGGCAGCTCCAACCAGCAGATGCAGCTGATGAACTTTGGGAGAGTAGATCACCAGCAGCTGTGGCAGTTTCCAGAAATATCAACCCACAAATGCCAAGGACAAAGTAAAAGGTCAGGGAAGATCTCTGTTGGAACTGGGGGGTGACAGAGGGCAGTCTGGCCTCAGCCCCCAGAGCAAGAAGTGGTGGAGCCACTGCAGCTGTGCAGCTGCCTCCATTTAGCTGCTTCGGAGCTCCTGGCCTGTGGGTTATAGGGGGATGGGTGACCATTAAGGGAGGGTAATCACTCTTGCCTTGACCAACTTGGATCTGGATCACTGTATTGGCTGGAGATCCTAGGGTGTGTGACCAGTGAGCCAGAGTTTGTGGCAGGCTACAGAAAGGGCACAAACTAATAGCTCCAACACCTGAGAAACCCTAGCAGTTTGGGACAAATCTCTCCTCCCTGGAAACAAGAGTTCTACTGTGGAAAAAAGCTCAAAAGTCAAGTAATTGAGTGGCATCATGAGCAAGCAAAGGAAGCAAAGCAAACACAGCAGTCAAACCTTAGATTCCTTTTGGGAGACAGAAAGAATAAAAGCATGGAAAAGGAGGAAGACAATGAAGTCAAACTCCTGCACCAAAAGCTTACAAGAAAAATATGAACTGATTGCAGGCGAAGGAGGAGCTCAAGAAGGATTCTGAAAATCAAGTAAGAAAGTGGAGAAAAAATTGGAAAGAGAAATAAAAATGATGCAAGAAAATCACTAAAAGAGAGTCAACAACCTGATTGAAAAAAATAACACCTTAAAAACAGATTCACTCAAATGGCAAAAGAAGCCCCCCCAAAAAATAGTGAGGAGAAGAATGCCTTAAAAAGCCAAATTTGCCAGATGGAAAAAGAATCTCAAAAGTTCACTGAGGAGAATCATTCCTTCAGAGTTAGACTGGAGCAAATGGAAGCTAATGACTTTATGAGAAATCAAGATGCTGTTAAGCAGATACAAACAAATGAAAGATTAGAAAGCACTGTGAAATATCTCATGGGAAAAACCACGGACCTGGAAAATAGATCCAGGAGAGACAATTTAAAAATCATTGGACTACCCAAAAGCCACGATCAAAGAAAGAACCTAGAAATCACCCTTCAAGAAATTCTCAAGGAAAATTGCCCTGATGTTTTAGATCCACAGGGCAAAATAGAGGTTGAAAGAATCCACCAATCGTTTTCCTTTCTGATCGGCTGAGGTGCCCGTGAGGAGGGCTCTAAGCAGCCATGGCGCCCAGCCGAAATGGCATGATTCTTAAGCCCCATTTCCACAAAGACTGGCAGAGACGAGTTGCCACATGGTTTAACCAGCCAGCCAGGAAGATCAGAAGGCGTAAGGTTCGGCAAGCAAAAGCCCGCCGAATTGCTCCTCGCCCTGCATCTGGTCCTATTCGGCCCATTGTGAGGTGCCCTACTGTTCGATACCACACCAAAGTCCGAGCCGGGAGAGGATTCAGCTTGGAAGAACTTCGGGTGGCTGGTATCCATAAAAAAGTGGCACGGACCATTGGTATCTCTGTGGACCCTCATCGCCGAAATAAGTCTACAGAGTCTCTCCAGGCAAATGTGCAGCGACTGAAAGAATATCGTTCCAAACTAATCCTCTTCCCGAGGAAACCATCTGCACCCAAGAAGGGAGATAGCTCTGCTGAAGAGCTCAAGTTGGCATCCCAGCTTACAGGACCAGTTATGCCCATCAGAAATGTCTACAAGAAAGAGAAAGCTCGTGTCATTACTGAAGACGAGAAGAATTTCAAGGCATTTGCTAGTCTTCGAATGGCCCGGGCCAATGCCCGTCTCTTTGGAATTCGGGCGAAACGAGCCAAGGAGGCTGCAGAACAAGATGTGGAGAAGAAAAAGTGAACAGTCTCCAAGAACTTTGAATAAAATAATTCACAATAAAAAAAAAAAAGAATCCACCAATCACCTCCTGAAAAAGATCCCAAAAAGAAAACTCCCAGGAATATTATAGCCAGGTTCCAGAATCCCCAGATCAAGGAGAAAATACTACAAGCAGCCAGGAAGAAACAATTTCAATATTGTGGAAACACAATCAGAATAGCCCAGGACCTGGCAGCTTCTACACTGAGGGATCGAAGGGCATGGAATATGATATTCCAGAGGGCAAAAGAACTGGGAATGAACCCAAGGGTCACCTACCCAGCAAAACTGAGTATTTTGTTTCAGGGGAAAATATGGTCATTCAGTGGAATAGAGGACTTTCAAGCATTCTTGAGGAAAAAACCAGAATTGAATAGAAAATTTGACATCCAGACACAAGAAGCAAGAGATGCCTGAGAAGGTAATCAGGGAAAAGAAATCAAAAGGAACTTATCAAAGTTGACCTATTTACATTCCTACATGGAAAAACAATAACTGTGACTGATGAAACCTCTGTCAGTATGAAAATAATGGAAGAAGGGTGTATGATCATTTGAATACATATGTGAATGTGTGTATATATTCTTACAGTTATACATGGATAGAGGACATAGGTTGAATTTGTTGGGAATGGATGATACTTAAGGGGTGAAATTATGAGGTGATAGAGGAAAGTGGCAAGAGGAGATGGGGAGAGACAGAGTAGGGTAAACTATCTCATGTAGAAGAAGCAAGGGGAAGTGGCTGCAGGGGAGGGGAAGAATAGGAAGGCAAAAAGGCAGAACCACATTCTCATTGAATTTGGTTCAGGGAGAGAATGACATACATACTAAATGGGCTATCTCAACCTGCAGCAGAATAGGGGGAAGGGGGATGAGAGGAGGGATGATGGATGGGAGGCCATTCTTGGAGGGAGGGGAGGTTGGAAGTACCCACTTTAGAAGAGGGACAGGATCAAGTAGGGAATGGACCAGGTGCGGGATGGGATGGAATTATAAGCAGCCTTGTACAATATATCTACTATGGTAATGTTTTGCATAGCTAGACATGTACAACATATACTGAATTACTTATCTTCCCAGAGGGAATGGGTGACAAGGGAGGAAGGGAACGGATCTGAAATTCGAGGTCTTAAAATTAAATGTTTCAAATATATATAAATACTATTATCAATACTCTTTTGCTTGTAATTGGGAGATAAGATGTGTAGGCATTGGGGCACAGAGATTCACCTTGCTCTAATGGAAAAGTTGAAGGGGGTATGGGAGAAGATATGGGAGAGAGCAGATTGGAGGAAGTGATATCTTGTGGGACTGCTATTCTGAGATGGTGGGTAGGGGAAAAACGGGGGAAAATTGTAACTCAAAATCTGGTGGAAATGAATGATGTAAAACAGAAGTTAATAAAGCATTTGTTTAAAAAAAAAGAAATTCTCAAGGAAAATTGCCCTGTTATTTTAGAACCAGAGGGCAAAATAGAAATTGAAATAGTTCACCAAACACCTCTTAAAAAAGATCCCAAAAAGAAAACTCCTAGGAATATTATAGTCAGGTTCCAGTGTTCTCAGATCAAGGAGAAAATATTACAAGCAGCCAAGAAGAAGCAATTTTAATATTGTGGAAACACAATCAGGATTACACAAGATCTAGCAGCTTCTACACTGAGGAACTGAAGGGCCTGGAATATGATATTCTGGAGGAGGAGGTAAGATTAAAACCAAGAATCACCTACCCAGCAAAACTAAGTATTATACTGAGATACTTTCATAAGTTACAATTATCTATACAAAAATACAAGTTTTTCCATGTAAGAATGTAAATAGTTCAAATTTGATGAGTTTCTTATGATTTCTTTTCCCTGTTTACCTTCTCATGCTTCTCTTGCTTCTTGTATCTGAATGTCAAATTTTCTATTCAACTCTGGTTTTTTCATCATGAGTGTTTAAAAGTCCTCTATTCCATTGAATGACCATATTTTCCCCTAAAACATGGTACTTGGTTTTTCTGGGTAGAGATATTTAACATTGCCTTCTATTTTTCCATTTGTTTGAATATGTTTAAAAGTATCTTGATTTCTCATAAAGTCACTAGCTTCCATTTGCTCCACTCTAATTCTGAAGGAATGATTCTCTTCAGTGAGCTTTTGAGATACTTTTTCCATCTAGCAAATTTGGCTTTTTTTTTTTTTTGGAGGGCAATTGGGGTTAAGTAACTTGCCCAAGGTCACACGGCTAGGTTTTTATTTGTGTGTGCATTAAGTGTCTGAGGCCGGAACCAAACTCAGGTCCTTCTGACTCCAGGGCTAGCACTCTACTCGCTGTGCCATCTAGTCGCCCCCAACAAATTTGGCTTTTTAAGGCACTCTTCTCCTCATTGCTTTTTTGAGCCTCTTTTGCTATTTCAGTTAGTCTCTCCTTTCATAATTTTCTTGCATCATTCTCATTTCCCTTCCCAATTTTTCCTCCACTTCTCTTATTTGGTTTTCAAAATTCTTCTTAAGCTTCTCTATGGCCTGTAACAAGCTTATATTTTTATTAGAAGCTTTTGGGTGCAGGAATTCTGATTTCACTGTCTTCCTCCTATTCCATGCTTTGATCATTTTTGTCCCCAAAATAGGAATGTAAAGTAGAACTCTGTTACCACAGAGGGGTGTTTTGTCCCAATTGCTGGGGTTTTCTCAGCTGCATGGCTGCCACGCCTCAGCCTCTTCTCCCTCTAGGGGCAAAGGCTGGATTGCACTCCTGGACTCCCAGTTCCCAAAGTCCATACTGCACTGACTTCTCACTTTGTCCTTAGCATCTATCAGTTGATAATTCTGGAAAGCACCACAGCTGCTGGTGATCTGAAGTCCCTCCAGGAGACAGCTGGTTGTGGCCCCCCCAGAGGCTAAAACCTCCAGCTCACTTGGGGCTGGGTTTGGCTCTGAGAGCACTGCAATGGCCCCTTCCTGCCAGCCTGCCTGGCTGTCTTCAGTGGGAGGTTAGCTTCTCTCTGTCATTTTGCATGTTCTGTAGCTCCAAAGTTTGTTTAGAGTCATTTTTAAATGAATTGGAGGAGGTGGAAGTGGGAGCCACAGGGAAGTCCTGTTTCTATTCCGCCATCTTGACTCCGCCACCCATTACATTTTTTTAAAAATAAAAAAAAAGAGTTGGGCTTAGAGTCAGAAATATCTGATTTCAAATCTTACCTCAGACATTTATTATCATATGAACCTTGGGCAAATCATTTAACCTCTACCTGAAAAATGGAAACAATATTAGTACCTACCTCACCTAAAAGCACTATGTAAACATTGGCTATTATTCTTCACATTAAAAAAAAAAAAAGGAATCAGAAGATGGCAGAGTAAAAGCATAAAGTTGGCATGGCTCCAATCACTTCCAATACCTGTAAAAAAATTACTCTAAACAAATTTTAAAGCTACAGAGGCCATAAAGTGACAGAGAGAAACAAATTTCCCACTGAAGGTAGCCTGGTAGATTGACAGGATAGGTCTATCACAGCATGCTGGGAGCCAAGCACAGTCCCCCGTGAGCCACATTTCCAGCCCCAGGGTGGCCCAGACCAGCCAGAGGAGACCTCAGGAGAGTGAATCATCAGCAGCTGTGGTGGTTTCCAGACTTCTCAACCCATAAGTGCCAAAGAGAAAACAAAAGGTCAGTGGGGAACTCTGTTGGAAGGGTGAAGTAAGAGCACAGTCTGGCCACTTCCCCTGGGGTGAGTTGGCAGAGGTGCAGTGGCTACAGCTGCTGCCACATGGCTTCTTCCAGAGCCCCTGGCCTGCAGATTGTAGGGGGACCAAGCAACCATTCAGAAAGTAATCATTCTTACTTTGACCTGCTTGGATCTAGATTGAGGTCTTGGGTGGTGGTCCTGGGATATGTGGCCAGTATGCCAGAGCTTGTAGGGGCTGTAGAGAAGGCACCCAACTAATAGCTCCACCAGCTGTGAAAACCTCAGCAATTTAGGACAAACTCTCTCCATTCTTGAAGCAGAGTTCTACCATGGCAAAGAGCTCAAAAGTCAAGTAATTGGCAAGATGAGCAAGCAGAGGAAGCACAATCAAACCATACAATCCTTTTTTGTTTATTTTTTTTTAAAGCAATTGGGGTTAAGTAACTTGCTCAAGGTTACACGGCTAGTCATTTGATTTATGCGTGGGTGCTCATTTTCTGAGGCCGGATCTGATCTCGGGTCATCCCAACTCCGAGGCCGGCACTCTTATTCACTGCGCCACCTAGCCGCCCCTTTAGGGCAATTGGGGTTAAGTAACTTGCCCAAGGTTACACGGCTAGGTTTTTGTTTGTGCGGATTAAGTGTCGGAGGCCGGCTCCGAACTCAGGTCCTTCTGATTCCAGGGCCGGCGCTCTATTCACTGCGCCACCTAGCCGCCCCGATACAATCCTTTTTTGGAGACAAAAAGAATCAAAGCATGGAACTGGAGGGGGACAATGAAGTCAGAACTCCTGCATCAAAAGCTTCCAAAAAATATGAACTGGTACAAGTTATGAAGGAGCTCAAGAAGGATTTTGATAATCAAGCAAGAGAAGTAGAAGAAAAATTGGGAAGAGAAATGAGAATGATGCAAAAAAATCATGAAAAGAGAGTCAATAGCCTGCTAAAGGAGACCCAAAAATACACTGAAGAAAATAAACACCTTAAAAAGTAGACTAATTCAAATGGCAAAAGAGGCCCAAAAAGCCAGTAAGGAGAAGAATGACTTAAAAAGCTGAATTTGCCAGATGGAAAACGAATTTCAAAAACTCACTGAAGAGAATCATTCCTTCAAGATGAGATTGCAGCAATTATTATCTAATGACTTTATGAGAAATCAAGATACTTCAAAACAGACCCAAACAAATGAAAAAAAATAGAAGGCACTGTGAAATATCTCATTGGAAAAACCATTGACCTGGAAAATAGACCTAGGTGAAATAATTTAAAAATTATTGGACTGCAAGCCTAGACACAACCTTTCAAGAAATTATCAAGCAAAATTGCCCTGATATTCTAGAACCAGAGGGTAAAATAGGAATCAAAGGAAATCACATATCACCTCTTGAAAAAAAACAAAACTCCTAGGAATATTATAGCCAAATTCCAGAATTCCCAGGTCAAGAAGAAAATACTGCAAGCAGTCAGGAAGAAACAATTTGAGTATTGTGGAAACACAATCAGGATAACACAAGACCTAGCAGCTTCTACACTAAGGGATTGAAGGGCTTGGAATATGATATTCTGGAGGTCAAACAAGCTAGGATTAAAACCAAGAATCACCTACCCAGCAAAACTGAGTATAATGCTATGGGGGAAAATATGGTCATTCAGTGAAATAGAGGACTTTCAAGCATTCTTGAATAAAAAACCAGAGCTGAACAGAAAATTTGACTTTCAAATACAAGAAGCAAGAAAAATATGAGAAGATTAAACAGGAAACAGAAATCATAAGGAACTTATTAAAGTTGAACTATTTAGATTCCTACATGGAAAAATGATAATAATATCTTATGAGGCTTTTCCCAATATGAGGATAGTTGAAGGGGATATATCTATATCTATATAGATATAGATATAGAAATGTATACATACATGTGTATGTGTGTATAGGAGGGTGTACGTGTGTATAAATATATGTTAGTGTGTGCATATGTATGTACATGTATATATATAGAGAGAGGGCACAGGATGAGTTGAATATGAAAGGATGATATCTAAAAAATAAAATTAAGAGGCTAGAGAGGAATATATTGGGAGAAGGAGAAAGGGAGAGACAGATTAAGGTAAATTATCTCACATAAAATTAGCAAGAGAACACTTACAATGGAGGGAAAGAGCAGGAAGGTGAAAGGGAATGGGTCAACCTTACTCTCACTGAATTTGGCTTAAGGAGGGGATACCATACACATTCAATTGAGTGTTTTACCCTACAGGAAACAGGGGGGGAAGGGCTAAAGTTGGGGGGAGGAAATGATAGAAGAGAGGGCAGATTGGGGGAGAGGGTAGTTAGAAGCAAATATTTTTGAAAAGGGATAGGATCAAAGTAGACAATAGAATAAGTGGGGGGTGGGATAGGATGGAGGGAAATATAATTAGTCTTTCACAATATAACTACTACAGAAATGTTTTGCATAACTACACATGTACAACCTATGTTGAATTGAATTGCTTGTCTTCCCAGTGAGTGTGGGTGAGGAGGAAAGAAAGGAAAGACTCTGGAACTCAAAGTTTCAAAAAAAAATGTTAATTTTTTTTTTTTTACATGCAACTTGGAAATAAGATATACAGGCACTGGGGCATAGAAATTCATCTTGCCCTACTAGAAAGTTGGGGGGATGGGGGTGGATATAAGAGAGAAGAGATTGGGAGAAGGGGTATTCAGTAGGCTCACTATTTTGGGGTGAAGGGTAGGGGAAAGATGGGGAGAAAAATTTGTAACTCAAAATCTTGTGGAAATGAATGTTAAAAAGTAAAAATAATAAAAATAAATAAACTGGAAAAAATAAAAACAGTAGGTATAGTAACCTGAACTTCATATTTAAAAAAAAAATCAGAAACAGAATTTTCAAACCTGTTTAAGTCTTCTAAATGAAGCATTCCAGGGAATTTTGAACTGATTGGTTAAACATAAAATACATTTTGATTAGATTGCAAGAATGACTGATTGCTATCAAAAATGACAGAAGTTCACCAGCTTCATTTTACAAACATCTTTGTATAACATATAGGTGGGATTGAAAAAATTTTTAACATTTGTTTTTGAAACTTTGAGTTCCAGAGTCTTTCCTTTCTTCCCTCCCTACCCATACCCACTGGGAAGACAAGCAATTCAACATAGGTTGTACATAACATATAGGTAGGATTAATAAATGCATCCAACTATATACTTCTTCCATTTGTATCCCTGTACCTTTATGAAGTATCTTTTTAATCTATGATAACCATTAAAACCAAGTATTAATAAAAAAATTTGGATTGTTGTGTTACAAAGTTTTAAATAAAGATTTTGAAAAATAATGATGCATACTCAGTCACATTGCCCCTATATATGTATGTATATAGATAAAAGTATATATACACACATATTCATATGTAGTAAAAATTTTTAGTAAAGATAAAAATGGGCTTGTATCATTAAATGAAATTAAATAAAAATGTATTATAAAATATTTATTTCATCTTCATTTCATCTTTTCAAATTTCTATTTGTTTCATAACATGTATGTCTATAGTTTGTAGATAAATATACATATTTTCGGTATATGACTTCAAATATTTCTTAACTATAGGGATATGTGATCCAAAAAATTTTTGGAGATTACAGACCAAATATCTGTCACCTAACCAGGGTGTTAGGAGAGAGGTTCCCAGTTCTGTGTGACCAGAGAGCAAGACACTTTCCTGGAGCTCCCTCTGGTGTTCGATGGAGAGCATAACCCCCCAAGGCCAATGTGAGATCCCCTAGTTCCTGTTTCTTATTGTGAATAAGACTAGGTTAAAGGCAGGCAGCAATTGATGATGGTTAAATACAGATGAGTAAACATCCCGAAGAGTTTAATGACTATCCATCCCCTAAGTAGTAGTTTGTTACTGACAAATCTCCACACATTACAAGTTTTTTGTGTTTTCCAGTCTCATTAATCAGTTAATTTTCTCTGAAGTCTCAAGTTTTTAACATTGCCTTTGATTGTTCAATTAATTTCAACTTAATTAAACAAACAGTTATGGAGTACCTCCTATTTACAAGGTACCATGCTAGGTATGGTGTATTAGGCACAGAAGTGAAGCCTGTGAGAATAAGACACAACTTATGTTGCTAAATATAAGCAATAATATTTCATATGCTGTAAAAATATTAATGGTTTTAATGTGTATTCCTATAAGAAGCTCACAAAATACTTAAATGACAATAAATTGCCCTGTGAGCTGTCTCTTTTGACAAAGAACTAAGGGCTAAATTAACAAAAATGATAGTTAGATTCTCTTAATCTAAATGGAAATATGTATACCGTTCATTCAGGGGAAGAAGGAGGCAGGACAAAGAGGATATAAAAGCCATGCCTTCAGGAAACAGATCATACGGCCACTTTTTATTTTTAGTTTATTAGTAATGCCATCTATAACTAACAAGATTTTTACTTATCACCATCCCTATATAGGGGTTCTTTGTCACTGATCACCCATAGCAGTGACAGTCTTGTCAGGACTTATTTAATGAGATCCATTCATAACTGTCTTCCTCTACTAGAGGGAAGACTAAATTAACCATTTCTGGTTTAATACTTATGAAACTAATGCTTTAGTCTGTTACATTTTTTCAAGAACTGAGCCATGTTCCCCAATGATCTGATTCTCATTATAAAGACTAATTGTTTTATTTGTAAATGAAGCAGGACCTCATTATGACCACATACATATATGTGTGTGTATATATATGTATGTTAGTATGTGTGTGTGTGTGTATATATATATATATATATATAAAATGTCCCTTAAAATATAGCTATATTCAATTTTTAAAACCTTTATGTAGTAGTAAAGAAATGGCTTTTCATTTATATTTTTTCCTTGCTCATCTTCTCTTTCACACCAAAGAAGTGACCAGAAGCCTGGTAGGATGTTTGATAGGTCATAAATGCATCCTTAGAGGTGAAATCTAGCTTTTTCAAGTATTCAATTTCCACCCCACCTCTACTCCACCCCCTCTTCTCTGTTTTGGAAGAAAAAGAAATATTGAAGAAGTTGTAGGTGACAGGAGTAGGAAGTGAATGTTTTCTCCACCCAGCAGGGTTTTTTTTTTTCTTAAAAAATTTTATTGATGTCTTCATTTTTTGATTATTGATATCTTCACATTTATTGATACCTTTATTTCCAAATATATCCCTCCTCCTCTCCTACCCAAGGAGCCACCCCTTATATCAAAGGTGGGGGGGGGGAAGAGAATAATGGGGAAAAACAGTTATGCAAAACTAACCAACATATCAACCAAATACAATATTGTCTGTAGTGTTTCATACCAATAGTACCCCACCCTCTACCTCTGGAAAGATAGATCCATTTCTCATCTTTTCTTCAGGATAAATCCTAACCCCAGCCTATCACAGCACTGTAACTTATTTTTTTTTTTAAGAAAAAGAAGGGAAGATGGGTACATTCCTTCTATTTATATTATTGTAGTATGTATGTTGTTTTCCTGATTCTGATTACTCTGGTCATCTGTGATCTTATCAATGTGAGTATCCTCTCCAATGATGTAATAGCAATATATCCCTGCCTCTCCATCCAAGAGGCTGCTTATCCACATCTTCTCCTAAGTTTACCACAAGGTTTGCACCCAATGTGCTAGGGAGCCTTTCTCAAGTTCTCTTGGAATTGTGACTAGGTATCTTCATGATTCCAGGAAAACTTGAAGCCATTTCTGGACCACTACATCAGATGTTACTAGATAACTATGTTTTAGGGAAGTTGCTGACCTACATGTTTTCATACCTTTCCAAAACCAAAAGTGCAGATGTAACCACAAGTCCAATCACCCATCGCTAGCCCCACCTACCCAAATGTGCTAGATGCTGGAGATAAAAGTGAAAACATTCCCTACCTTGGAGAATTTTCTAATATGTGGGAGAGGGTGGGAGAAATTCTTTATGCAACCACATGTATGATCATTTGGGAAGGGAGAGCATGCTAACAAATAAGAAAATCAGGAATAACAGCAAGGAAAATTCAGATACTAAAGAATTTGGTAGGAACTAGTAGTCATGAAGAGGTCCCAGAAAAGTGACATGTACTCATCATCTCCTCATTTCTCTAGGTTTTCAATAAATCTGACCTCCTAAGAGGGCTAAAATGATAAGTAGAGATTTTCATTAATTCTTCCATTTCCAATGAAGGGAGAATTACACTGCAGCATGATTTCAGTTAGATGTAAAAGAAAGCAAAGGAGGAGTCCTTTCAAGTTTGCTTACCCTCATCCAGGATCTGGGCTCTCAATCATGCAGGTTCACAAATTTGACTGTCTACCCATACAGTGATATTAGGCCTTGATTAATTTTTTTCATTCTAAGCAATCTCTCAAAAGACTGATTTCCAAAGCAGAATTCCAATTCATTTATTTATATTGAGTATATTCCTCTCTAGCCACAAGATATAGTATATCTTTAAGGCTCTCTTTCCCACTGCAAATACATTCAGAAAATCAAACTAAAGATAAGAAAATGGCTTGGTGAGCTAGATTCAGAGAAAAGGAATTGAATGCTCTTTAAAAGACATTTCATTATAAAATATGGAAAACTCAGTACATTTCTAAGCCAGAAGGTTGCTTTGACACTTCAAGAATGGATTCTCAGATGGTAGATAAAGATTGCGATTCCCCAAGTGGCTTTCCTTGAATTCTGCATAATGCTGAACTAAAATTAGAAATGCCTTTAGAAATCTGTTGCAAAGTAAACTAACAAGTAGCTGAGGCAACTGTAGCAAAACAAAATGCAACAAGTAATTATGTTATCATGCATCTGAGAAGTTAACATGTCCCCATTGTGTATAGCCTAAACCCTTTGGACTTGATTTTTATTTTAAATGAAATATTTATTTGTAATCAGTGAATATAACTTAATAGAGAAAACTAGAGAAATTATTTCATTCAAAGAACCAATAATTATCAATACAAAATGAGTTATCAAACTGGGAGACATATTCCAGAGTTATTGTAAGAGAATATGTCCTAGACAAATTCCAAATAGAAAAGGAAGTGCCTGTAGATAGACATTCTCTGGAAGCATCTATTTCTGAATTGAGATTGTCCATCAAATTCCTGAATACTACAGAGTTCCTTTGATGGGATCCATGTCCATCCATAAAAGATTAGACTTGCAATCTCTATAGAAATATCATAATGGATGAAGAATACCTCTTCTCCGGAACGTGATAAGCAATTGGATGGACAGCTCATTGAGCTAATATTGCCACCAGTATGTACATCTTGGACAGATACTGAAGGTGGACCAAGAGGGTGGTTCCAGAATTGAGTAGGAGAATGAGTGCAGATTAGATCATATTGGAAAAATTATATAGGACTTTCAATGATCCTAACAATCCATGACAGAAAAAATTGTCTTTCTAGTACTAGTAGCTGTGAATCATGAAACATAAGAATCATTAAAGAATCAAAATTGCAGTGACCTCAAAGGAACAGCAGATTTTGGGCAAAAGTGGGTAGCATCCCATTACCAATAATGACTGATGCATAAGAACAGACATAAAAAATAACTTTCTGGGGGCGGAGCCAAGATGGCGGAGTAGAAACAGCTCTTCCAAGCCTCTCTGCCCCCAAATTCTCCACAAACTATGTAAAAAAGGACTCTGAAAATCTTCTGGAGCCCCAGCACCCACAGAACGACACAGAGAAGCTAACTTCCCGCTGAGGACAGCCCAGCACCCTGCAGGAAGGACCAGCGCAGCGGTCTGGGAACCGGCAGCGCGCAGAGCGCAGGAGCCGAGCCGAGCACAGGTCCGCATGAGCCGAGGTTTTAGCCCCAGGGCGGCAGGGCCAGCAGCCAGCTGGAGGAACCCCAGAACACCAGGAACTGTGGCGACGCCAGAATTATCAACATAGACATGCCTAGGACAAAGTAAGAGGTTAGTGTCCTATGGACTTTGGGACCTGTATTTGGGGAATGCGTCAGCTCCCTCCCCTGGGGGCTAGAAGCTGCTGAGGAGACACGCCATTTTGTAGTTTTCATAGGCATTTCCGGCTCCCAGCCTACAAATCGTGGGGAGATCCAGCGATCAGTCTTGGGGGGTAATCGCTCTTGCTTTAACCTCCCTGGATCTGGATTGTGATCTAGGGTGGAAGTTGTGGGTGGGTTTACAGCTTGCCAGAAACGGAAGTTGCCCCCCACACGTTCGGGACGAAAATTCCTCTATCTGGCCTTAAAGCCATAGTGTGGCAACAAGCCCAAAAGTCAGGCAATTAAGTGGCAACATGCCAAGGCAAAGGAAACAGAAAAATGCAACCCTAGACTCCTATTTTGGGGGCATAGAGCGGGAAAAGGACTGTGAGGTCAGAAGTCCTGCTCCAAAAGCCCCAGGGGAAAACATGAGCGGGTTGCAGGCCATAGAGGACCTTAAGAAGGACTTTAAAAATCAAATAAGAGAAGTGGAGGAAAAATTGGAAAGAGAAATGAGAAGGATGCAGGAAAAGTATGAAATGAGGGTCAACAGCCTGACTGAGGAAAACAACACCTTAAAAAATAGACTAACTCAAATGGCAAAGGAGGCCCAAAAGGGCAATGAGGAGAAGAATGCCTTAAAAAGTCGAATTTGCCAGATGGAAAAAGAATCTCAAAAGCTCACTGAGGAGATTCATTCCTTCAGAGTTAGACTGGAGCAAATGGAAGCTAATGACTTTATGAGAAATCAAGATGCTGTTAAGCAGATCCAAACAAATGAAAGATTAGAAGGCAATGTGAAATATCTCATGGGAAAAACCACTGACCTGGAAAATAGATCCAGGAGAGACAATTTAAAAATTATTGGACTACCTGAAAGCCATGATCAAAGAAAGAACCTAGAAATCACCCTTCAAGAAATTCTCAAGGAAAATTGCCCTGATGTTTTAGATCCAGAGGGCAAAATAGAGGTTGAAAGAATCCACAGATCACCTCCTGAAAAAGATCCCAAAAAGAAAACTCCCAGGAATATTATAGCCAGGTTCCAGAATCCCCAGATCAAGGAGAAAATACTACAAGCAGCCAGGAAGAAACAATTTCAATATTGTGGAAACACAATCAGAATAGCCCAGGACCTGGCAGCTTCTACACTGAGGGATCGAAGGGCATGGAATATGATATTCCAGAGGGCAAAAGAACTGGGAATGAACCCAAGGGTCACCTACCCAGCAAAACTGAGTATTTTGTTTCAGGGGAAAATATGGTCATTCAGTGGAATAGAGGACTTTCAAGCATTCTTGAGGAAAAAACCAGAATTGAATAGAAAATTTGACATCCAGACACAAGAAGGAAGAGATGCCTGAGAAGGTAATCAGGGAAAAGAAATCAAAAGGAACTTATCAAAGTTGAACTATTTACATTCCTATATGGAAAAGCAATATCTGTGACTGATGATATCTTTCCCACTATGAAAATAATGGAAGAAGGGGGTGTGGTCATACGAATACATATGTGAATGTGTGTGTATATGGTTACAGTTATATATGGATAGAGGGCATAGGTTGATTTTGTTGGGAAGGGAGAGTACTCAAGGGATGAAATTATGAGGTGAGAGAGGAAAGTGGCAAGAGGAGATGGGGAGAGACATGGTAGGGTAAACTATCTCATGTAGGGGAAGTGGGTGCAAAGGAGGGGGAGAATAAGGAAGGCTAAAAAGGCAAAACCACATTCACATTGAATTTGGTTCAGGGAGAAAATGACATACATACTAAATGGGATATCTCAACCTGCAGCAGGATAGGGGGAAGGGGGATGAGAGGAGGGATGATGGATGGGAGGGCATCCTTGGGGTGAGGGGAGGTTGGAAGTACCCACTATAGAAGAGGGACAGGATCATGTAGGGAATGGACCAGGTGGGGGGTGGGAGGAGTGGGAGGGAATTATAAGCAGCCTTGTACAATATATCTACTATGATAATGTTTTGCATAGCTAGACATGTACAACATATACTGAATTACTTATATCCCAAGAAGGAATGGGTGACAAGGGAGGAAGGAAAGGGATCTGAAATTCAAGGTTGTAACATTAAATGTTTCAAATATTTAAAAAATAAATAAATAAATAAATGTTATCACATTGGATCTCATAAAAAAAATAACTTTCTTTAGGAAGTACATGATCAGAAAAGAAGGTGAGATAAACATATATTGAGAGCAAGTGATAATAAGTGGATTGGCCATGGTACTAGTACATCCTCACATAATGTTACAAGATTTAGGTCTCCAGAGAATTGAGAAGATCCTAGTTTTACAAATTATGACAGTTTGTGAACAAGAGTAAAAGAGAATGAGGTGTAGGTTAGTTATGATCTTTAGCATCAGTGGGAGTTTCTACATCGATATAGGAGTCACAGATTCATTGAAGAATTGAGGTATTTATTTGTTTAAAAAGATATGCCAATGCATTTTAAAACATCAACTATTTGGATCTAGTAGTTAGTTAATAAGCTAGAATTGGTCCAAAAGAACTATCTAGATTGACAAATAGTTTTAAGAATATTATCTCTATGAATAGGGCACAAGCCCTCGAATCAGGAGGACTTGAGTTCAAATCTGGCCTCAGACACTTAATACTCACTAGCTGTGTGACCTTAGATAAGTCACTTAATCCCAAATGCCCTGCGCTCCCCCTCCAAAAAAAAAGAATATCATCTCTGAAGATTGATTACCAGTGTTTCCCATACTAGACCACTGAAGGTTCAGAGAAAAAATTAATAAAAACATACTTTATGGCTTTCAGTGAAAAATAGCCCACAAGGTAGCCCCATGGGGGAGAGGGGTCTCAGAAGCTTTCCACTGGAGCCATAGTGAGGTCCTTATATATTTCTTGCTTAAAGGGCCCACAGTTGAACTTAAGATCAATTCACCTGGGGGTGAAGTTTAGTTAAACTGTCCTGAGTTTTTTCCAAAGTGTATTGGCAACAACAACTAGCCTTAGATGAACCAGAGGAGAAAAGATCATTACCAAAAACACTTTAGGAAAATAAGTTTTCCTATAAATCAAATTTAAGATCTGCTCACTTATATTGGTTGGCATTGCTATTATGCAAGGCTGGAAAAAGATGCTCTGTATGTTGACATGTGCCCAACTAAATAGATTTCATAAAAGATGCATGATGAATTGCATTTGGAGATGAATCTGATACTGAGCAGCTGTTCCCCTTGAATGTGAAAAATTAAACATTTTCAAGGAGAAATAGTACTAGTTAGACTTCTTGACTACTGGGGGACATAACATTGGAATAAACTATACTGTGAAGTCATGGGTCTTGGGAACCTTGAAAAGAAGTTTAAACAGAATTACATAAAAACTATGGCTATATCAACTAATGGAAATACTCCTACGGGGGAAAAAACACTTTTCTTCCAGAATTACAGTTTTCAACAATTTAACCTTTTATCTCCCCTTCTTTCCTGAAATATTGATAAAGTTTTATTTAGGGGCCAAAAAATAATTGAGTACCAGAAGCATATCTAAGGTACTCTACATCCAAATATTTTTTAAAATAATACTTTTAACTATACTAAAAAGTATCTGTGATCTCTCTTCCAACAATGTAGATCACAATCCATTCATGTACACATCATCAGATATTCTTGTTGATGTTCCCCCAAAAGTTCATCCCAGAGGTTCTACCTAACATGGTACATAATAGAAATACCTCTACATGAACAATTAATCCACCATTTTTTCCCTTTTGGCAAATTTGGCTTCATTCATTTCCACCAAAAATTATCATCCTGAGAAGGTGTCCAAGATCATAGAAAGTTCCATTGTTCAAGGCAGAACCAGATTTCTACCAAAAATTCAAGTAATTGGACTCACTCATAATGATACCTTCATTATAATTTGCATACTGCTTTATATTTTCTGCAATAGTTTTCACATACTATCTCACCTGATTCTCAAATAAATTAAGGTTTTAGATAACAATTTTAAAAGTCTTTCTCCAAAGGAATGCTTGCTTTGCAATTTAAGATATATCAGTGAAAAGGATGGTTTCTTCAGAAACAATTGGAATATGAGCTCTTAGGATATATTTGGTTTTATAAAATATATTTTTAAAATATCCCTGCAGAGTTCACTTACTATAAAATTAAGATAAAAATTAAAACATGAAATAATTATTTTTAAGATGAAACACATAACATTTTGTTGTATTTTTTACTTCTGTGCTTTAAAAAAATATCACTTGTTCACTGGTACCCATTTCTGTAATTCTATATAGTATCCAAATTTCAAGAAACAATTAAGACAAAAAAGAGAACAACTTCTCCCAGGATTCGACATTACATTGGCTGTGCATATGGTAATCTTATATGCCCTGTAAAAAAGTAATTTGAAAGCCTTTGACAAAGAAATGGGGTTTTTATTTTTACCTCTATAAGCTCTAGTTTCTATGGCACTTAATTTGTCTGCCTTACACATTTCACTGAGAAGTCTTTGTCTCTTTATTGACTACCTAATCTTGGCAACAGTCTGTTCTGTGTCATAGATAAGTCAAATTCCTAAGGGGGAGAAAAGTAAATAGGCAATTCATTGAGTAAACCTTGTCTTTCTGATTTAGTTCTTTTAAGATAGAGCATTAGCCTTGATTTTGATAAGATAATATATAGATGGCCTAATTTGGGGAGCACAGGGCTCCTTCTTGATATCTAGCTCTTTCTAGGGCATTGCTAATATGTATTATACTACTTATAAATTGAGTATTATATTGAGTTCCCAGAATTTATAACAGAATTTATAAATGATGCTAAATGAAGTGAGTAGAACCAAAAGATCGTTATGCACAGTTACAGCAACATTGTATTGATGATCAACTGTAAAAGACTTAGCTACAAGGGTGGAGCCAAGATGGCAGAGTAAAAGCAGAGACTTGCTTGAGATCTCCCCTAAACCCTTCTGAATAACTGTAAAAAATGACTCTAAATAAATTCTAGAGCTACAGAACCCACAAAATGACAGAGTGAAACACATTTCCAGCCCAAGACAGTCTGGAAGGCTGATAGTAAGGGTCTATCACACCAGGCTGGAAGAGGAGCACAGTCCAGCATGGGCCAGTTGACATAGGAGACAGAGCAGACCTCAGGGGATTGAAACACTGGCAGCTGTGGAAGTTTCCAGACTTTTGAACCCAGAAATGCCAAAGACAGTATAGAAGGTCAGTGGGAAAACTCTGTGGGACCTAGGTGAAAGAGAAGCACAGTCCAGGTGGGGTCTAGCCACAGCCTCGGGATGGCAGAGATGGTAGCAGCAGCAGCAGCAGCTGCTGCAAGACCAATAGCAACAGCTGCTTCCTGAGCTCTGGGCCCACAGACAGTGGAGGATCCAGCAGCTGACACAAAATCCCTGAAGCCTGGGACAGTACACCCCCCACCCCCACACCCAGCTCCACTAGAAGCAGAGCCCTACATTGACAAAGAGCTAGAAAGTCAAATATTTGCCTGTAAAGATGAGCAAAAAGGGTAAAAAAAAAGTCAGCCTATAGAATCTTACTTTGGTGACAAAGAAGATCAAAACAGAAGAAGACAACAAAGTCAAAACTCCTACACCAAAAGCTTCCAAGAAAAATAAGAATTGGTATCAGGTCATAGAAGAGATCAAAAGGGATTTTGAAAATCAAGTAAGAGAAGTAGAGGAAAAAATGGGAAGAGAAATGAGAGTGAGACAAGAAAATTATAAAAAAAAAAACAAGTCAAGAGCTTACTGAAGGAGACCCCCAAAAAAACCTGAAGAAAAAACACCTTAAAAATATACTAACCCAAATGGGAAAAGTAGTTCAAAAAGCCAATGAGGAGAAGAATGCCTTAAAAAGCAGATTTGGTCAAATGGAAAAGGAATTTCAAAAACTCACTGAAGGGGATAATTCCTTACAAATTAGAATGGAGCAAATGGAACCTAATGACTTTATAAGGAATCAAGAAATTATAAAACAGAACCAAAAGAATGAAAACAATAGAATGTGAAATAGCTCATTGAAAAAAACCACTGACCTGGAAAATAGATCCAGGGGAGATAATTTAAAAATTATTGGACTACCTAAAAGCCATGATCAAAAAAAGGGCCTAGACATCATCTTTCAAGAAATTATCAAGCAAAACTGCCCTGATATTCTAGAACCAGAAGGTAAAATAGAAATTGAAAGAATCTACTGATCACCTCTTGAAAGAGATCCCAGGGGCTCACTTTGAGAAGTGTTGTGTGATTTCACCAGATGAGACTCTGGGAATCCATTGAGAGCCCCCCAGCTTTGAAGGCCCAGATGTTGATGCTTCCCTCTCTGGTAACTGTGATTTGGTATTGATATAATGGTTGGACAGTTTGGAAGCCTGTCTGCTTGATCTGTCTGTATACTCTGAAGTTCGGGGTGCTGATCTTTTCCCCCTGAACTAGGTAATATATGTTTGTTTGATTAAAGTAAGCTTGTTAACCCATTTTGAGTTGCTTTCCTTTTGAAAAGCAGATCTAGGAACCTGTGTTGGCAGTCACCCTGGTGATGCTGCTATAAAAATGGTGAAGAAGGATGGGATCTGCTGAGTAAAAGGAAAGTATGGGGGCTGGGATAATTGTTTGTTTCCCAGTGGTGGTAGCTGTGATTCTGTGGAGCCATGGAGCAGGAGAGAAGGGCCTGCATGCTGACTTCACTGACCTGGGAGCAGGAATGGTGAGCTGCCTGCATGGGGACCTGTGGAGAAGCCAGGAGCTGCTGTCTTCTGCTGGAGGAGAAGGAACCCAGGAGTTTGGAATTCAGCCACAGGACAAGATAAGGACTGTGTGGCAAAGCAGGGGCACTGAATGTGTTTCCTTGCTGCATCCCACAGTTTGGGACCCAGGGGGAGGATGGACTTGTGATTATGGTGGGTGGGGTGAAGTGCAATGGACCCCCAAGAACCCCACATTGGTTTTGTTGCCCAGCCTCCTCTCTGGACTTGGAAGCAGGGGCTGGAGCAGTGTGAGGGGAAGGACACTCCCCTCCTCCCAAGAGAACTTTATTTGGACTCTTGTTTTGAATTAATGTGATAATGCTTTGTATTTTGTATTTAAGGCCCTGTGGCTAATTTGGTAACTTTAGATGTACCTTGAAAATATGACTTAAGAGATGCTTAGTGCTAATTGAATTGGAAATTGTCTATGCTATGGGCATACTTAGTAAGACTTTACAGAATAAGTGACTGATTGTACTTTGAGATATTGTTACTGATAAGAGGCTAATTGAGTTAATCAAGATTTTGCCCCATGAGTGGAAGACTTTGACCTTGTATTTTGAAACTACTGATAAGTGACTAATTGAGTTAACCAAGACTTTGCCCCATGAGTAGAAGATTTTGACCATGTACTTTGAAATTACTAATGTGACTGAGTTAATTTAAGAGTGACTATTTTTTGATTTTACTGATAAGTGAGTGAGTTAACATTTGCCCCATGAGTGGAAGACTTGGACTATTGTACTTTGAGATTATATTGTGATTTTCTTATATACCTGGAAAATGTGACCTAAGAGTGTTTTGGTGCTAATTCAAATGGAAATTGTGTATGCTATGGGCATGAAAGATCTTGGGACCTAATGTAATGGAAATGCAGATTTAAAGATCTTCCCTGCCCCTAGGCCCTTTGATTGGCTTAAGAGACTCTGAAAACCTTCCTTGATTTGAAAATATACTCTGCCTCCTAATAGGCTGAATGTGGTCACATGGAGCCTGTGGTAGGAGTATTGGTTTTCAGGAATGACCACACCTTGATGCTGTGTGATTGGGCAGTGGGTCAAGAGGGTGATTACATTCTCTGACCCAGGAGAAGGCTATATAAACCCTGATGGGAGGCTTTGCTTTGGGGCTCACTTTGAGAAGTGTTGTGTGATTTGACCAGATGAGACTCTGGGAAGCCATTGAGAGCCCCCTAGCTTTGAAGGCCCAGATGTTGATGCTTCCCTCTCTGGTAACTGTGATTTGGTATTGATATAATGGTTGGACAGTTTGGAAGCCTGTCTGCTTGATCTGTCTGTATACTCTGAAGTTCAGGGTGCTGACCTTTCCCCCCTGAACTAGGTAATATATGTTTGTTTGATTAAAGTAAGCTTGTTAACCCATTTTGAGTTGCTTTCCTTTTCAAAAGCAGATCTAAGAACCTGTGTTGGCAGCCACTCTGGGGATGCTGGGGTGCTTGCTGCTACAAAAACCCAAATGTGGATACTTCCCTCTCTGGTAACTGTGATTTTGGTATTGATAATGGTTGGACAGTTTGGAAGCCTATCTGTTTGATCTGTCTGTATACTCTGAAGTTCAAGGTGCTGACCTTTTCTCCCTGAACTAGGTAATATATGTTTGATTGATTAAAATGAGCTTGTTAACTGAAAAAAAAAAAAGAAAGAGATCCCAAAAGGAAAATTCCTAGGAATATTATTGTCAAATTCCAAAGTTTCCAGGTAAAGGAGAAAATATTGCAGTCAGAAAGAAACAATTCAAGTATTTTGCAAATACAATCAGTATAACACAAGATCTAGCAACTTCTATGTTAAGGAATCAAAAGGGCTTGGAATATGATATTCTGGAGGTCAGAGGAGCTAGAATTAAAACAAAGAATCACCTACCCAGCAAAACTGAGTATAATACTTCAGGGGGAAAAATAGATATTCAGTGAAATAGAGGACTTTACTTTTAAGCATTCTTGATGAAAAGACCAGAGCTGAATAGAAAATTTGACTTTCAAATACAAGAATCAAGAGAAGCATAAAGAGGTAAACAGGAAAGAGAAATCATAAGGGACTTATTAAAGTTGAACTGTTTACATTCCTACATGGAAAGATGATACTTGTAACTCATGAGACCTTTCTCAGTATTTGGAGGAAATAGACAGACAGATAGATAAGATAGATGATAGATAGACAGACAGACAGATAGATGGCACAAGGGCACAAGGTGAGTTGAATATGAAGGGATGGTATCTAAAACATAAATTTAAGGGGTGAGAGAGGAATATATTGGAAGGAGAAAGGGAAAGAGAATGGGGTAAATTATCTCACATAAAAGAGACAAGAAAAAGGTTTCACAATTGAGGGGAAGAGGGGGGAGGTGAGAGAGAATGAGTGAACTTTACTCTTAATCAGTGTGGCTTAAGGAGGTAATAGCATACATACTCAATTAGGTATTTTACCCTACAGGAAAGTAAGGGGGAAGAGGCTAAGGGGTGGAGGGAATGATAGAAGGGAAGGCAGATTGGGGGAGGGGTAGTCAGAAGCAAACACTTTTGAAAAGTGACAGGGTTAAAGGCAAAAATAGAATAAGTAGGGGGCAGGATAGGATGGAGGGAAATATAGTTAGTCTTTCACAACATGACTATTATGGAAGTGTTTTGCATAACTACACATGTATAATGTATATTGAATTGTTTGTCTTCTCAATGAGGGTGAGTGGGGAGGGAAGAAGGGAAAGAATTTGGAATTCACAATTTTAAAAACAAATATTAAAAAATTGTTTTTACATGCAATTGGGAAATAAGATATATAAGCAATGGGGTATGGAAATCTATCTTGCTCTACAAAAAAGGGGGGAGAGGATAAGGGGTGATAAAAGGGAGGGTAGACTGGGGAAAGGGGTGTAATCAGAATGCATGCCATTTGGGGTGGGGGGAAGAAATGGGGAGAAAATTTGGAACCCAAAATCTTGTGGAAATGAATGTTGAAAACTAAAAATAAATTGATTTTTTTAAAAAAGACTTAGCTACTCTGATCAATACAATAATCCAAGACAATTCCAAAGGATTCATGATGAGAAATTCTATATTCTTTGAGAATTGATGGACTCTGAGTGCGGACTTTCTTTTTCTTTTTTTTTCTTTCTTTTTCTTTCACTTTCTTTTTCTTGCTTTTTTTTTTTGCAATATGGCTAATATGAAAATATTTTTGAATGAATTCACATGTATAATGAGCATTATTTTGCTTACCTTCTCAATGGGTGGGAAGACTAGATGGAAAGAGAAAATTTGGAACTGAAAATTTTTTTTAAATGGATGTTAAAAATGCATTTAGATGTTTGTGTATGTGTATGTGTCACATGCTCACGAACGTGATTTTTTCATAGATTTACAAATTTATATATAAAAGAAGAGAGACCTGAGAATATTAGCAGAACGCAAGTCAAATGCCACTGACACCACCCATTCACCCTCTATTCCCCTCAGTGCCTCCTACAGTCTCAGGGTAATTTACAAGGACTGGGACCTAGGCAGTTCTTGGTTTTGGTTTCAGTTGGCTTTGCTTTGTTTTACCCAACAAAAGAAGTAGAAACATTCACTCTGAAGACCCAACACCTTAGAGATAGTTCCAGCAGGTGGCAGCAGCAGCTTAGTATTGAAGAAATTCAGCATCCCAGGGGAAAAGGAGCATCCAGGCAAATGCCAGTTTGGGGAGATGGAGCTGAGTGAGAGATCCCAGCTATGATACAACCTTGGCAGGAGTTATCTTTCCTACCAATGGCTTGGTAATCTATGATTAACAGTAACTATTGGTGTGCGAAGTATATACTATTATTTACTTTACTATTCTATCCTAATTAAAAATTTTATCATGATTTATGGCTCCTAGTTAGAGAACACAATTTTGATAATATGATGATGGGGGAAAATAGGGAGATACTGCAGATGAGTTACTGAAGCATTGAAGAGAAAATGTCATTTTTTTTTAAAGCAATTGGGGTTAAGTAACTTGCTCAAGGTTACATGGCTAGTCATTATTTATGTGTCGGTGCTCATTTTCTGAGGCCGGATTTGATCTCGGGTCATCCAAACTCCGAGGCTGGCGCTCTTTCTCACTGCGCCACCTAACCGCCCCTTTAGGGCAATTGGGGTTAAGTAACTTGCCTAAGGTTACACAGCTAGGTTTTTGTTTGTGTGGGTTAAGTGTCTGAGGCCGGCTCCGAACTCAGGTCCTTCTGACTCCAGGGCCGGTGCTCTGTTCACTGTGCCACCTAGCCGCCCCCAAATGTCATTATTTTAAAAAGAAAGGGAAGAAACTACAAGTCAGTATGCTTGACCTTGATTACTGGCAAAATTCTGGAATGCAGTACATTGCAAACATCTAACATCTTTTGTGGGGAAAGCACTTAATTTCTCTTTAAGAAATACTTAACTTTACAAACACCAAACCAGAGGAACATTTCCATATGCAGAACTCACCCTCCCCTTCCACTCTACCTTACAAAATGATGGTACATGAGACCAGAAATCTGTTCTACGTATTCAGCTGACTTTTCCTTCCAAATTCAACCTTATTTTCAAAGTTATTTTGCCCATCTGTGTTCCACTGACTCTCTTTCTGTGCTCTTCAGGACATTTTAAAATATTTCAGTGACCTTTTTCCCCTTTTGGTAATTCAATCCCTAGTCCCCTTTTCCCTCCCAACTCCTTCCTCCAACTAAAAGGAAAAAAATGTATCAAAAATGCTAAGTCAAACAAAACAAAGGCCCACATCACCCTTCAATGTTTCATCCTATAATTTAGTCACTGTCAGGAATCAGGTAGCATGTGTCATCACGAGTCCTCTAAAATCTCAATGCAGTTTCTCACTGCATTGTGCTAAATTCTCAAGTCTTTCTTAGTAAATATCTTATACCTAACAAAAGGCTACCAAAAGGATGTTAGTGAACATCTAGAAAGGAAAGCAATTATTACAGTCATTAAGGCTGTATAAAGAAGTCACATCCCAGGGGTGGGGACCTGGGGCCTCAATGCCACATGTGGCCTTCTAAGTCCTCAAGTGCAGCCTTCCAACTGAGTCCAAGTTTTACAGAACAAATCTTTTTATTAAGGGGATTTTTACTGTGACATTTGGATTCAGTCAAAGGCCCTTGCCTTGTATTAACAATTTAATCAATAACTCTATTAAAGGCATAAATGACATGTTTATCATATTTACAGATGACACAAAGTTGGAACTGATGACCAAATAAAACAGAATCAATCTTCACAGGTTAGAACATAGGATTAGCACTGAACTTCATCAAATAAGATGGAATTTCCTAAGGATCAAAAATTCAGCTTCCTAAATAAAAGATGAGGGAGGTGTGGCTAAATAGCAGTTTATCTGAAAAAGATCTGGGGCTTTTAGTAAACTACAAGTTTAGTATAAATGTCAGGGGCAACCAAGAAAAAGCTAATGGGATCTTAGGTGTTATTGAGAGGCATAACATCCAAAGATAAGATGACAGTCTCATTGTACTTTGCTGATTTCAGTACTGGGTTCAGATCTAAATGCCATTTAAGAATGACCTTCTTAAATATTTAAGTATTTGAAGGGCTACCACAAGTAAGATAGACTGAATTTGCTCTGTTTGTCCTCAGATGGCAACTCACAAATGCATGGGTCTAAGTTGCAAAGGGAAGATTAAACCTTGATACAAGGACAAACTTCCTCACAACCGAAGCTATCCAAAAATAGAGTGGGCTTCTCAGGTGGCAGTATATTCCTCCTCACTGGAAGTCTATTGTCCTATATTATTAGGTCCCTGCCCAACCACCACTTAATGGTTATTTTTTGGGCCCTCCTGGATCAGAGTGGATGGAAATAGTAACTGTTTCTCTTTTAGCCAGCAACCCTGGGGATCTTCCTCTCCCAGTGTGAATTTTTTTTTTTTAATATTAAAGGAGCCATCCCTTTTTAAAGAGGCCTATTCACTGAATGGGTGTTGCCTCATTCAAAGTGAGAAGCTGGAAAGACCTTAGCTCAAAAGGCTCAAGGTCTTCCACTGCATCCTGGGCTATCTCCAGTTGTCCTTATAGGTATCTGGTCACTGAACTCAGATGACTCAAGAGGAGAAAGAGAGGTTGCTGACTTTGCACTGCCCTCCCTCACTCATATCAAAGTCAATTGCAAGTGATGTCATCGTCTCCCTGATGTCACAGTCCTCTTTGAGAACGAAAGACAAACCCCACACAACCACGACATTCTTTGTTGGGGCAAGTTGGACAAAACCTCTGAAAGTAGCTTCCTATTCTGAAATTCTGTGAGTCTGGGAGAGTTTCAGAGTGAAATGAAACCTGTGGTATGTATTTATTTATGCCCATGGGTACACATACCACACACACACATTTCATTTGATTCTGGGACCCTTCACCGAATCAGAAGTTAGTTTAGAAGGGACCTCAAAGATCACCATAAGTACAAACACCTTTGTGTGCTTAATTGATGTATGTATGTATACACACATATAATATACATGCACAGTGGCCATTTACTAATGCATGCCATTCCTACTATAAGTATACAAAAAAAAAAAAAAACAGATTCACAGAATTTCAGAGTTAGAAGGTTGGTTCAGAAACCAACCAATGATTCAGTCTTGACCTAAAAAGAGGATGGCCTTTACAACACAAATGACAAGTGGTCATTTAACCTCTGATTAAAAGACCTCAAGGACAATCCAGTGAAACCTCCCAAAGCAGTGCATTCCTTTTTGGGATAAAACAACACACCTAAATCTTCCCTTCTGCAACATCTAACCATTGCTCCTGGTTCAATCTTCAAGAGACAAATAAAAAAAGTCCAATCCCTCTTTTACATTACAATCTTTAAACACTTAAAGACAGATATTGCTAAGTCAACTGTTAATTAGTCCAAATAATCCCAATTTCTTTAATTTTCATAAGATGTAGACTCAAGGATCATTACCATCCATTGTCACCACAAAAATATCTTTTGATACTTAACAGATGCTTTGCTAAAAATCTAGGTATATATCTATTTTATTCTCTTGATAACTGTTATTATTTATATAGCACTTAAAAGATTACAGAGCACCTCGTACTTCATTTGAACCTCACAAAAATACCATGTAGTAGGCATTTCACATATTTTCCACATATTTACAGATAAGAAAACTCTGAAGTTTCCTTTAGAAGAAGGAAGTGATATATAAAGTCATACATCTAAGTGTTTGAGGTGGGAGTCCAGGCCAGGTCTTCCTGACTCAATTCACTATATCATATTGTCTTTCTAAATCTAGTTACCCCATCCAAAAAGGAAATAAGGCTACTCTAGCATGACTTGGAACCATACTACCTCATACTGTGGTTCCCATTCATTCTTTTCAATTGCATTCTACTTTATGGATTTAAAAACTAATAGTAAAAAACTACAATAGGGTTTGTCTAGTCTTGGTAAGATGTGGGAACAAATTAAAATAATCAGTGTTGAGTATATTTTAGAAAGAAATCTTGTTCAAATATGGGTTAGATCAGATAGTTCTAAGGTGCCTTTAAACTAGGATAATCTATGATTCTTTTTAAAATTTATTTTTAATTTATGGAATAAAACAAGCACTTCCATAACAAAGTATAATGGGGATAAAATAACAGCACATACTGCAAATCTACTAGGTACAACTTGCTGTTCCTTTTAAATATACAAGTTATGTAATTTCTTTTCAATTTTTTTTCTTCCTTCACTTTCTCCCACCCTAGAAATGGCCACCATTACACACAAATATGTTATATACATAACTATATATAACATGTATAACTATATATAGCATATATATATATAACATATACATATGTAAAATTCTTCCATACCTGCTTCTATTCATCAGTTCCTTCTCTGGATGCAGATAGTATCTTCATATATCCTTTATAGTTAATTGGGGTATTTATTTATTTTGCTTTTTTTTTTTTTGGAGGGCAACTGGGGTTAAGTAACTTGCCCAAGGTTACACGGCTAGGTTTTTTTATTTGTGTATGCGTTAAGTGTCTGAGGCCGGATCCGAACTCAGGTCCTTCTGACTCCAGGGCCAGCGCTCTACTCAGTGCGCCACCTAGCCGCCCCTAATTGAGGTATTTATAATAGTCAAAATAACTTGTTTGCTTAAAGTTCTTCTTGAAACAATATTACTGCTACTTCATACAATGTATACAAGAAAATACTCTTGGTTCTGCTCAATTCACTCTTTATTATTTTGTGCAAATCTTTCCATGTTTCTCTAAGATCACTGAGCTCATCATTTTTTAAATTTATGTATTTTTAGTTTTCAACATTCATTTCCACAAGATGTTGAGCTACAATTTTTTCTCCCTGCTGTTTCCCTACCCCCACTCCAAAATAGCAAGCCTACTGAACACCCCTCCCCTAAATCTGTTCTCTCTTATATCCTTCCCCATCACCCTAACTTTCTAGTAGGGCAAGATAGATTTCTATACCCCGGTGCCCGTATATCTTATTTCCCAGTTGCATGTAAAGAAAAAAAATTAAGCATCTCTTTTTAAAACTTTGCATTCCAGATTTTTTTCCTTTCTTCCTTCCTCACCCACCCCCACTGGGAAGATTAGCAATTCAACATAGGTTGTACACGTGCAATTATACAAAATATTTCCATAGTAGTTATAGTGTGAAAGACTAACTATATTTCCCTCCACCCTATCCTGCCCCCCACTTATTCTATTTTCTACTTTGAACCTATGCCTTTTCAAAAATGTTTGCTTCTAACTACCCTCTCTCCCAATCTGCACTTCCTTCTATCCTCTTCCCTCTTATCCCCTACTCCTCTATTTTCCTGTAGGGTGAGATACCCAATTGTGTATGTTATTCCCTCCTTAAGCCAAATTCAATGAGAATAAGGTTGTCCCATTGCCTTTAACCTTCCTTCTCTTCCCCTCCATTGTAACAGTTTTCTCTTGCCTCTTTTATATGATAATTTACCCTAATCTATCTCTCCCTTTCTCCATCTCCCAATAAACTCTCATCTCTTAATTTTAATTTCAGATATCATCCCTTCATATTCAACTAATCCTGTGCCCTCCTTCTATTTTTACATGAACATACATATGCCCACACTCACATATATATTTATATACACATACACCCTCTTATATATGTATACACACACACACACACACACACACACACACACACACATATATTCCCTTCAACTATCCTCATACTGAGAAAAGTCTTATGAGTTACAACAACTGTTTTTCCACATAGGAATGTAAATAGTTTAATAAGTTCTTAATGATTTCTTTTCCCTGTTTACCTTCTCATGCTTCTCTTGCTTCTTGCATTTGAAAGTCAAATTTTCTGTTCAGCTCTGGTTTTTTCATCAAGAATACTTGAAAATCCTCTATTTTACTGAATGACCATATTTTTCCTTGTAACATTTTACTCAGTTTTGCTGGGTAGGTGATTCTTGGTTTTAGTTCTAGATCCTTTGATCTCCAGAATGTAATATTCCAAGCCCTTCAATCCCTTAGTGTAGAAGCTGCTAGGTCTTGTGTTATTTTGATTGTATTTCCACAATACTCAAATTGTTTCTTCCTGACTGCTTGCGGTATTTTCTCCTTGACCTGGGAACTCTGGAATTTAGCTATAAGATTCCTAGGAGTTTTCTTTTTGGATCTTTTTCAAGAGATGATAGGTGAATTCTTTGGATTTTTATTTTGCCCTCTGGTTCTAGACTATCAGGGCAATTTTGCTTGACAATTTCTTGAAAGATGGTGTCTAGGCTCTTTTTTTGATCATGGCTTTCAGGTAGTCCAATAATTTTTAAATTATCTCTTCTGGATCTATTTTCCAAGTCAGTGGTTTTTCCAATGAGATATTTCACATTGCCTTCTATTTTTTCATTTGTTTGGTTCTGCTTTATCGTATCTTGATTTTCCATGAGGTCATTAGCTTCCAATTGCTCCAATCTAATTTTGAAGGAATTATTCTCTTCAGTGAGTTTTTGAAATTCCTTTTCCATCTAGCAAATTCAGCTTTTTAAGCCATTCTTCCCCTCACTGGCTTTTTGGGAGTTTTTTTTGCCATTTAACTTAGTCTATTTTTTAAGGTGTTATTTTCTTCAGTGTATTTTTGGGTCTCCTTTAGCAGGCTATTGACTCTCTTTTCATGATTTTCTTGCATCATTCTCATTTCTCTTCCCAATTTTTCCTCCCCTTCTCATACTTGATTATCAAAATCCTTCTTGAGCTCCTCCATGGCCTGTAAGCAGTTCATATTTTTCTTGGAGGTTTTTGATGCAGGAGTTCTGACTTCGCTGCCTTCCTCCTACTTCATGCCTTGATCCTTTTTGTCCCCCAAAAAAGGATTCTATGGTCTATTTGTGCTTCTTCTGCTTGCTCATATTGCCAGCCAATCACTTGACTTTTGAGCTCTTTGCCATGGTAGCACTCTGCTTCTAGAATGTAGAGAGCTTTGCCCCAAATTGCTGCTATTAGTTGGGCACCCCCTCTACAGCCCCCACAAGCTCTGACACACTGGCCATACACCCTAGGACCACCTCCCAAGACTGTGATCCAGATCCAAGCAGGTTAAAGCAAAAGTAATTATGCTCTGAACGGTTGCTTGGTCCCCTTACCATCTGCAGGCCAGGAGCTCCTGAGGTAACCACACTGCTGCAGCTACAGCTGCAGCTGCCACACCTCCACTGCTTCTCGCCCCAGGGGCAGAGGCCAGACTGAGCTCTTCTGCCCCCCTCCTTGTTCCAACAGAGTTCCACATTGACCTTTTATTTTCTTTGGCATTTAAGGGGTGAGAAGTCTGGAAACTGCCACAGCTGCCAGTGATTCACTCTCCTTAAGTTTGCTTAGGCTGCCACTGGTTATGGCCGCCCTGGGGCTGGAATCACATGGCTCACCGGGACTGTGCTCAGCTCCCAGCCTGGCAGGAAAGACTTTTCCTGTCTGCCTGCCAAGCTTCCTTCAGTGGGAGATTTGTTTCTCTCTGTCACTTTGTGGATTCTGTAGCTCTAAAGTTTGTTTAGAGTCATTTTTTTGCACATATTGGAAGTGATTGGAGCGGGAGCTCACACCAACTTTATCCTTCTACTCCACCTTCTTGGCTCTGCCCTGAGCTCATCAGTTCTTTTTTTTTTTTAAGCAATTGGTGTTAAGTAACTTGCTCAAGGTTACATGGCTAGTCATTATTTATGTGTGGCTGCTCATTTTCTGAGGCCGGATTCAATCCCAGGTCATCCCAACTCCAAGGCTGGCACTTTTACTCACTGCGCCACCTAGCTGCCCCAAGCTCATCATTTCTTAAAGTACAGTAGTAGTCTATCACAATCAATACCACTACTAGGTCTATTTCCAAAGATAATCTGTGATCCTAATCCCAGCAGAAACATAAAAATGGCACAAAAGGCAGGACACAGGTGCATATAAGGAAACAGAAAAAAAAATTACATACAATAGAAATAGCTTCACCTGCATGATGAAAGAATATTTTACTTTCTGTCTTATAGCCCAAAAAATAGTACCATCTTTTTCCTTCTTTACCGGAAATAATTTAACTACTTAACCAAAAAAAAAAAAAGAATTATCAAGCATGGGCCAGATTTGGCTTATGGTTGAATGTAATACAAAAGCTATTAGTAATGAGTTTTTTCCTAAAATTAAATATATATTTTATCATATAGGAATGGAAATTTTGTTACCTTTTTGACTGTGCCAAAGGGGAAAAAAGGAATGTGATTATCAGTGTTGAATATAAAAACGACAGTAAATCTATAATTGTTCAGTCATGTCCTATTCTTTGGGACCCCATTTGGGTTTTTCTTGGCAAAGATATTGAGTGGTTTACTATTTCCTTCTCCAGCTCATCTTATAGATAATAAAATCAGGCAAACAGAGTTAAGAGACTTGCAGAGGTGCACATGGCTAATAAGTGTCTGAGGCCAGATTTGAACTCAAGAAGGTAAGTTTTGCTGACCAGGCCTTGTACTCTATCTAGTGTACCACCTAGCACCCAAATTATAATAATTCTGTTCAAACCCCTAGTGCAAAAAGAACTGAATGACAGAGTAGAATACTTGTTGGAATTTCAACTTTATTTTTAAGTTGGTTTATTTTTATATATAATACATAGGCCATAAATATAGACTTGTATATAAAATCTATACAAATAAGAAGTACAACTAACATCTAAAAAGAAGTGATACTGAACTTGATTTTTTATACTTTGTCTGAATACTCTTTAAATCAAGTTTTCAAGGAGACCACAAATCTAGAGGAGCTGATTTTTTTTTTTTTGGAGTGCACTGATTATTCAAGTATGTTTTGTTCAGACTATAAAGCATTTTATTGCTTAAATATTAAAAATGAACGAGCCCTATAACTGTGCAAAAAGACATATTATTATTAGCTCTATCTTTACTTATTTAAAACTGACCTCTAAATTTACAAAATGTTGCACCTGACTGTGATTTTACTCTTATGCTATTAAATACCCTGTTACAGGGTTGACCTAGTGTATAACACAACATATGCTTGCGTGTTTCTGTGACTTTTAAAAGAACTATAATAAATACCAAAAGGTAATATTTAGAAAAAGCTTAGATTTCCCAGTTTCTTTTTCATTTATTTAAAGAACACCACTATATTTTAAAAAGTTTTTGAATGGCAACTTGGACTTCATGCCTAGAGAAATTATTTTAATATTTATAATGAAAGTAAGGGTTAGCTTCTGTTAAGTAAAGATATAGGAATAAGTTAATTTATTTCAAGTTTTACAATAATTACAGAACACAAATACAGCACTCCAGAAGAATTAATTATTCCTCACTATATCCTTATATAGAAAAAGTATTATGTCCATGTTAAAAATGGAAAAACTGAGGCACTGAAAAATTAAGGACTTGTCCAAAGTCACATAGTGAATCAGAGGGAGATAAAGAAATAGAATATGTCTATAACTTTAGTACCTGTATTTAAACCAAGAGGCCTTACTGTCTCTCAAAATTAGCTTAGTGCAATAAAAATGTGGAAATTATAACATAACTTAGCAATGTTCATTTCATCAAATTCAATATTACTCAGAAACCTAATTTTAATCCATGTATTTTTCAATGCCTTATTAGAGATTTATAAATAAAACAGTATTATAATGTTCTGAATTATTAGGCATTTGATAAGTTGCTTACAATATGAATTTGACACTGCTCAATGTAAAAATAAGGTCTTTAAGACAATACAATTTTTAACAAATAGGTTTTGTAAAAATGGATTTTTAACATATTTTTAAAATAATAACTACAGCAACTTAAAAATATTATGGATTCAAACATATGTTGATATTTTAAAAATTCTAGTTGACCTCTTGTTTTTTGTGAAAACGTTCCAACAGAGCACTCATGATGTTTCCTGGTATTCTCTGGTGTTTATCTATCAGCTCTTGAACTGCATTCTTTGTCTATTAAAAAAATAAAAGCAATTATTCTTATAAATCATTATATATATATATATATATATATCATATATTTGCCTCCATAAGAAAGTACACAATAATTATTTTCTTTTAAGAGTTTTTTATAAAGAATAGTTTTAAAGTTAACCTGAAACAAATTTCTTTTAAAGAGTTAGGTAAGTTTCTAGTTAGTAAATGGAAAGGAAAAATATGTCATTTTGAACCATGAATAGATTCCAAAGCATTTTATTTTAATATTACTCTCTAAACAATTATCTCTGTAGATACAACACTGAGATGGAAATTTTATCTTGCTACAAAATATAAGAACAATTTGACACATTTTACTTTATTTCCTCTAAATCTAGAAAGAGTGACATGTCTTAATTAAATTATAGTGGTAGAAAGGTGAATTAGGATGTGCAACCCACATGACAAGAAAACAGATTCACATTAAATCCATGATAAGTCATGAAAACATCCATGGCACAACTCAATATAGCCTAAATACAATCAAATAGTTCATTAGTATCAAAATGAGTATCTGATGTTCACCTTCATTCACCACGTATCAACATTTCCTGGAAGCTAATGAAAGCACACACTCTTTTAAAACTGGAAACATGCTTTTTTCAATCCAATCTAATAAGAATTTATTAAGTAAATATTATCTGCAATTGGCTCTCAACAGAGAGACTTTTCAGATTTTAGAACAATGGAGTAACATGTGCCTTAGGAGAGATCCCCAGGGGAAGGCCAAATTATGGGGTAAGAGAGAATATAAGGAGAACCAGGAATGACTTTGAGAAGTGTCTACTACTACTAGAAACTTTATTACTACCACTACAACAACTACTACTGCTACCCACAACAGCTAATTAGCTAATTCCCTAGGATTTAAACAGCATTTGAGAGTTGGCCTAGAATTTACATAGTATTTGAAGCTTGGTTAGCAAAGTGCATTATAAAACAGTATCTCATTTTTGTCCTAGCAACTTTAGAAGGTAGATGCTATTATTATCTCTATTTGAGAGATGAGGAAACTGAGACAGAAAGAGGTTAAATGATCTTCCTAGAAAGTGTCTGAAATCATATTTAAAATCAGGTCTTCCTAAGTCCAGACCTAGTCCTCTATCCACTGTGCCACTGAGCTCAATAGATGAAAAAAAACCAGGAATGTGCTGAGATGAGAACAGAGATGGAATAGCAGCTAGACAGCATCTCTCTCCTCCCCTTCATATGAACTTGAAAAAGACTGCCTATACTCCATGCTTCCACTTCCTCCTTACTCACTTTCTCACTCTCGTGGGCCTCCTCATATCCGTAACACCTCACCACCCCCACCATCCATTAACTGGGCCCTATCCTTTCTCCAACAATCTTTTTTTTTTTTATTCCTATGGCTTTAACTTCTATAACCAAGCAGATGACTCCCAAACAAAGAAACATATATATATAGTCCTAATATATCTTCGAAGGTAATAAATCTGCACATGTACTCTAACGCCACTTTAAAACAGTGTTTTGTTTCCAAATATCAGGACTACTATCATGTATAATATTCTTTCACATCTTTTTGCCTCAGCTCATTTTCCTCTCTTGTGTTTCTTATAGATAGAACTAATCATACCACAGATTTCAGTGACTGAAGTGAAAAAGACAGAAAAAGATAATGAGATTTTGAAGTGTGAAGAGGAAAAGGCCTTGATTTTCTCACTAAAGCAAACTGTGCTGACAGATTGGGATCTTTGGTCTGGTGTTGGAAGCCAGAGAGAAGAGGGCAGGGGAAAGGAGAAGAGGAAAGTCTCCTTCTCAGAGGCTTATGACCTGGGCTCTAGTCTCAACTCTCACACTCTCTATGAGACATTAGGCAAGTTACTTAATTTCCCATTGCCTTACTTTCCTCATCTATAAAATAGGAATGATGATGTTTACACTAATTTCCACCATAGTGCTACTATGAGGAAAGTGCTTTGTATATCTTTAAAAAACAAAAAAGCAAACCCAACAACACACAAACAAAAATGAGAAATGTGAAAGAGTAATAATAATAATCTGATAACAAGATACTACAGGGATGGAAGGTTGAGAGAATGGAAGCAGAGACACCAAACAGAAGCTACTCTAAAAGTAATGAAGGCTATGACAACATTGGAATAAAGTGAGAGATGTTCCAATACAGAATCCCCTCAATTCTATTGCTGCAAAAACTTTCATTCTCATTCTCTTCTTTCCCTTTCCATTATTACTACCATCACCACCTTACTCCAGGCCCTACCTAACATGACCTCTTACCAGCCTTCATGCTGCTGCTGCCAACATGCTGCCATCTTCTGAATGCACTGGGGCTAAAGTCTTTATCATATTTTCCTGTAGCCTAGTGAAACAAGTCCAAGATCCCTGGCTTGATTTCAAAGGCTCTCTACAATTAGATTCCAACAAACCTTTGTAGATTCATCTTACATTATATATACACCCTTTCATTCCTCAGCCATAAACCTCCCCAAATAACTGCCCAGTTTTTCTACAGGCATCATCTCTGTAGGAAAGCTTCATTACTCTGGACTGTAATTATCTGAAATTTTAATAGTCAAGCCCAAGCCTAGATCAATTTACTTTTTATATAACTTAGAAACAAAGGCTTATTAAGGAAACAGTATAATCAAGTAATCAGGGGAAATTTAACTATTTAAGCAAACTATTTTCAAGTATATTCCAACTTTGGTAACATCTATTTACAAACAAAAATTGCTGATATTCATTACAAATGATTCTTTCTTGAAAAAGTCACATATGAATGCTTATTCAAGTAACACACTAGTAGTTTATTTCTCCTCACTACATGTTTCCACAAAAGCAAAAGAATTTTTATATTTTCCTGTATCAAGAGACACAATTTCATTGTTAGTGTGGCAATATTTTAGTGAGGTGATCACAATTCTTCTACACCTTTATAGATAGTATTTATGAGGTGCTATGGCCAAAAAAGTTCACCTGGTAGAAAACTTTCTGGGGAGTAGGCCTCTATGAATTTAGTTGAGCTAGTTATTAGATAAATCTATTACACCATACGGACCATATACTAATATTTTGTCAATCAGTCAACAAGCATTTAAATATTTCCAACTTGGTAGGATATGCTAGAGTCTGTTCTGTTTTCATAGTGTTCAAGAACTTAAAGTAACCTCTACGCCATGATGAGGTGTCAGTGTAGGAATCAATGGAAGATTTCATCACTAATAATATACTATAATTCAGAATTCAGACATTTACTAATTTAGATAGGCTTTTTTCCATCTATATCTGAATTAGATTTCATTTTATGTATAAATTTTAATATATGAGATTCAACTTTATATTCCTTCTCACAAAAAAAAATTTAATAATGTTTAAAATGTTTTAAATGGATAAAAGAAAATTTTAGAGATGAAAGACCTTTTTTCATTTTCACATAGTTTTATTTGCTTCATTAAAAAAAAAAATTTATTCTGCCTTTGGTAAACTTTCAGTTCCCTGAAGGCAGGGACTATTTTAACTTTTATCCGTGTTTTACCAGGGTGTAATAGTGTTTCTGACATGGTTTTTTGTTGTTGTTGTTGTTTTTTAACAAATGCTTTATTAACTTCTGGTTTACATCATTCATTTCTGCCAGATTTTGAGTTACAATTTTTTCCCCATTTTTCCCCTACCCACCACCCCAGAATAGCAGTCAATGAAAGACCTTTTAGCAGTTATTATCTAGCCTACCTCCTTTTTTACAGATGATGAAACTAAAATCTAGGTCAGTGATCTGTTCAAGATCATAATCATATACTTGTCAAGTGGTAAAGTCAGAAAAAGAACACAGGTCTCTTGACTTCCAGCTTCATGTCTTTCACAGGGTATGCAGTTAACATATATTTACTGAATTGAATTAAACTGAAAATAATTTTAGATCATGATTTGCCTTGACTATATATTTTAGGTATTTCTTACTAGCTCTGACTCACATAAATTTAATGAACAGGCCAGCCAGAAGGGAGACAAAAGAGTTCAAGAGAGGCTTCATTAATATCCCAAGGGACGATACATTTGTAAGAGGATGGTAAGAGAATTCAAGTAAGTGTATGTTACACTGCAATAAATGTGTATTTGGGAAAGACAAGGATAAAAGAAAAAGTTTCTTAACATATGTGACAATACTAGCCCAATATGGCCTTGACTAGCCAAGGAATGCAAAATCACTGGCCTTAGCAGTGTGGTACATTGGAAAGAACACTGGATTTGATGTCAGAAGACCTTGGTTTTGAATTCTGGCTCTGCCACCTACCATCACAGTGAGCCCAAACAAATCATTTAATGTCTCTGGATTTCAGATTCCGTAACTACAAAAATGAAAGGATTATACTAAATGAAGTCAACTCAAACTCTAAATCTATGATCCTATGACTCTAAGAATGATAGTAATAACTGATATGTAAATAAGATGCTAGTTTGTCAACTGCCTTATCTACATAATTTTATTTGAGCCCAATACCCGAGTGGAGTAAGTGCTAGTGGTATTATTTTGAGGAATCTGAGACTCAAAGAAGTAAGAAGTTTTTCCATGGTCACTTAGCCAATTACATCAGAGGTGGGATTATAACACAACTCTTCCTGATACCAAGTCTGGGATTCTCTCCACCATGTCTTCTGACTTTTCTTTACCCAGTCATCTAGTTTCACAAGTGTGCTGCCACTCTGCTTGCTCAAAATTCCAATGTTCCAAACAACTCCCTACTAGTCTTTGATGACAGAAAAATACCCCAAATTTCTGGAATATTCATTACCCCTCCAGATTCCTCTTCACAGCTGAGAAACAGCCAGGATAGGTGTTAGTGGTGGTTTGTTTATTACAAGGAAAAAAAATAAAGAACAATATAGATAAAACAAATCATAGTATAAAAAACTATCTACCAACTGCATCACTACACTACTTTCACATTTTATAGGTCAATCCTACTTTTCAGAGGTCTTATCACCCAGTCAGTCCTATGCCCCATGGCCTCATAGCATTCAAGATGTGGAATTATTCAAGATGTGGTATAGGGAGACCTACAGAGTGATATTCCTAAGAGGTGAGGGAGCAGGGGAAAGGATAAATTTCTGGACAAGTGGGCTTCCCATGGGATAAATTCACTGACAAATCTTCTATCAAATTCATAGAAATAATCTTCTTCATTTGGGGTTTTCACCTCCTTACCACCCCATCATTTTTCTTTCCATTAAAATTTGGTTTTTGATTTTTACTCTACCAAAACGGTTCTTTCAGAAGTTAACAAAGATTTCTTAGCATATGTTAATTCCACTTGCTTTTCAGTCATTATCCTTGATCTCACTGCAGCTTTTGACACTTGGCCAAAGGGATTTTGGTGATAGTAGTGTTAGTGTGGTTGGTGGTAGCAAGGGTGAAAAGAAGGCTCCTTCTAGCCCTAAATCTATAATTCTTATTTTATACCATACCTTTCATAAACTCTACATCCTAGTCAGATTGGATCACTAACTATTCCCCAAACATGACTCTTATTATATCTGTATTAATTCATAGAAGCCATCCTCCATTATCCAGAATGTACTCCCTCATCCGTACTTTTCAGACTCCTCTAGGCTCAGCTTATTCCTTTATGCCCTTTATAAAATCTTCCTTGATCCCCCAAGTTGTTAAGACTTCATCTCTCCTTATTCTAATATTTGTGTGCACAGTCTCTCCCCTCAGCATAAGCTCCCTAAGATCAGGGGCCATTTCATTTTGTTTTTGTAGTCCTACTGCCTAGAAAAGATTCTGGTAAATCATGACAATTAAAATAATTATTTTGTTGAACTGAACTAAAGAAGAGTTTCTCAAATTGGGCATTTGTCCTAACATTATTCCTTTAAATGTTATTATCTAAAAATAACAAACACAAGTTAACTCATGTTTGTTTGTTTGTTTTTTTCCTAAGCAGTTTAATGATATGGGGTTTTTTTTCTATTGTATATAAACCATTTTTCTATGGGAAGGAACAAACTATGACATTTTCTTTTTACATAAGCCATATAAAATAAGAGATGAAGAATATGTATTCTAAGATTTTAAAATTAAAAAGTAAATTACCTTCTCAGCTAGTTCTTCTGCTGTCATCACTGGATCATATGGAATGGGATCACCTAAATATGTGCGTAATTTGACTGGAAAACCTCCATAAATTGGGGCAAAAGGATACCGGAATTTTTCATAAAGCCATCTAAATAACCCTGTTTTAAAGTAAACAGATATCATGTAAATAAGCAAATAGTGTTTACAAAACACCCTCATAAGTTTCCCAGATAAATGGGTGAATATAACAACTTTCTTAATTGCTAAATATGAAATTAATTGTAAACCACAGTTCTTATTTGAAACTTGGCATTCATTTAGGCTTAAGCTGAAAAGACAAATTACATGATAGAAAGACAGACAGATAGATCTGAATTTTAAAATGAATATATATACATACATGTGTCTACATATATGTATGCCCATATATATATATATTTTTTTTTCCCCCAAGTCTCAACCACAAAGAGAAATCAGAGACAAGATTTTCAAGGTCCACAACAGACATGCCTCAATATATATTATATGCCATTAGCCAAATCTGGAAACTCAAGAAATACTGATATCTACCACCAGTTACTATTTAAATGTAAAGCGATTACTATACAACAGTAATTCTGCAGTGATTGTGAAATAATTTTCAAATGCAAAAGATACCTTTAAAAATATTCAACTGAGAAAATTAATATGATGTACATCTTACTTGTTCCTCCAAGTGATCTAAATCCTTCTCGAATATTTTGTGTAAACATAGGAATGATGGGCTAAAGGAAAATAAGAAATATCAGTAAATAATATGCTAAAACAGTTTAATGGATATCACTGAATGTAGTTATTAAGGCTTTGGAGCATCTATTATGTGATTACAAAAAAATGAGCTATCACAAGATAAATATCATACAACATAACTCCACAAGACAAGTTCAGTTTACTATCAAAAGTTTAAATTGGAAATACTACCCTCTAGTGGTATGAAAATTTGTTGTAATAACTTGGCTGACATTCTGCAACTGCTTCTGAGATTCAGCATATCAATTCATTAATCTCATCATAGTCAGTGAAACTGGCAAATTAAATTGGCTTAAATGGGAGACTGAAAGAAAAACAAAGTCCCATATGCTCACTGAGGAAGCAAGCACAGAATGATTACAGGTCATACTTTGGCAAAATTACCCACCATGTGGTGAATTAAATAAATCTCAGAGACAACATGGCTTGAAAAGATCTATCAGATTTATGGAAATAATAAGACTTTTCTTTGTTTAGGGTTATTAAACCTAACCTGTCTAACATAAATAAATAAAGCACACAAGTAAAATACCTATATACATTTAGAAAAGTAAAAGAAAAGAACTACCACTAACATTCATTCTATCACTATACATAGTTTTGGACAACTCTGTTCACTGATTTATGATTCTCACTTCTCCACACATGCATGGTTTAGTATGCTAAGTAATAAAACACATAAAATATAAAGGGATGGATGGATTATCTCATTAATAGGTAATGTGACTCACAAGTATAAAATGTGAAGAAAAACTGGATGGGAAATGTTAATAAGTCAGCGAAGGTTATCTTTCTCTAGAGTATACATCAGTTACTGGACTTACTTATGATTCTGTGTCAGTTTCCACACTCTTCCTATTGAATTATCTCCTGTATAGTAAACACTGAATGCTACAGTATGCTATATTATATAGAGAGAGACAGAGAGCCAGAAAGACAGAGAACCAGAGCCAGAGACAGAGAAAGCACAGTAAAATCCAAACTAATGGAAATGAACAGTATACATAATCAATACAATCACCTTCAGAATACATTCTATACATTTGTTTGTAGCAGATTTACCTTTCTAGGCAAATAGGACATGTGCAGTGTGTAGACTCTTAAAAAGGAGAGTGACAAGTTAAAAGTAGTCTTTTAATACTAAGGGGGGGGGGGCAGCGGGGCACCTAGATTAAAGAGATATCAAGGCAAGGATACCAGCTAGATTGCTATTAAAATTTGCATACCCTAAATATAAAATGACTGCATTAGGGCAGCCAAGAAATACAGTAATTAATTATCAAAAAGCAAACTAAGAACTAAACATTTGTGGCGAATTATTGACTTTATACATTATCTCCACATGACTGCATAGCTGAATTCTTTTAGAGTCTTACAGAGCCAACCAACATTTTTCTAAAACCTTAATAACTGCCAACAAAACCCCAAAATTATGTTTTTTTAACAGGTGAGGCAAAATTATTCTTTGGAGTGATATGCGTATTAAGTCCAACATGACATAGAATGTTTTAGCCATTTATCTTTCAAGGGGACCTGTTAGGTCCACATCCAAAGGTTAGGATAAACCTGAAGGGCTGGCTATGGGTAAACTCTATGTGTCACAAATCGTTACTCTACTTGATAACTGAAGGTACTGGATGATTCTTGAGTCAACTAGCTTGAAAATAAATTTCTTGCCTTTTTAATTAATTTGCAAAAGATTTCTAGTTTTGTATTCTAGTTTGGAGCATCAAAGTCACAAAAATTAGTTTCTACAACTTGCTTTAACAATATTATGAATTCCAAATATACATGTCTTGATTGGGATGCCCTCTATGAATGAAGCAGTCTAATGACTGTCCAAAGATTTAACTCTATTTACATGCTAAAACACCTGAAATAAAGGTCTCTTAGTTTTTAATTGAATTATGCTGTTTGGAACAAGTCTTCTACATTCAAACATAAGTGTTCTTAAGATGTTTTCCAAAATAACAAAATTTCCCATTAAGGAATTTTCCAGGTAGAGAAGACTGACATCATATCAAAAAGTCTATCACCTAAGCCTTCAATTGTTTTCAATGAAAATGCTCTGAATTTTGAATTGATCAATCTGGAAACTTCATTTATCCAAGCACAGTCATTATTGCACACTATAAATCTAGTTAATCCTCAAATAATATCTCTAATTCTATTTGCCATAACTCATGATCAAGAGGCACACTGAAGAAAAAGACATCTATGAAATTTGTAATGATATGATAATGTCAAGGAGAGATTTCACTCAGTTACCTAGAAAAGCCCCTTAAACTAGAGAGATCAGGAGACTCACTGTTATGCAGTCAGACACTGTCATAGATACCAGGTGTATGAAGTCCTGAATTCTATTTTCTTCTCTGCTTCTGCACCTACCTGCCTTGCTGTGTGACCAGATCCCTTCATCTCTCTGTGCCTGCGTTTCCTCATCTGTAACCTAAGCATAATTACATTTGTCACCTACCTACCTTTCAGTATTGAGAGAATTAGCAAAATAATGTATTTATAATTTTTTAGTATCCCTTTATGGCAAGATGCTAATCTAAACCAGCAAAATTATTTTGTGAATCAATTATTTTTCTTTACTCATAAAAGAATGTTTCTGAAGGTCAATCAAGTATTTTTCCCTGTTGATTAATGTTTTTTAACATATTTGAATAGTTTTCTCTCCATTATTTTTTTTCCTTCAGGTTTTATTCAAATTTCTATCTAAAGAAATTAATTTCCTTAAAACTTCAAACTTATGGTTGAGAAACTAGAAAGAATCCTATGACAAAAAAAAAAAAATTCAAATCCATCTCTGCCATCATCAATTTTAGCTATCAGAGAAAAACAATTTTCTCAAAGTTAAATTACCTTAAATAACTGGCAAGTTTTTCCTCCTGAAATGTTAAGATTTTAGCTTTTCTTATTGCTTTTAATGAATAGTCACCTAACATGAACCATTAATTTCTGTGCAAGAATACTGCTATCTTTTTGCTTTTCATCTCAAGGTTCACAAATTTATGTAAAAACTTACCGAAAACAAGTTCAATATTTTATGAATATCATAAATAAGATTAAATTCAGAGGGTTTTATTCCTGCATTACATAAACAGGATTTTTTTAAAATAAGAAAGGTAGTAACATGTAATTATGTATTCTCCAAATGCAAATTAAAGCACTTACAGCAACTATGCTAAATCGTCCTGATTACTAGGGAGCCAGTTAAAACACTAAATTAATGATGTCCTAAGGTGTTATGTACCCACAAACACCAGAGAGAACAGAGACCACTGATTTTCATTTTATCACAAATGTTATGGTTGTTAGTACCATATCTATTATAAAGTGTATATCTATTATATATATGTGTGTGTGTGTGTGTGTGTGTGTGTGTGTTTTATTTATATACATTAGGAATTATTAATTAGGAAAGACATCTACTTTCAGTTCTTTTTTCCAAAGGAAGTGATGAGTTACATGTCATGACCACTGATTTTTATCCAGTTTTTTCTTTTAACCATATTCCTACTGGCAAGCCAAACTGGGAGTGCAGCTTATGGTCATAGAACCTATATGAAGCTAACTGATCCATACTAATATTGATCTTACTAAACTATTAACTCCATGCTGAAAGAGATCAAATTTTATTTCTTACCTAGCACCTACCACAGTGTTCTTGCACACATCCGATTCTTAAGCTCTGTTAAACTGAACTGAACCTTGACTTCATGAGCACCATATTCTAATTATATGAAGCTAGGGGTAAAAAACAACAATACTATCTTAAAGGTACAAAGAGTTTATGCTGGACAAGCTGAGACTAAATCAATGAATGGAAAGCCAAAGGAGAAAAACCTGTAATAAAACAAATGATTCTTAGGATAAGATATAGAACTTGGACAATGGAAAATATTGTTAATTGGCAAAATAAAAGACTAAAAACAATGGCATATAGACTCTCTACTCTACAGAATGCCAGAGGAACAATTCATCTTATTAATTCATTTGAGAAATCTTAAAAAATACCTAAAATTACACTAATCTATATTTTTCCTTGTAATAATGTTATATAGTTGATCATCATTCAAAAATAAATATTATGACAATTTGCCATTTGATTTCTGTGCTTATGTAGCTAAAGAGGCCACTGGAGAGCAGAATTTTTATTAAGCCAGTGTACCCTATGAAAATATACCAAAATCAATCAGACCAAATAATAAAATATGACTTTTTACATGTATTTGTAAATGTTCCTTTTAAAAAAAATAGTCCTAAATAATCAAACATTTAAAAGAATAGAGGTACACTGTGAATTTGTCTTATTTTACCAGACAGTTACACCTATTTTCCCTGGGTCAAATACCAAAGTAAAATTGTGCCTTAAATATGTACATGCTAAACTGTCTACAACAAACAGTGATGTATATGACAGCCAAAGATATTCTAATTCACCACCATGAGCAGCCATCAAGGGTAAAGAGAAAGCTCTGCTTGCCCCTGACAATTCTTTGTCAGGGGTATGAATCCATTAATTTAAAGTCTACACACACACACACACTCACTCACTCTCTCTCTCCCCTAAATTGCAAGAACATGGTACACTAGGCTGAAGGACAAGAATTTTACTTTCTGGATGAAAAAGTCTGAATCTAGAACTGTAAAAAACATCATTACTGGTGGTGGCAAAATTTCCAGGTAGTTTTTAAAAAATGATCTTCCCATGTTTCAAGGAATATTTTCATAGCACGTTTATAAAAATTACATTTTTTACAAATGTTTAGATTGTTGTACTAAAAAATTGTAACTATTTAAAGTCAACACAACTTCACTTTAGTAATAAGTTTTGCAAACACAACTCACCACTTTTGCATCTATAGCAACCTGGGCAAAGCCTTTACGATCACCCCAAATTATGCTGTAGGTCTCATCACTAAGAAGAGCTTCTCGAACTCCACCTGGTGAAATAGCTAACAAATGGCCACTCTTCAGTACTTCAACACATTTTTCCCTTGGTCCATGTAGAGCACAAAATACATCAAGCAAGAGACTAAACCCTGCAAAAACATAAGAATTAAACTAGATCAGACATACTTCTTGTTTCAGCTCTCAAAAGAAGGCGGCTCATGAAATAAAATTAGATTTACTATAATTCTGTACTAATTTTTTAACTTCACCCAATCAAAGCTCTTGAAACTTAAATAAACTGTATATTGAAGCTTTCAAACTAGTAAACCGAAGATTTGAAAGAATATTTTCTCAAATAAATCTAAGGGAGGAAAAAGGCTTCCAAATGCTAGCAAGGAAGCAACAACAAATCTACCATTACTGATAAGGGTTGAAGCTGATTTTACTCCACAATAGATTAAGAAAAGCCAATAATAATACATTTAAAACCACTAGCTTGATTCTTGATTCTGGCAGTTAGGTCAGTATCAGCTCTCCAGTTGTCAAGTTCTAGTACTGTATTACAGTCATATCAACTAGATTAGTTAAAACACAAAGACACAAAGTTATAAATAAACATGCTAACAAAAATTAAAAATAGTTGGCCTAAGTCTTATTTTTATTAAGTGCATACTTTCCTTAATGCTAGGAAATGGGAAAGGCTGGGGAAAATTGTGCAGACTAGCAAAATTTCTAATATCCATAAAAATAAACAGTATTCTCTCACGTGTCTCCTCTCTGACTTCCTAACTTTGCACTGACCAAACCCTGTAATTTAAATGTACTTTCCACACAAAATCACTTGCTTCTTTCAAGATACAGCTTAAGCACTACTTCCTTCATTAACTATCTAGTATTTAGGCAGCTAAGCAGCCTAAAAAAAATAGGAATCAGAGACCTGAGGTTCAAATGCTGCCTCAGATATGTAGTAGCTATATACGAAGTCACTTAAACTCCCTCAGCCTCAGTTTCCTCATCTGTAAAATGGGAATAGCTTTTTTCACAGACTATCATCAAGGAAAGAAAATGACCCAATCTAAGTTTGGGTTTTGTTTTTGTTTTCTTTTGCTTTTTGGAGGGGGTGGGCAGGGCAATTGGGGTTAAGTGACTTGCCCAAGGTCACATGGCTAGTAAGTGTTAAGTGTCTGAGGCTGGATTTGAACTCAGGTCCTCCTGACTCTATTCACTGCACCACCTAGCTGCCCCCTAATATAAATTTTAATGTTATTTCCAAACCAGCAGCAATGAAACTTTAATTATGACAGGATACGATTCTATAAATGAATATCTGGCTAAGAAATTAATTACATAAAGAAATGACTGTCTGCTATTTCAAAAACATAGATAAGTTTCTCAAAAATCAAGTATTTTTTTAAAAAAATGTTTAGCCTCTAAACTGAAAAAAAAAAAAGGTAAGTAAGGAATCACAAAGCTACTAGAATACATTTTATGTCTACAAATTTTTTATGTTCAAATAAGGGCCAGTGTAGTTTAGTGAAAAAAGGAGCTAGCACTGGAGGTCAGGAAAAACCTCAATTCCATCAACATTTATTATATACATATAACACACATATCTATGGTAATATATAGTATAACATATACATCAGCATAATCAGAACACTATGCTAGGCTAAGGATTTTTGTTGTGGCTCAATCATTTCAGTCATGTCTGACTTTTCATGACCATATTTGGAGTTTTCTTGGCAAAGATACTGGAGTAGTTTGCCATTTCCTTCTCCAGATCATTTTATAGATGAAGAAAATGAAGCAAAAATGGTTAAGTGACTTGCCCAGGGTCACACAGCTGGTAAGAGTCTGAGGTTAGATTTGAATTCAGGAATATGAGTCTTCATGACTCCAGGCCCAGCAATCGATCTCCAACACACCATCTAGCTGACTCAGACTGAGGATACAAAGTCATAAACTAAAAAATCTGGACAAGGGGCTTACACTCTAGAGGGAATATATCACATTAAGAGGTAAGTAAATATAAGACAGTTAGAGGAGAGAAAAAGATGTAGTTTGAGAGGGCTGGGTATACCCTGAAAAGGTTTTGTGCTTTCCTGAACTGAGATACTACTTCTGACACTTGATAGCCCTGTGAGCTTTGACACATCTCTTAACCTGAAACTATGTATTCTCATCTGCAAAACAAGCATAATATTACATATATTGTCTAAGAGGGTTGTTGCAAGGATAAAATGAGCTCAAGTATTAAAGCCCTTTTCAAAGCTTAAAGCACTAAAAAAATTTCAGTTATTATCATTTGAAATTTTGGTAGGAAATAATTTAAAATGTAGTTAAAAGGTGAGCACTCTTTTAAAAAGTCAGTTTTACAGAACTTGTAGAAATAAATATACAGACTTCCACATTATTATTTTCATAAGTAAAAAGGATCCTTTGCTAATAAGAGTAATAAAAATAGGATGTCTAAGTCTTCCATCTTTAAATTCTGCAAATAACCTATTATAAATATAATACTATTCAATAAAAGAGAATGTAAAATCACTTGCCTAATAAAGTTATACATAATTATTCCAAAAAAGTATTGATCTTAACCTATAGATTTTTGGCTATCCTATGAACCAAAGAAAACTACTACTACTCTGGCTGACTCAAAATATTCTAATTGAAAATGCAATGCTTTATTTGACCAGCTTTATACAATTTGTTTCACTTCTTCCCCACATAATAGGTCCTGTTTTTATACATATATATGTATGTATGGGACACTGGCTACCTGTGATTGTGAGCAATTCAAATTCACTAACTCTCTGAACCTGTTTTATTATCTGTAAAATTAAAATAATTATTATTTATAATAATAAATATTATTATATTTATTATATATTATATATATTATATTAAACATAATAATAATAAATATTATCTGTAAAATTAAAATAATTACTACCTAGCTCACAGGTATTAAAAATTTTTTTTAAATGCTATGAAAGTGCTACATAAATGTGTTAATATTAGTGACAATAACATTCATACCAATTTAATCTGTTAAGCTTCAAACAGTGGAAGGCAAAGTCACATTCAATATGGCAATATTAATCTGTCAAAGCTGTTTAGGGTAAGCAAAATTTTCTCTATGAATAAATAAGCTAGGCTTTCACTACCAAACTTACTTCTTGCTGCAGTTCAGACTGTGATAAGATGCAAAATAATAACCTAAACTGTGCCCTTATTAACTTTAAATTCACCATGAAATTCACCTATTATTAAACCATTATCACTCTGAAACTCAATATTCTAAAGTTACAGTTAAAATTTACCTGGGATTTTAAAAACAAAATGATCAGCTACTACTCGACAGGTTCTGCCTGTATGGATAAAGATTCTAGCCATAAAGTAGTAATAATCTATAGGAATGGCCCCATGGTAAAAAATAATAAGTGCTGGTCCTTTTTCTGGTATTTTTTCTATCCCATGAACCTCATAACCTGTTAGAAAGAAAAAAAAAAAGCTAATTGAATTTAACAATTTTAACAAAATAAATTAACAATTAACAATAACATTTATCTGTATGATTAAAACAACCCTACCACTCACCTATAAGAAAATAAATAATCAACCTAAAACTCATTAATAAAAACATTTTAAATTCCTATTTAAGATGCAAAGGAAAATATTCTAAGATCAATTAAACCTTACAATTCCTACATGGTTACCTACTATACAAATGAATCAATCAATAAACTTTTATTAAGGGCCTATTATGTGCCAGACACTTTGTTAAGCAGTGGGGATATAAAAAGAGGCAAAAGACAGTCCTGTACTCATAGAGCTCATAAACTAACCTGTTACATACAAGATAATTGATTTAAAGTCTATACAGCAAGTCACTGCTCATATATTTAGATGGATTTCTGACCTCCTCAATTTGGGAATTCCCTGCAATGGTGCAATGCCTGCTCATCCAGTGTGACTCTTCTCCATGTCTTCCCAAAAGTTTACTATAAGAAGGGGGAAGGGGTAGGCATTCCCAACATGCTAGAAGCCGTCCTTGATCTCTCCCTACATCAAGAGGATTCTCAAGGGGTAGTCAGGATGTCCCCCTATCAACCCCCATTACTCTCACATAACCAACCTATTTTCTTTTGCTAATACATAGGAACGACATCTTATTTCATCTTTGATGACATCCTTTTCCTACTGTACTTCTTTGGAACTCGTCATTACTTGTGCTGCAGCCTGCTCACACCCATCATGTGCCTTTCCATGGGATACTCATCTTTACTTCTTCTGAAGCACTGGTGTTTAAGGTCTCTCTAACATGTTGCTACTCACAGGTAAAATATAACTGACTTTTGCTTTCATTATAAGCTTGGAGTCAATAAAAGCTCTGAAACTTCCTGAAATCAATCCAGTTCACTGTCTTCTTTTCCAACAAGGGACCCAGTTCATTGTTCATCTGTACTGTCTGTCCCAGATATATATACATATACACTTTTATTCAAGCTCTATGGAGTACCCATTCATTTCTGTATGCTAAAATCTGTCCAATGAAGATTCTTCATTCACTTGGTCTTTCCTGTGTAGATGGAAAGGTGAAACTCTTTTGAGTGATTATAGCCCTTTTCTAGGAGACTTTAATGTTTTGGAGTTTGTTGCGACTAGCACAATTTCATCTAAAAACAGGAGCATCTGGAGGACCTCACCATCCACTGGGAGCTTCTCCTTGATCTGGACTGAGTTGGATTTCCTCTAACACAGTGGCAAATAAATACTTTTGACAACCATATATTTCCATATTTTATGCTTCCTTTATTATCAGATGATCACTGAGAAGTTAATTCTGTTGTCATACCCTCCAAGGAATCCTGAATGATCTTGATACATGGAGGGGAGTTACCTTGCTGCAAAAGAGCTTGAAAGATGGAGTCTTGTCAACTAAATCAAATGCTACTATTGTAATCCATAAACACCAATAGCAATGGGATCTTATATTATCTGTATCTTTCAGTTAAACCTGGGATGGCAAAGATATGGTTCACTGCTGAATATTATTTGTGAAAGCCTTCATGTTCTCTACTAACATCTTCATCAAGAAGGCTCTTGCTTTGCATACAGATGACTCTCATAAAGATTTCATATATACTGGTTACCTTTTTTCCTGCATTAACAATGTCTGAGATTTTTTTTCCATGCCTTTGTTAATTTTCCCTCTTTCTGACATCTTGTACATTAGTCCCTCAATATCTTCACAACTCTCTTGCATCCAGAACTATCTTTTCTAAATAAAGTTGGTCCGATCTGGCTGTTCTCTTCAGTGCCATATGATATCAGTGTCCGTGTGTGGTATTTCACTATCCTTGATGCAGAAAACAGCCTATTAAAAGGCTTTTTCAAATCTTCTTCATTTTGAGTTAGGCACTAGATATGGAAAGCACCAAATAAAACCATAAACAATGAATTAAGTTTCATTTTATGAAATGAAAAAACTTGCTATTGATGTGGACATTTCCCTGAGTCAGTTGTCTTTGTAGAGACAGACCACTGACTCCTCAAAGCTGAGATCATAATTTGTTTAAAAAAAGAATATAGAGTAGGTGTAGAATGCAATTAAAACAAATTAACCCTAATTAAACAAAAATTTTTAATAAATAAAAAAGGGAAATGGACAGAATAAATGACATCAACACTGACATAATTTCACTCTTAAGATGAATCAATGTAAATTAACTGCCAAATTAAAACAGCTCAAAAAGTACCTTAGTCAGCAAATATCTGACTTACTTGCCAAGTCACTGCTAAAGTTAGAAAAGATCTCTCTTTTAAGTCCCAGGAATACAAAATTAAAATATTTTAAGTAGCTCTATCAGATGGGTATTAAAATAATTATTTTACAGACTTAACAAATATGGTTTTATGGTTTTAAAACTGTTCTTCAGAAATGAGCAAATTTTATTCATTTAAGCAACAAGTCAAATATTAAATACAACTTCATAAGAAGCTATTTATTTCAATAGTGTTACAATGCATAATGATACTGTTAGTCTTTAAGGATCTCCAGAAGATTCAAACTACTATTTGGTTGATTTTCCGAGCCAACACAAGAAGAAAAGAAAAAAGAATATTCTTTAATCCTGAATAATTTTACTTGCTGGAATCTCAATGACTCATCACTTAAAGATATTGGAAAGCTGATAAGAAGTAACATATCCTACCATTTTGGATTCTTGCCCACAGTAGGTTTCCTATGAGTTCAGAGACGGAGAAAATGAGAAGATGTAATAGAGAAGAAATTATACCTAAACTATAGTTTCACTCCATCATTCAACTAATCCCATCTCAACTTCAGGGCAAGAGGCTTATACCCACTCTCAAGCCCTTCCATTTTTTTCCTTGTTAGTGTGAAACTATGAGAATCAAGTAGACAGGAATAAGTGTTCTTTGTGAACCTCTTCCATCATCAGACATAAACTTTACCACTAAATTTCTTCTTCAGCTTCCTAAGACAATTTAAGGGGAAAGGAGGACCAAAGAATAGGTAAGGCAGATTATTGAGTCATTTTCCCTTAACAATGTGCTTTTCAGACCTAAAAATGTTGAAACATAGGGCAAGAATCTCTGTATATGTGCCATTACATACAAAAAATATGAGGAGGTATAATTCAATTCAACAAGCATTCAAAAAGTGCCTACCATGTGCCAGACATTTCACTAGGTATTAGGGAGAAAAGACAAAAACGGTCTGTCCTCAAGAGGCTTACATTCTACAGAAGCAAACATGTCCTCAGATAAGTAAATACAAAATATATGCAAAGTGAATACAAACAATTTAGGGATGGGGTTAACAAGTTAGAGGATCAAGAAAAGTCTCTTCTATGATTGAATTTTGTTTCCAAAGAAATTATAATTCATATTGGTGACTAATGTCAGAGACAAAACTGCTAGTAGAGGGGGGTGGGGGTTGGCCACCTGAAAACCTACTACTTTTCTTTGTTTAGAGAAGGCCTTTTCCTATATGTCAAAAGAACTGCCAAACCTTTTTATCACTGATATCCTGGGTTTGACCTCAAACTTTTGTCAATTCTCTTAACAACTGAGGAAAATCCTTTCTCACACTATCTGATGCAGACAAAAGGGAAAGAGACTAGGAGTATTTTTGGCCCTCCCTTTACTTAAATATAAGGAAAAATGAAGATGAGCAGGGGAATTGAAATGTGGAACTGAGAAGATGCAATCAAGGGGTAGTGTTTAGTGAACCCTGGAATGCTGACCAAAGTGGGTCAAGGTGAAAAATTCGAATCTGGATGAATTATAAAAGGGCTTTTGTAACTATCTAAAAAGTATACTTGTGCCTGGGCCTTTTTGACAAGGGGTTAGAGGTCAAGTTATCTGTCTGAAATGACATGAAATAAAAAACTTTTTTTTCTAAATTCACTCATGGCCAGGTGGAATTTTTAGTCAGATGATTATTTCTTTTTTTTTTTTTTGAGGGCAATTGGGGTTAAGTAACTTGCCCAAGGTCACAGGGCTAGGTCAGATGATTATTTCTAACAGTACACATATTGTTGAAGGAAACTAGGAACTCTATAGCAAGGTGGTAAGGAGGAAGCACTGGAGAAAGTCTATACAAAGGCATATGGGCAGCAATTGCAGAGAGGCAAATTCATTTCTGATAAAAGGAAAAATTTCCTAACAATTAAGGCTATTCAGTGGGCTGCACAAAATGTAATTGGTTTGCACCTCATGGAAGGTCTTCAAGCAGAGACTGGAATGATTCAACAACAACAACAACAACAACGATAAATAGTTTGTGTTCCTACAGCACTTTGCTAAACGCTCTATATGCTGTTTCCTTTGATTCTTACAACACAACTATAAGTTAGGTGCCTATCATTCCCATTTTACAGATGAGGAAATTAAATGATAAGGTATAATGTAGTGAGGAGTCCTTTTCTGATGTGGGTTGGACTAGTGGGTACTGAAGAACTTTCTAACCCATAACACTGTGATTCTGTGAATGTTGTATACAATTCATAACAAGTACTTTGGCTTTGCTCCAGTTTGGCTAGAACTTGAGAATGCATGAAAGGGTTTAATTCTCCAAGCCTGGAAAGGTAGGCTGGAAATACTGAAAAGAGACTTACATGTCAAACAGGAGAATTTTAATTTTATGTTAGAGTTAATAGGGAGCCACAAAGCTATTTGAACAGGTAATCAACAGTCAGACTTGTGCTTCAGTAGCATCCATTTGGAAGCTCTGAAAAATGGGCTGAAGGACAGAAAAGATCAAGAACACCTGTTATAAGAGATTATTGAAACAAGTAAAGGTAAGAGGTAGTGAGGGCCTAACCTATGAAAACTGCATGTGAGTGGTGAAAACAGGCAATGAAAGAGAAGTTGTAGAGGTGGATTCAATAAAACTGGGAGAGTGATTGGATAAAGGGACTGAGGGACAGGAAGGAATTGAGGATAACTCTAAGAATGAGGGTGGAAAGAATAAAAAGGTGTTGGCAGAGGTTAAAACGAGGGACATATTTTGGGGAAAGTCATTGAGTTGGGTTGGATTCCACAAGCATGTATTAATTGTTTGGTATATCAGATAACTCAGCAATGTCCCAAGGATACAAAGAACAAAAGAAAAAATTATTCATCAGGAAGCTTCTGCCATCTCCATATATTGAATTCTCTTCTCTATCCTATCATAACATGATGTTTTGTGAATTCCTAATCCAGAAGTATAAGACAATAGAAAAAAAGGGAAAGCTGGGTTCTAATTTTTGCTCTTCCCCTGCTATATGACTTTGAACAACTCATTTAACCTTTTTGCTGTTCCATTTTTTTTTTTAATGTTTAAAAGAGAGAACACTAATAGTCCTCAGAGAGGTAGTGGAATAAAGGGTGTTTTCTTCAGAAGGCAAGTCTTGCTCTAAATCGACCTTATCAGCAGAGGGATCTAAGAAATAATGGTTAAAAAATGTATAGTAATCTGAAGTCATCATATTGAAAAGAAATGTACCGATTAATGCTGACTGTTTTATCCTAGTTCTATTGTTACTGCACAATGTTTTTCCTTTCTTCATCTACAGTTATCTGTAGGTCATTTTTGTTTCTTCCATTATAGCAGACCTAGAGACTTAATTAACGATCATGAAATATGTAAAGCTCTGAGTTCTCAAAAAATAAAACAAAAAAATTCTTACTTATATAGTCTTAGCTTTCAACCTGTAAGAAAAAAAACAGAGGAAAAAATAAATATTAAAGTCAAAGTACCTTATTCTCCATCACCAACAGTGGTGCAATATTAAGGAAGCTGATTGACTCATCAGTAAATTAAGACTATTAATTTAATAAATTTAGCTTATATATTTTCCTGTTCAGTTCTTACAGAAAAAGCAGATTTTAAAAATGGGGAGTGGATTATACTGATAGAGACTGAAAAGTGAGAGTTAACAAAATGAAAAAGGAACACATCATCAGCCATATTTTGGAGGATTGAGTTTTCCCACTAAAAAGAAGCAAGCTTCATTTATGTGGAAAAATTCCTTTGTGTAGAAGTCAGTAAGTATTTGTTAAGTACCAGGCATTGTGATAAGTAGGGAGGATATAAAGAAAGGGTAAAAAGAATTCCTTGTTCTCAAATAAACCCACTTCTAATGGGTGAGACAAGAAGCAAAGTATTTTATGTCAACAAGATACAAAAAGGATAAATTGAAAATAATCTCAGAGGGAGGGAACTAAGACTAATGAGACCCAGTAGAGGCTTCTTGCAGAAAATGGGACTTCAGCCAAGACTGGGAAATCAGGCTGTAGAGATAAGGAAGGAGAGATTTCCAGGGCAATCAATGAAAATGCTCATAGTCAGAAGATGGAGTGTCATTTTCAAGGAACAGCAAGGAGGACAATATCACTGGTTGGCAGAGTAGGTGGATGGTGTAAGGTATGACTGAATTTTGTTTCTACAGAAATTATATAAAAACAGAAATTATAATTTATACTGATGGGTCAGGTCAGAGATAAAACTGCTTAGATGGCAGTGGGGATGGTGGCACTACTTTTCTTTGTTCTAAAAAGGCCTCATCCTGTATATCAAAAGAACTGCCAGGCCAGGTCTCATTCACAAAGGATGAGGATGAGGTCCATAAACCCAGACTCAGTCTCAGATAACGGGACTTTTATCATAATATCCTGGGTACCTTCAACTCACAGCTTTTGTCAATTCCTTTAGCAACTGAAAATTCTTCTCTCATACTATCTGATGCAGACAAAAAGGGAGGAGACTAGAAGCATTTTTGGCCCTTCCTTTATTTAAGTATAAGTAAAAATGAAGATGAGAAGGGGGGGAGGGATTGAAATGTGGAAATGAGATGTAAGTGGGTCAAGGTGGGTATAATTGTAATGTAATTTGAATTTGAAGAACCCTTTGTGTTGGCAAAGGTAGCAGGTACTTAGCACTTAATAACTGATCGAGCCTCTGTGAAAGAAACAAAAGGTATGAACCCCTGTTACTGATGTAATAGGAAGGGGTTGGCTGAAACAGGAAGTAGCTAATGCTATGTGTATAAGAAAAGCCCCAGAAGAGCAGAGTCAGAATTTCTTGGGATCAGCATCTGGTGGCAGAGAAGCTACAGAAGAGAGAATCGAAAACTGAGCCAGAATTTCCTGAGAACTTGGGATGGTGGAGCTTCTTCTGAATAAGAGCCCAGGAGACCAGGTGACAGAGGAGCCCAGGAGAAGACTGAGGAAGCAGAAGACTGAAAAAGCATGACAAGGAATCTGAGACTTTGTCTGTTTGGGGCTTGGTTGAACCTTGAATTCCTGGGAGCAGAAATTGTGAAGGATATGAGATGGACTAGACCCTGTGAACTTCAGTGTGGAGCCAGACCTACCCAGAGAGCTGGACAAAGAACTGGGAGCTGTCTGCCATTGAACCCAGGTAGAATCTGGTCTGGTGAATCCAGGTAGAATCTGGGACCATGGAAAGGGATCCAGGGAATATGAGAACTGGCCCGAAGTCAAGATGAAAAGACCTCTCCCTGGGTACTGAGTTGAGTCATGATGAAATTGTAGTTTACTAGTGACCTGTGGGTGGAGGATTTGTTTATGATACTTATTCAGCAATCAATTACTAAATGACTGATTGAATTAATCAAGTATGCCCCATGAGTGGAAGACTTTGAATAAGTGACTGACTGAATTAACTTAGTTGCCCCATGAGTGGAAGACTTTGACTACCATACTTTGAGATGACTGCTCTTTGCTCTAAATATTGTGACCACTTTGATGAAAACTATGTGGCCACTTTAATGATAAGCTGTTGTGAATACTATATTGTGATTTTCTGTGATAAGTTGTAATATTGTGCAGGCAGATAGATATCAGTATAACCTGTAAAGATTTATATGAACCGATGCTGAGTGAAGTGAGAAGAACCAGAATAACACTGTATACAGTAACAATCACATTATGTGATGACTAACTTTCATAACACTTGGTTCTTATCATCAATTCAAGGATCTAAGACAATTTCAAAAGACTCATGATGGAAAGTACTATCCACATTCGGAGAAGGAACTATGGAGTCTAAATGCAGACTCTTTTTTTCCCATTTTGTTTTGTTTTTTCTTTCTCATTGTTCCTCCCATTGATTCTAATAATTCTTTACAACATGACTGCTGTGAAAATGTTTAATATGAATGTATATGTAGAGCCTCTTGATTGAACACCATCTTGGGGAGGGAGGAGGAGAGAGAGAGAGAAAACTGAAAACTAAAAAGCTTATGGAAGTGAATGTTGCAAACTAAAAATAAATAAATTAAAAATTAAAAATAGGGGCAGCTAGGTGGCACAGTGAACAGAGTACCAATCAGGAGAACCTGAGTTCAAATCCAGCCTCAGACACTTAACACTTAATAGCTGTGTGACCTTGAGAAAGTCACTTAAAACCCTAATGGCCCTGCCTTCCCCCTCCAAAAAAGTGGAAAAAAAGAAAAAAGAAAAAAATTAAAAATAAATAAAATAAAATTTTAATAATTCATCAATAATGGGCTATGTGATAATGAGCAACTATACATCACATTCTTCTGATAGGGAGTGTAATATTTTAGAAAAGTTCATACTACAAATATATAGAAGTTATATACACATAGTACATATGGTTCTTTTTTTTTTTTTAAAGCAATTGGGGTTAAGTAACTTGCTCAAGGTTACACAGCTAGTCATTATTTATGTGTAGGTGCTCATTTTCTGAGGCCGGATCTGATCTCGGGTCATCCCAACTCCGAGGCCGCACCTAGCCGCCCCTTTAGGGCAATTGGGGTTAAGTAACTTGCCCAAGGTTACATGGATAGGTTTTTGTTTGTGTGGATTAAGTGTCAGAAGCCGGCTCCAAACTCAGGTCCTTCTGACTCCAGGGCCGGCGCTCTATTCGCTGCGCTACCTAGCCGCCCCGTACATATGGTTCTTTATTGACCAGATTTAGATAAAATCATGATCTCTTGAAATATAACTAAACAAGAAACTTTAATAACACAATTATCTCTAAAATTCTAGTATTAGACCTATATCTTCGTTATGAGCTGAAGCAGCAGGGCATCCTGAGGGAGAGATAGGAGGTGGTTATGTGTCAGGCAAATCAAACAACAGTCATCATCCTGACCAATACTCCTTAGACTCCAAAGGAGATAGCCCAAGACTCTAATTCCAAAAGCTTCTAGCTGTGTGACCTGGACAAGTCACTTAATCCTGACTACCTGGCCAAAAGAAAAAAGCCCAAAAACAAATAGCAAAAAATATAACCAAACACAAAAGCCATAGCAAGGGCTACTGCCCTTACTCCCTTCAGGTCATCAGCTCTGCCTCTATCTAAACTCCAAAAGCCAGCATCCAACAACTCAAACTTTGTGGAAATGCAAACTTAAAATTGCTTCTGCAGGAGCTACAGCCCCTCTCTCCTCAGCAAACAATTTTGGGGGGGCATATACATTGAGTACCACTGGGTTTGGCTTTAAAACTAAACCTGCATTGGACCTCCAACAGAGCATACTGATCCACATCACAACTTTCTGGAACATACAGTGTTAATTCTTAGTCATGACAGCCACCTCATTGTGTGTAAATATAAACAACCTTCTATTTCAATCATATATGCTAGCAATGTCATTTCAAAATCTATGCTTTGTCTCATTTTCTTCCTGGATGTATGTACAACTCCCTAATTTATAGGATGGGAAGTATATGTTCACAATCTTTCAATTCTTTGAATTTTTACACAGGTTAATAATAACAAAAAAAATCAATAAACAACAGCAAGCATTTGGCCAAGCAGAGGCAGTAAAAGTAGATGAGCAAGAACGTTAACAGTTCACTGAGGACAGGCCCCATGACTTGAATAAGCAAAGCCAGAAACCTAAAGGTGAAAATCTATACTATTACCTGAGTTTGGTAACTGACTGATTGAAAATAAGAATATATAACCCATCAAAATGTTTGTCCCTGAATATATAAAGCTTCACATAAAGAACAAGAGGATGCACCCTGAATTGAATGTCATTGAAATGTTGATACCAAGGTATAGTATTTTATTCAATACTGCCTTTTTTAAAATGGTTTTTCTAAGTTTAAAGTTTCAAAGTTTTTTAAAAAGTTAAATTTCCTTTAAATATGAAGTAAAAAGTAAAAATAACATTGTCAAAGCATTCTCGAAACTGTTTCCGTAATAACTAAATTTTCTCATCTTTCCGTAATTCTGACATCTAAAGTACTGCCTTTTCATCTTGTGTGTATTGAAAACTATGCTCATTTTTTTAAAAGGATACAGTAACTTAAGAAAAATTATTCCACACGAAACACATAAATTTGCAGAGTACATGCAAATAAATGAAAGAAAAATTTAAATATCTCATCCCTCAAATTTATAAGCATTCTCCTAATCACTGAAATGCAATGGTAATATAGCTTCAGTCCAACAGAAATATACAAAAATGCATAAAAATAGAAGTAATCCTTCTTACCGTGCCATACTGCTGCATGTCCATCCCATACCGTTGCTACAGTTTTCCTTGCACCATCCCATAAATTATGGGAATATGCTTCCTTTAATACATTCTTCCTCTTGTAAATATGTAAGAAAATAATAGTAAGGTAGAGAAGAAAAATGGTAAAGTAAGGAAGTATCAAGATAATTAGAGGAGTAAATACCCACAGAAGATAGTTAATAAAATTCAAATAATCCTCTAATTGTTGGACATCAATCCATCCTTCCAATATGTGAACCAGACAAATCATATAGGGCATAGAATCCTGCCCTACAGAACAAGTTTGATTTTTCTCTATCATTTTTCTCTAAGTAAAAATGATAAAATAAGTCACTCTCTTCATAGTCACAGCAGTTTATGATTCTTGTACCTAAAAAGAAGAGGGGAAAAATTTTATTTTTTTACAATTTAAAGACTCAATGATTTAGTCTCCTTAAGTACTAATCAAATAGTTTACTTTCTTCATGAAAACCAAGGACTAATGATAATAGAACAGATAGTAGACCATGTTAAAGACTTAGCCTATGCCAATCTCCTACTCAATAAGTTCCAATGGCTCCCTAATAGCTCTAGGATAAAATACAAACTCAAATTCCACTGTCTGATTTTTAAAACTCTTTATAAAAAAGTCTGTCTCTAACCAAACCTTTCCAGGCCTTTTGAACTTTACTCACCTTCACAAAATCAAATAGACCAACAGACACTTATGAAGTTCCTACTTTGTCCCAGATACTGTGCTAAGAGTTAATAAATGTTTATGGACTCTAATTCTAAATGCTGGGACTACAAAGACAAAAGAAAAATAGGGTCAGCCCACAAGGAGCTTGTAAGGAAGATAATATGTACATACAGATTATATATAAAACAAATGCAAAGTAATTTTTGGAGGAATGGCACTAGCAGCGGAGAAAATCATGAAAGACTTCTGAGACATAGTACTTTATCAAAGCCTTGAAAGAAATACAGGCTTCCCAGATCTGGAGGTGAGGAGGGAGTTCATTCCAGGCATGGAGATAGACAATGAAAAGTCTCAAAAATGGATGATGTGGCTTTGTAGGTGCAAACCAGTAAATAGGCCTACATGGCTGGGAGGAAGGGGGAAAAGGAATAATAATGCATTACAAAACTGAAAAGACAGGAAGGGGCTATGCTATAAAGGGGTTTAAATTACAAGAAATTAGTTTGTATTTGATTGTAGAGGTAACAGAAAGTCATTGGAGCTCATTGAGTATAGGAAGGTGACTTGGACCAGCACTTTAAGAAAATGCTTTTGTGGTTATGGAAAGAATGGAATAAAGCAATGGAAGACCCAAGACAAGGAATTCAACTAAGAAACTTAATAGATTAAGAGAGAAGCAATGGGAGTCTAAACTAAGGCATTGGTTATATGAGCAGAGAAAAGGGGGTGGCTAAAACATTGTAGTGATAGACATGACAGGGCATGGCAACTGAGTGGATGTGTAGAATGAGTAAGATTGAGAACTTGAGGATATAACACCAAAGGTTGGGGGATGGGGAAAATGGCAGTACCCTTGACTTGATAGTACATCATTTTAAATGGATCTAGATGGAAAACATGAAAGCCTGTGGATGGGAAATAGCTTTGGAATTATTCCTACTCTGGATAAGCAGTACATAAATATAGTTGTCAGAACAAAAGTAGATGACTGTCAGTTTGTAAGCATAGCCCAGCAGGACTATAATCTTGAATCATGTAGAAAAAAAAATACCCATAAGGTTAAAGAAGGAGAAATTGTTATGGTACAAAAGCACAGAAAGCTGGATCGTAGGGGAACTCGAAAAGGGCATGTTGTCATCAATTCAACACCTGAACAACTCATCATGCATTTAATAGAACATTTGGTTGTTGGCCCAACTTACAGAAGATTTTCTGTTGACATGTAAGAGATTTCTTGAAAGCCCCTTAGAAGTTGGGAATAAGCTACTGGAATTCAAATTTGACAATTTATGAGACAAGGTCACAACAGTAGTTCTTTTATGTGTAAATAATTATTTCAATGATTTTGAAGGTGCCCCTGCTATGACTGGATTTCTAGAAGAATTAGAAAGATACTAAAATGAAAGGGCATCTCCATTTATTAAATATTGCCTGTGCTGCAAAGGTTAAATGGAGGGTTGTGTTGGCTGTGTTGAGTTTTAGGTATTTATAGGATATACAGTTCAAAATGTCCAATATATAGCTGGTGATCCAGGGCAAGAGAGACAGACAGAGAGACACTAAGCCTGGATAGATAGATATGGGTATCACCTGCATAAAGATGAGAGTTAAACCTATGGGGAATAATGAAGCTACCAAGGGAAAGAGTGTAAAGAAATAACAGAAGAGGACCCAGGGCAAAACACTGGGGTGCGCTCAGAATTGGTGGACATGAAGTCAGACAGAATCAGAAGAGATAAGTATCATGAAATATGCAGGAGGAGAAGATGGCTGACAGTCAAATGCTGTAGAGGTCAAAAAGATGAAACTGAAACAAGTCATTAGATTTGACAAGAGATCAATGGCAACTTTAGAGAGATCAGTTTCAGTTCAGTGATGAAGTCAGAAGCTAGATTGCATAGGGTTTAGAAGAAGGTAATGAGAAAGGAGATAGAAACATGCATAGAGTTTGGTTAAGAATAGGAGGATAGATAGTTGGACCTAGTGAGGGATTTTTTTGTTTCTTTTTTGTTTTTTTCAGGATGGGGAAGATATATTTGTAGGCAGCAGAGAAGGATATGACAGAAATGAAGAGGATGAAGACTGGGGTGTGGGGAAGAAAGAGGGAGAGAGAGGATAATCTGCTAGAGAAGATACATACTCTACATTCTAGCCAAACTGGCCTTCTTACTATTTATCATATACCTCCTAAGTCTGTGTCTTTGCATAGGCTGTCTTCCATGCTAGAAATGCATTCCTCACCTATACCTTTTCAAATTCCTAGCTTCCTTCAAAGCTCAGTCAGGTGCCACTTCCTACATAAGAGTCATCTTTATAGCCTATAATTAATAGTGCCCTTCCCCGTGGAAACTAAATTGCATATATTTTGTATTCACTATTATGCTTACTCATAGCTCTCCTCCCAGTGAAATGTAAGCTCCTTAAAGGCAAGGACTGTTTCATTTTTCCCTTTGTATTTCCAATGCCTAGCACACGGCAGATGCTTAATAAATATGTACTGATTAGTATTTGTAATAGTTCAGTATTACAAATTGCAGAGTTAGAAATTGAAAGGCCATTAATGGTTCTCTAGTCCAACCTGCTCCTGTTACAGATGAAAAAAAAAATTAGGACCAGAGAGGTTGTGACTTTCCTAATGTTAGCCTGGTAGAAAGTGGAGGATTTGTACACAAGACCTCTAACTACAATTCCAGTGCTCTTTCCCTTGTACTAAAGTGTCTCTCCATTATATTGGGAAAATCAGTCATAAAACATAAAAACTGAAAAGGTAAAATGACAGATTATCTAATCCTATTAATCTGACTTTAAAAACTTAAATTGAATCATATTGAGCTGGTATTCTTCTTCATCAATGAAAAGTGATATCTGAGGATTTAATACATAGAGGCAAGTAGGTGACACAGTGGCTAAAGTACTAGAGTCAAGAAGACAAGTGTTCAAATCCTGCCTTTAGTTTTGTGACTTTGGGTCACATAATCAATTGGTCTAAATTTTCTCATCTACACAACGGGGCTAAACTAGTACCTATCTCACAAGGATGTTATGAGGATCAAAGTACAAGTAAAAATACTTTATGAATCTCAAAGTACTATATAAATAAATGCTAGTTGTAATTATTATTTCTATTCCTCAATGAATGAGGATACCACATTTCTGCACGTTATCTTCTTACAATTAAAAAAGACTTGGTTCTCTCTATCTCTAATATGGAATCATGAACATTAGTGATTGTGTGGGATGACTTGCAGTGAAGTTTCCCCATTCTGAATATCATATATACATTCTTATTACTTCCTTGTATTTTGTACTTAAGTTCAGTATTGTTTCCCCATATATGTGTGTAAGTCAATGTGTATTTCAAGGTAATGTAAGAGCTACTGAGTATTAATACAATTGATTGGATTAACTATTGAGACCAAATTAGACGTGTTTTTAGTTTGGGGAAAGGAATGGTAGTTGAGAGGTAGCAAAGGATTAAGTTTCTATAGAACTGCAAGAATTGCTGAAACAAGACTACTGATAAAAAGTACCAGACAGTAGCCTTGGGAGGAAATTGGAGTTCCCAGTTCCCAGAGAACTCCTAGATAATACTAAAACGAAATGACATAGATAAAAGGAGCTGGCAGCAGCAGGTGGATCTGACCAATCAGAAAGCAGACAGCGGCCGTGGGACACCGAGGCCCAGATAAGGACAAATCTAGGCAGGAATGAAGGGGGTTCAGTATTCTGAGGTTGTTATTGAGCTTTCGTAGTGGACCTCATGTATTATGCATATTATTTAACAGAATTAGAGCGTCATTACTAATAATTAGGTTAATGTTTGGGAGGGCCGAGTAACCTTTGCTTATTTAACTCAGCTTTAGCTTATGTACCTTGGCCTCCTCTCTTTGGGCACTGTGCCAGTGACTGGAGTGCCCACTTATCTCGAGATTCTAATAAAATTTTTTACCTTCACTTTGAGAAGTCTCTGTGTAGTCAATTTGGGGTTAGGGTCTCTCTACCCCACACAGTGATGTTACATATGTTAACACATTTAAGTCTTAAGTTTGTAATATTTTTCAGACATTTCCTATTTGATCTCTAATTTCCAGAGATACAAATGTACAATTTCTATATTAACCACACCCATAAGCAAAGTTAGTTGACTTGCCAGAAATCAGTCAAGGAAGGTCTTGATTCAAGTTTCAGTCTCTTAGAAATGAAAAATCTAGAAAAGATAACATGATAATGGAAGAAACATTATAGTGTATAAATTATTATTAAAATATCATATTAGGCATTTCTAATCTACTTGTTTTCTCCTGTGTAGACAGCTGGGGCACTCTTCTGTGTGATTATGAATTTCATTAAGGAACTTATATACTGTTTCTTAACTCAACTGTCACAATGGCATCCTAGATATTCAAGAAGATGCTATAAGAATTCTTAATAAAACTGTATCAATTGACTTCAGGGTATAAATTGCTTAATACTGTACATACCTGATGCAGAATGCTGTGCTGTTTATGTATAGATTCCATAAATGGAAAAGCACCAAATAAGATCAGGAATACAGAAAGCCAATGAATCAAGGACTGCCTACATACTCCAGTTAAAACTGCTCTCAACACTTAAATTGTCCATTGACAAAACATATGTGAGAGAACTGGGAGAAGAAAAGTCAACTAGCAGGAGAAAGGAGGACAAAAGAAGAATCTGGGAAATGAATAAAAGAAATATTGAGTCTATAGAGGGAATCTAGTACCAAAGTTCAATTTTCATGGAAAAAACATCACAAAGTAGTCTCAAACTCTTTTTATAATATAAAAAGTACTTGGACTTCAAAGAATAGAAATAAAAATCTTCACATTTATGAAAACTGCTTTTCTAAGGTCAGAAATGCTAGAAAAACTATTTTCCCCTTTAAAAATTAATACTCTACTCGATACTCTCTGGTGGCGCCTTTCAAACTCTTGGTGGGGTGAACTTGAATCATGCAGTTTGTTCTAAGGTCAAGTCATACCAAAGGAAGTACTCTTCTATCCTTAATATCCCAAGCTAGAAAGAACTAAATCTATGAACCCCGAAAAGCAGGAAACTCAAGTAGCATCAAGTAAGCAACCCCATAAAGGTGAAAGGTTCAGCTTTCTCTTTAATATCTAAAATTACCTTATTATTATTCTCTTTAGTATCTAAAATTGTATAGACAGAAGATTAGTGACCTGCTACCTATGATGGCACTATAAAATGGTTCGACACTAGAAACTGATTATTTTATCTATGGAAATGGCATTAAAGCAGCATGAACATCTGCTTTGTTACTGCAACCCTAAGGACTATGAGGCTTTTCCATCTGACTTACAGCTGGAACTTTCCCTCTGTGCTGTTTCTCCTTTTAGAGTGTGAGCATCTTGACAGCTGGGACTGTCTTACTTTTCAATATGTATCCCACAGTCCTTTGTACATTGTTATTATTCACTTTTGTCTGACTTCTTAAGCCTATTTGGGGTTTTCTTGGCATAGATACTGGAGTGGTTTGCCATTTTCTTCTCCAGCTCATTGTACAAATGAGGAAACTGAGTCGAGCAGGGTTAACTGACCCGCCCAGGGTCATACAACTAGTTCCTGAGGCCAGATTTGAAGTCAGGAAGATGAGTCTTCCTGACTCCAGGCTCAGGACTCTATCCGGTGAGCCACCCAACTGTCCGACTTTGTACAGACTAAGCACTTAATATGTGCTATATTCATTCATTCATTCATTCTAAGACCTCTCCCAGCTCTAAAACTTTGATCCTATGAGTTCTTCTCAATTGCTGTTCTAATTACCCTATGACACTGTATTCCTTCTATTGTCAGTTTTTACATAGAACTCCCCAGGAGTCAAATGTCAATCTCAGCTACGTGGCTTCAAGTGACAGAACACCACATGCTCCTGAGACATGAAAATGTGTGTGGCATCACCAATTAGCTGGTGAGGCCCACCGAGAGAAGAAGAAATGTGTGTTTTGTGCCACATTACGAACAAGGAATTTCTCAGAATCAGAAAAAGAAATGTCACTGAAGAACAAGCCAATCCACCTCTCTGCTCAGGTCAAGGGATTCTCTCTGGTCTCGGGCCTAGAACGCCCCTGTTCTGCCTACTGACTTCCCTGGCTTCCTTTAAGTACCAACTACTATCTCATCTCCTACAGAAGCCTTCCCCAACCCTCTTAATTCCAGTCCATTCCCTCTGTCACTTATTGACTCTTTATGTTGCACATAGCTTTCTTTGGACATGTCTGTTTGTCCCTTCTCTCCCCCATTAGACTGTAAGCTTCTTGATGTCAGGGGTTGTGTTTGGCCTCTTTTGGTATCCCCAATGCTTAACACTGAGCCTGGTACGTAGTAGGTGCTCAATAATTTTTTAAGTAATAAGTACTTTGATTTCCGAGCTGTAATTAGAGACTAGTATGCATAATATGTTGCATAATAACTGAAGAAAAACAAAGCAAATATGTTGTTTCATTAATTACCGGGAGGGCAGAATGAGAAGTGCCAGTCTTTTCAACATCTTTTTGAATCTACAGCATTTAGCACAGGGACTGGCACATAGTAGGCACTTAACACTGATTGATTGTGGTGAGGGAGGGATGGGAAGTGGCCCAGACTGGTCAAAGACCCACGTCTCCTGACTAAGAGGGACCAGAAGAAGAGACCATCCAACACCGAACCCACTGGGCTTGGGCACCAGCCGGAATGGGAGGAGGCCCTGTCCTCAGCCGCCCCCGACCCCGAGAGACAGGAAGCCGGCGGCCTCCCGCCACTCCCCCGAGGCCTCGAGACAGGAAGCGCCCCTCCCCCCACCGCCGGGATAAACAACGCGACCCGAGGTGGAGGGGGAAGGGAAGAGGACGCCACCAAACCCAGAAAGGAACCCGCCCTACCCCCTCTCCACATCTCCCAGTCAAGAAAGAAAGAAATGGAGGAAAATGCGGGGCAAGTCTTCACCTCCTTTACCTCATTCATCCGATACCGACCTCAGGCACTCTGGCCGTGCAAGCTGCAGAGCTAAGCGAGCACTTTTCTCCAGCCCTCTAATTAGGAACACGAGTTGCGTCGCCAGCCTGGACAGCGTTCCGTGGAACACCTTCCCCTCCTCTTCCCGCTCCCGCGTCCTCAGTCCGGAGAGGCACTTCCGGTCGGCGGGGTGGGCGCGCGCGCGCCGATATTCGCTACCGCCTTCGGCGCCGCCGCCGCCGTGATCCCCGGGATTTCGTCCTCCCCACACCTTGGTGACTGCGCGAGCTCCCAGCTGAGCGACCCTCGGGAAGCCTGACCCTCCCCGGCCAGGACCGCGCGCTGAGGTCTCGGCCGGAGCCGCGAGGGAGGGCCTGACCCTCACCCCAGGGGGGCGGCTTCTGCACGCGCAGCGGGGGAGGCTCACCACCGCCCCCGAATGTCGGGGGCCTGAGCCCGGCGGGCACCGAGCCTCCTCGAGATGCTGTGCGGGAAGTGGAGCCTCGTGGCGGAAATGGTCCTGTTCATCGAAGACCTGGAGGAAGATTTAAAAATCGTCTGCCTCTGCTCGAGGGCGTTTGTGGAGTAAGTATAAACGTGTCTTTCCAGTGCTGGAGCCACGCGTGGCCCCGAGCTGACGCTAATGGCAGCTTTTTCCCCGTGGAGAATCCTTGCGGCCGCGGCCGGCATCCAGCCTTCCTTCCGGGGGACTCATAGCCCAGTCCGCAGGCAGCCGTGCTCCGCGAGCTGCTTCCTGGGACCGCATCATTTTTTATTTTCTGTAGCTGACCGAAATTAATCTGTGGAGCTTTAAAACGCGGTAGCTTAAAGGTGATGTCATTGAACGGATGGCAGTGTTGTTGTTCAGTCTTTTTCAGCGCGTCCAACTCTCCCTGACCCGATTTGGGGTTTTCTTGGTGAAGACAGTGATTTGCCATTTCCTTCTTCAGCTCATTTTACAGATTCGGAAACTAGTCACGCAGCTACTAAGGGTCTGAGGCTGTATTTGAACTCAGGTCATCCTAACTCCAAATCTGATACTCTGTCCACTGCGCCCCCAGCTCCCCCTAGCATTGTCTAGGGGAATCACAAAGTAGGAAAATGGAAATGCAATATGAAATTACTCCAGTGTTTGGCTCGTCCCAGATCAATGTAGTTTAGCTTTTAGCAATGGGAAACAAGGAGGCAGTGATGTCATGCCTATAAGTGAGAAAATAAATTATTTTTTCAACTTGAAGATTTAAAAAATGTTTTGATGTTAGTCTTTTTAACGTGTGGTTTTAAATTGAGACTTGTAGCTCAAAAGATATCGAGTAAAAATAATGAGTGTTTATATGGTACTGTCAGTAATTTTTATGGAGGAGAAAATGTGATGCAGTAGAAAATTTGCTGGATTTCTAACTTTACCTGGGCACTTAGAGGGCAAGGTAATTCTTTTGTCTCATTTTAATGGATTACTCTATTCCCCACAGAGGTTGTTCCAAACCTTCTCTTTTCTCCTCTGGCTTCCCACACCTTCCATTCTCCCTACCTTCTCAACTGAGGACCTGAACTCTTTACTTCAAAAACTGAGGCCTTCTTTAGCTGTAAACCCTCTTCACCTTTGGTACACCTAGGTGTCAAAGTAAATAGTGTGCCAGGCTTGTAGTCAGGAAGACTCATCATCCTGAGTTCAAATGTGACCTCAGTCCTTGACTAGGTGTGTGACCCTGAGCAAGTCATTTCATCCTGTTTGCCTCCATGTCCTCATCTGTAAAATGAGCTGGAAGCACACTCCAGTATCTTTGCCAAGAAAGCCCCAAATAGTGTCATGAAGAGTCAGACATAACTGAATAGCCCTCATCTTCCCTTTCCTTCATTTCGAAACCTCTTGACAATCATCCCTATTCTCTCCTTTACTCCAGTCTTTGATAAATCTCTTAACCCAAGACCAACCCTTCAACATATGCCCTTCATCCTACCCCTCTTATATTCTCGAACAGATTGTCCCCTTGAATCCTTTCCTCCCTCCCCATCTTCTTATCTCCTTATCTACTGATTTCTTTCCTAGTACCTTTAAATGTGAACAGTTCTTATACTTTAAAAAAAAAAGTCACTAGATTCTTCAGCCCCTCCAGTAATAGTCCTAGCTCTATATCTGTTCACCCTTTTTCAGCCTCAAAGGAAAAGCTGTTTATATTTGTTGCCACTTCTTGATCCCTCTTCTAACTTTGTTCAGCCCTTTATAGTTTTACTTCCAGTCTCAACCAACCTCTCCACACTTAAAATGATCTTTTTTTTCTAAGCTACTTTCCAATGATCTCTTAATTACCTCTCAGTTCTTATTCTTCTTGACTGCTTTGCAGCATCTGTCATTCAACCTCAGTGATCTCTGGGTTTTTGTGACACTACTATCTTCTGGTGCTTCTCCCTCTCTGACCTTTCCTCTTCTTTTCTAGAAAATCGTCTGTATCTCAAGGCTCTATTGGCTCCTCTTTTCTTCATTTTCGGTCATCTCAATTAACTCCTGTAGGTTTAATTATTCTCCCTGTAGGTCACTCCCAGATCTGCATATCCAGATTTAGACTGTGTCCTGAGCTCCACTTATGCATTACCAGCTGCCTGTTAGAACTTAAAATGGGTTGTATAGGACATATTTCAAAACAGAATTCATCTTCTTCCCAAAAACACTCCTTTTCTGTACTTATCTGTTTGTATCACCATTCTTCCAGACTCCAGATAGCATACTCTCATTATTATCCTTGACTCTTTACTTTCTCTCACTACATAGATATAATAAGTTGTCAAATCTTGCCTTTTCTACCTCCACATATCTTAGTTTTGTTCCCTTCTCACTTCTCACACAGCCACCACTTTAAGTTCAGGCTGTCACCATCTTTTTCCTGGACTTTTAAAGGATTCTAACTTCCTTTTCCGTTTCTGATTTTCCTTAAGCACCCATCTAATCACATAACACCTATATTCAGTCAAAAGTCATTGGTTCACTACATTCTCCTTCCCACACTCTACATATAGTCTAGCCACATGAGACACTCTTAAGTCTATGCTCTGTGACTAGAATCTGTTATTTCAGCAGCTAGTGTTGCACTTGATAGTGCACTGGCCCTGGAGTCAGGAAGACCAGAATTCAGATCTGATCTGATAGATACCTACTTACTGTACAACTCTGGGCAAGTCTGCCTCAGTTTCCTTAACTGTAAAATAGGAATAGTAATAGCACCAACCTCCCAGGGTTGTTGTGAAGGTCAAGTAAATAATATTTGCAAAGTGCTTAGTTTGATGCTTGGCATGTAAGTGGGTACTGTATAACTGCTAGCTGTTATTCCCTACTTACCTCTGTTTCATAGAATACTTCACTTCTAAGACTTGACTCAAACAATCTTTTGATTTCCACTCTTCCCTCCCTATCCTGTTTTATTAGGGAGCTACCTAGTACAGTGGTGCAGTTAATAGAGCTTGTGGCTTAAAGTCAAGGAGACCTGAGTTCAAAATCCTGCTTCAGACATTTAACTAGCTTTGTGATCCTATATATGTCACAACCTTTCACTAGCCTCAGTTTCCTCATCTGTAACATGAGGGTGAGGATAGCATTAATTTTACAGGATAGTTGTGAGAATTAAACAAGATAACATGTAAAGTTCATTGTAAACCTTTAAGTACTATTTTGTATTTCTTTTGAATTCTTTATATGTCTACAGAAGTACATGTTATCTCCTTGATAGCAAGTACTTTAATTTTTTTGTCTTTGTATCCGTAAGACAGTACTTGCCACTTGTAGGTAGTTAATAAATTTGCTTGTTCATTAATGGCATTAGGGGTAAAATGAGGTGGGTTTAAATTTTGTCTCTGCCATTTGAACAGACTTTAGGCAAGTCTGTTCCTTACTTCCTTATTTATACAATATGTAAGATTGCACTGGACTTTAGTTCTAAATCTTAATCCAGTTTAAAGGAAAAAGAAACAAATTCCCAGAAGTCGTATACAAAGGATATAATTTTGTCTCAGATCACTATCTATGATTTAGTAATTAAGTCTTAATGAGTTCCTTGAGGCTCATTGAGATAAATGATTTGCTTGGGGTAACAGAGCTAGTAATGAGTATCAGAGAAAGGCTTTGAACAAGAGCCTTTCTGATTCTGTCCACTGGGCATCTGTATCTCAGATCATACATCCAAGGAAATGGCTAATAATCCTTTCAAAGAATTCATGGCAACAAATGTTTATTAAATACCTACTCTGTATGAGCCTGGTACAGTCTTAGTTCCTGCCCTCAGAGTACTTATATTCTATTGGGAAAGTTAACTATTTTCTAAATTAGCATTCTTCATAGAGTCAAGCAAATGTAGAAAATTATCAGGTTAGGAAAGGTGTTATTCTCCTCTCCTCAGTTAGTGAATGCAGAATTTTACCACATAGAATTTTATCAGTTTCATTTTCTGAGTTACCTCCATCACTAGCAACAGTTTCTGCTTCAGTTGATGCTTTGTCTTTATTGTAAGCAGTGTTGACTTTGCTCAAAACATTTATTGCCTTGAGAGTCTGTGATGACATATTTTTGAGTATCCTGGGGGTGGCAATTCTTTGTTTTGATTCAGCCAACATTGGCAGGAGATGGAAAGGCCTAAAAGGAAAAACAGAAAGTAGTTCAATTTGGCTGGAGAATAGAGTGGTTGAGGGTAAGTAATGTATAAGGAGAGATCAAGTTGGAACCAGATTCTGAAATACTTTAATTGACCAACATAGAAATGTGTATTTTATGTTAAAGACAGTAGGAAACTACTAAAGATATTTGAATATGAAAGATAATTTGAATATGAAATAGGGTTAGATCTATAATTTCTAAATATCAAATTGGCAGCTGTGTAGACCATGTGGAAGACCTTTACCAGGTGATACAGTCTTCTACAGATAAGTGAAAGCAAAATTTTTTTTAATGTCTAGTCTCTTCCATTTAAGCTACTTGCAGGGCGGCTAGGTGGTGCAGTGAGTAAGAGCACCAGCCTTGGAGTTGGGATGACCCGGGATCGAATCCGGCCTCAGATTGAGCAGGTTACTTAACCCCAGTTGCTCTAATAAATAAATAGATAGATAGATAGATAGATAGATAGATAAATAAATAAAAAAAAAGTAGTGGCAGAAAGCTTAACATGACTAATTGTCTTGGGGCGGCTAGGTGGCGCAGTGAGTAGAGCACTGGCCCTGAAGTCAGAAGGACCTGAGTTCAGATCCGGCCTCAGACACTTAACACACACAAACAAAAACCTAGCCATGTGACCTTGGGCAGGTTACTTAACCCCAATTGCCCGCCAAAAAACAAAAAAATAAAAAATAAGCTACTTGCAAAAAAATATCATTTCTGCATAAGGAGAATTGTTAAAAACCACTTTACGTTAGTGATCTGAATTCCATTATTTAAACGACCTCAGTAAAGTTGGTGTAAATTTCACAAAAGATTTTATAATCATTCATCCTCATTGTGGAACTTTGTCAAAATTTAATGGATGGATATTTGCTATGGGCCAGTTTAAGTCTTATATACTTGGTAAAGATGGATCATGATTGAAGGTAAATTTTGAAAAGCTGGGCAAGAAAAGATTCATGAAAGTTCTAAAAGTCATCACATGAATATATTGTCTTGGGCATTACATAGTTAATGAGTAAAATAGTCATTTTTAGAAGTTTCATCCCTACTACTGTGTGTTGCCTTGGACAACCACTTCTCCATAGGCCTTAAGTTTCACCATTTATAAAATTAAGGGGTTGGATTAAGTGGCACCAGTGTCCCTTCCCATTCTAAATTTGAACTCCATTATCTACCCTGGATTATATTCAAATACAATTTCTGTATACAACTACTATACGAAAGCAAGTCCTTATTAAATAGAATTACTGCTAAGGGAATAGGCATTTTAAAGTGGAATTAACCTAAATTTTGTAAGTTAAGTGATCTTGATATAAAACCAGATGTTAAAACTTGATATTTAGCTGGATGTTAAAATTGTGTTCATTACAACAGGATATCTATAGTGAAGACTTCTAGTTTCCAGCACATTGTTGCTGTGCTGTTTTTACCAGATTACCTGCCTACTAAAGATAGGTTTTGGAGTGAGATCTAAAGGAAAGTTGTAATTGAATATTATATTTTAAGTTTATGATGATGAAAATCTGCTCTGCCCTTGGGGCTAATTGAGATCACAATGGTTCTGTGTGTTGGTACTAAAGGATGATAAAGGATCATAGAGCTAGAAGGTCCCTTAGATGTCCAACTGCCTCATTTTACAAATTAGGAAACTGAGGCCCATCAAGGTTTAGTGGCATGTCCAATCTTACACAGGTGACCCTTGAATCAAACCCAAGCCCTCAGAATACAAATCCATCCCTTTTTCTGCCACAGCTCTCACACTATTAAGACACCTCTGCAAAAGTAAAATAATTTGCAGTTGGGACTGCCAGTCTGCAAACTGTCGATATTGAGGAAGAGATTTTAAAATAAAAATAATTACAAAAATTCTTTTGCATTTAAAGACATGTTGATTTTTCTTAAAGCTATTTTGTTGAATTGTCAGACAGTGAACATGTTTAAGTATTGTTTAAGACATTCAAAGTGTTTCATTTTGTTCAGACCTGTGATTTCTTTGGTGTAAGGAAACTCCCTCAACCTATGAAGATCAATACTACTATAATTTGTCATTTGAAAGTTACCTGGATGCATTAAGAGGTTGTCAGTTAACAATCATGTGTTAAGTGACTTACTCTGCCAGTTTGCCTCAGAGACAGAACTTAGACCCAAGCTGCCTATTAGTCTGAAATGAGTTTTCCTAAAGACTATTTTAAAAAGAAAACTTATTTATTAATACCTTTTTTCCAACTCAGTACAAATATTTTAATAATTGACTACATCATATTTGGAACACTGAAACAAGTTATTTTCTGTACTTGGGGACCGCATCTGCTATTTTATAGATGGTCTTTTGTAAATGTTTGGTTTTTGTCTCTGTGCTTGCACCACTTGAATCTTTGTTTCACCACTTAACAGCAGTTTTGAAAATTCTTATTTGTTCATGTCCATGGGATAGTTAGAAGGGCTTTTTCCTTCACTCCTCCCCTCAGTATATATATATTTAAATTCCTCTTGGGGCCATCTCCAGTTGTCCTACTCTATTTCTGGTCACTGGTCTTGAGGAGAAAGTGAGGCTTTCTCACAGCCCTCCTCACTTAAATCTAATTACTTGCAAGTCATGGGCATCATCTTTCTGATATCATAGTCCTCTTTAAGAATGAAGGATAAGGGGCAGCTGGGTGGCACAGTGAGTAAGAGCGCTGCCCTGGCAGTCAGAGGACCGGGATTGGTTCCGGCCTCAGAAAGTTAGCACCTACACATAAAAATGACTGGCCGTAACCTTGAGCAAGTTACTTAACCCCAGTTGCTTTAAAAAAAAAAATGAAGGATAAACCGCAACCACACAATTTAAAATTTCTGCTAAATTTTCTTACCTATTAAATAAAATTTCTACTTTTTCCTTTTTGCTTAACTTTTTTACCTTGTTTCCATTCTTCTTAAACATCTGAATCTTCTGTTTCTGCAGGGCATCACCATTCTTCTAGTTTTCCAGGTTTATATCCTGAGCCAACTCTTCCTTGATCCAGGACTCTCACATCCCACATACATTTGGTTGCCAGGTTTAATAAATTCTTCCTCCTCAATCAATATCAATGCCTTCCATTCTCTCCACTCACACCACAACCACTCTAATTCAGGTCTTCATTAATTCTCACCTAGATTATTACAATAGTACCCTGATAGATCTTTATCCACCCAATTTCTGTGTTTTATGTTATATACAGAGTGATAATCCTAAATCTGATCCTTTCATTTTCCCACTCAAGAAGCTTCAGTGATTCCGTTGCCTCTAAAGATACATGTTTGTCATGTTTAGTAGGCCTTCATGATCTGACTCCATCATATCTTTCCAGATCTCTTGTACATTACTTCCGTATAGGAACTTCATTTTTCTAGCCAAACTTCTCTGCTTGCTCTTTCTTACAGTATGGTTGATCCATTGCCATTTGCTGCTGTTTAGAAAGTAACAAAGTAGGTCAGTGGAAGAAAATTGATAAGCAAGATTCAGTTACACTCAAACTCAGCAACTCAGTGTTCATTAAGCCTGAGAATATAAACTACTTGAGGACTTCATATTTTACCAGAAAAGTTCTGGAAACTGGAAATCAGTTGGAGGGGAGAGGGAGTAGGTTAAGACCATCATTTTCTACCATATATTCCACTGAGTTCCAAATTGATACTTGATTCTGTTAAGGTCACATAATGGATAGAGCTAAATTTCCTAACTATGGCTAGGGGAGACAATTCTTAGACAAGGGATAGAGGAAATCATACAAAGTAAAACATAATTTTTATTAAATTCAGTTGAACTTTTGCATGAACAAAATCAGTGTTGCAGGTATTAAAAGGGAAACTGTAGGAGGGTGGGTAAAATCTTAGCCTCAAATTCATCTTGAAAACAAGTATTTCTCTGGATTTATAATTTCAGTTGTTTGTATAGTAGTTAACATGGCTTTATTTATCTTGTTTTACAGGGATCGAAAACTGTACTATTTAGGATTAAAAGGGTTCTATGTTAAAGGAAATGATGCCAGTAATACAGGTATATACCTTTACTTTTTGCAAATTAACTATAATTCAGTATTTTTATTTACATGTGATTTTAACACCTACCATGTGGTATTTTTCTGTGAATATGTAAATTTTTCTGCAAATCACAAAGTGCTTTACATAATGACTTTCCTGGAAAGTGTCCCAGAAACAAATGAATTATTTTTTTGTTTTCTTTTTTTGTTGGTATTTTTGCCCCCTAAAACCACAATGTAGACTGCAGTTATCCTCTTTGGCCACTAGATGGGGTTTTTGGTAAAGCAAAATTACCACCTATTGGAAATTGGAAGGAATATGGGAAATTAACAAATGAGTAGATTAACAGTATTGAAAATGAAATGTATGTTGGTGCTTTTTGGTGCTGAATTATGAACAGACTGGCCACATGTGAGTTTATAAAAAATTGAATATGCCAGTACTACCTTTAAGGTTGATTCTATTTTATAGTATGTTTCTAGTTCATTAATTAAGATAATGTATAGATGAGCATACACACACACACACACACACACACACACACACACACGTGTGACTATATACATACATAGGTATGTGTGTATAAGCTATATGTGAGGTAATGGAGGGCCTTAGAGTGAGGAAGACTAGTTCAACTTTTCAGTAGAATCAAAGACTTCAATATTTCAGCCTCGGTTGCCTCTCTTAGGGACACTGGAGAGTTCCCTACACAGATAAAATGGTAGATCAGAACTTCTCAAAAATATATACATATTTGTAATATAATTTAAATAGGGATTGCATTCTGCATCTGTGGAAAATATATGTGAAAAAGTTAAAATTCTAGAATAAATCACTAAGAATTGTTTGAAATAACTAGGCCATCACCTGGAATTACAGGAACAAAATTTAATCTGTATATAGAAGCACACCAATTTCAGCAAATTACTTTTATTATATCTCTCAATTTTCCATATTGGCATAATATTTTTGTTTCTTTATGACATTTCTAGATCTTTCAATGCAATGAAACAATAATATCATCAAGCTTCAGAGTTGTTGTGTTATATTTGTCTATTAGACTTAAACTATATGAACTTGAAGCCAAAATTGTTGACTGTCAACAATATGTTATACAGCCTATTAGAGAGATCATTGGACTTGAAGTCAGAGACCTCCCTCAGTTTTAATCCTGCTTCAGACACTTACCAGTTCTGTGACACTAAGGAGGTTGCTTAACTTTTCTCACCTTCAGTTTTCTCATCTATACAATGGAGATAATAACAGCACCTACCTCACAGGGTTGTTTTTAACTTGAAAATAAATGTAAACCTCTTTGAAAACCTTAAAAAGCTTTGTGAATGTTAACTTATTAAACATATTTGAGAGTCTGTTGTTTTATCCTGACAATGTCATTACAACTGCTGATGTTTATTGTGTTATCAGTATGTCAGTTAATGTTCTTTTTCCTTTTTTAATTACATGCAGTACCTTGGATTATTAATCATAAAAATAGCATTAAAATGCAGTGAGGTATCTTGTAATAAATAGAAACTGGTTGTTCCTAGAGATTTAAGTAGTTTAAGTGACCTTAGAAATAATCTCGTCCAACACTCATTTGTACATGAGGAAAGAGATTGTGACTTCCCCAAAGTCACACCAATAGTGACAGAGACAGAATTTAAAACCGGTGTCTCCTGGCATCCAAAGTCATAGAACTATGTTCTTTCCACTGAACTATATTTTCATATTCTTATTTCTCTAGATTTATTCATAAAAGCACATACTCTACTGGGAATGGAGTTGATAACTTCATAATTTTTTTAAAATTCTGTGAGCAAAATTCAAGTTGCAGATGTGGTCAGGTCAAAGGCAGGGAACGTGACCTGAAAAGTATTCGTATCGGTGCCAACTAAGTGTTTATTTTAACTATAAACTTCAAAAAAAATCCTATCTGTAGAACAAGCCACAGAAGAGAGGGAACATAATTCCCATGGGACTGTAGAATCGGAGAATGATGGTGCTTTGAGATCAGATGAAATTGAACTAGATTCAGAGGCTGAACTTATGAGAAGTATGGGACTACCCCTTCAGTTTGGAGGCCTGTCTACTCACAAGAATTTTGAGGTAAATATTAGATTATTTATTTTCTTTATTTCTAGTCAGAAACTATGAGGTACAAAATATAGAGGATTGGTAAATTTTTCCCAAGTCTTTTTAGCTCAGTCAGTAAACATTTATTAAGTGCCTACTTTGTGTGCCAGGCAAAGACAAGACAGTCCCTACCCTCAAGGAACTTACAACTTAATGGAGAAGACAGCATACAAAGGAAGCTGGGGTACTAAGAGATGGGGGCATCATGGAGAAGTCCAAAGAAATGCAGGTGGCTAGGAAATGATGAAATAGTTGTCCTTTCTTAGAGGAAGGTTCTGAGAGGAACTCTACTCTCCAATTAAAGGGAGAACCACAGGAGCAGAGGGTACTGATGAGTATGAGTTCCAGGGCTGAAATAATCTTCCAGGGAAAAGGGATTGTTTTACTTATTTTTCTTAAAAATGTAGTTTTGTGTAAATTAAGCCCATAAGTAATTAACAACGATTTTTTAAAAAAATACAGACTGTCTCATGATTTCTGAAAAGAAACATGTTAAAATTGTCATAATGAAAATTAATGTTTTCACTGATATTTAGGTGTCCATGAATTCCAGAAATAAAAAAACTAAATTTAAAAAGAAAAAGAAAAAATCTCAAAAGAAATACTCAGATGAAATTCTGCAAGAATCATGGAAAGAGGTTTATGAAGATGAGGACCACTTAATGTCTGATGATCCATCTTTAGCCTTTCAACAATATGAGACCAGAACATGTGAACTTCAGAATGGGAAAGAAGTAGAAATTGGAAATTTATCTACTGAAAATGTATTACCTCCAAAATTAGAAATTACAGAGAAATGGCAGAAGTATTGGAGTGGGTATGGAGAAGGATTATTATGGCAGAGCTGGCAAGAAAAACATGCAGGTGAAATATTGTCTGCTGAACCTTGGAATTCTCCTGAGACAAAGGAAAGATGGGAACAACATTATAGTCATGTTTACTGGTATTATTTGGAACAGTTTCAATATTGGGAAGGTCAGGGGTGGACTTTTGATTCTTCACAGACTTATGATACAAATAATTGTGTGTCTAAAACAGAAATGGATGGGAAAGATGATAGTAGCATCACAAAGGGGTCGTTATTGGACTTAGTTTCTGTGACTAAAAGTGAGGAGGAAATTTATGAAGGAAGTACAAATGATGAGCGTCATGAGGAAATACTTGATGGAATTAGCAACATAAATCTGAATTCAGTAGACGTAGAGAATGATGGCTTAAGCTCAACTATACTTAGTGGTGATTATCAACGTCCAGGTGAAGTTAACAGTAAGCAAGAATGCACTCTTTCCAACGAATGTGAGCCATGTGATGGAACAACCAAGAAAAGGAATTTGTCAGAAAGTAGAAGTACCAACCAAGCAGGTAAGTGGATAATTAACTAAATGATAGATTAATCTAATGAACCTATGTAACACAAAAATTGACTATGAAAATATCATTATGTGATTTTAAAATGGTGACTAGTAATCTCACTGAGTAACAATGTGAGCCTTTTTGAAACATTTCATTGTTGTGTTATTCTTTCTTAAATGAAAACAGTTTGTATTAGTTTCCTATTGCTACTTTCATTACCATTAAAAAATAAATATTGGTATTCCTTTGAAGGTCCAGTGTACAGTAACCTAGAAATTATGGAACTCACCTATACCAGTATTCTCTCTCATGGCCAGGAGTCATAGTATAGAGACCTGGCCTTGAAGTCTGAAAAACCTGGTTGAATTACCAGTCATCTCTTACCAACCAAATATAATAGCCTTTTGTCAGTCATCTTTTACTTCACAGTAGCATATGACACTGAACAACTTCTCGAGGATACTCTTTCTTCTCTAGCTTTTTATGACACTGCTTTCTAGTTCTCCTGTCTGTCTGACTGTTCCTTCTCAGTTCCTTTCGGTCTGTCACCGACACTTCACTGTGGCTGTCCCCTAACACTCCATTCTGTGCCCTCTTCATTGTTTACAATCTCCCTTTGTGATCTCATCAACCACTGTTGGATAATTATTATTTCTATACACATGATTTCCAAGTCTTTTTTTTTTTTTTAAAGCAATTGGGGTTAAGTAACTTGCTCAAGGTTACACAGCTAGTCATTATTTATGTGTGGGTGCTCATTTTCTGAGGCCGGATTTGATCCTGGGTCATCCCAACTCCGAGGCCGGCGCTCTTACTCACTGCGCCACCTAACCACCCCACCCCCCCCAATCTTTATTTTGACCTAGTTTTATTTCCAGAGTTTTAGTGCTGTATCAGCAGCTGCCTTTTGGACATCTCAAACTTATTATACCATAAGCCACCTCAAACTTAATGTGTCCAAAATAGAACTTAAAATCTCTTCCTCTAGGACCTCTCTTCTTCCCTATTACTGTCAGGACTCTGCCATCTTCCAGGCTCAAAATCCTGATGTCATCTTTGACTCTTGATCTCACTCATTCCATCTATTCAGTCCATTGCCAAATCTTTTTGTTTCTACTTTCATAACATCTTTTATATACCCCTTTTTTCCCATTCATATAGCCACCATCATAGTTCAGGCCCTCATAACCTCTCACTGTGATATATTGCACTTGCTTTCTAACTAATTTCCTTGCCTTAAGTCTCTTGTAGCTATTACTATTACTAACACGGTTTTTCTAAAGCATCTGAAGTCAGAGGTCCAAAGTAAATCTCATGACTAGTCTATCCCGCTGCTGCTACTGACAGCCTTAGTAACCCTGACCTATTGTTGATGTCTCAGATGCTTAGACTATATTAATAAAAAGTGCATTCATATAGTTATGGCAAAGAGGAGTGATTTACTGGAGCCACTTACCCAATCATAGGGTGTATGCTTTGGGTTATTCATTGATACACCCAACCACCAGAGGCAAAGCAGCAGGAAAATGTTTTAAAAGTCCCATCATAGGTATTTAACAGGTAGTTTTTTGTTGTTTGAAATGCTAATTAACAGATGTAGTTACGATTTTTTTATCTTGTTAACATAAAATGAAATAAGCACTTGAGTAATATTTAGCTTCCAACAAATTATCATAACGTGGACATATTACATACTTGGGTCCATGACTTAGAAAACGTGATGTTTTGTATAATACTTATGCAAAGATTAATTTTTTTCTGATAGCTATATCATAATACTTTAGCATTTCAGAAGATCCTTGATTCCATTAGTAACTGGTGTTCCTTTGATCAATGTAGTGACTCCATACTTCAATTGACAATCTTTATGTTAAAAAAAAAATTCAGTCACTTGATGACCCCACCTCTAGTGATGACTTTGTTCAGAATTGGCTAGCCTGTCTCTTAGATAGCATTAAGTGACAGCTCAAAATAGCTTGGTCAGTTGGGTGGAATTTACAAGGCCTGATGCTTAATTGATACAATTTTTGAGACCCCAGGATCACCTCCTTACTAGGAGGAGCTATTCAAGTAGGACTTTAGGGTAGAAAGATAGTAACATCTCATTATAAAAATCTCATTTAAAAATGAATAATTATGAGTAAGCTCATCAGCTTACCTCTTATGTGACCTTGGGCAAGTTTCATAAGTCTGTGTGCCACAGGTATGAGGAAGTTAGACTAGGTAGGTATCCTCTAAGATCACATCTCTCAATATATTACCTGCTGACAATACCCTAATCTAATATTAAAAATTATCCAGTCACTAAAAATGATTTCAGAACCCAAAGTGATAGCTTTCATGTTCAATGTTCTTTGTTATTGATAATAAGATTTCAGTAATTCATACAGGAGAAGAAAGGACTGACATCTTGGATGATCTTAAAAGGATAGCCTCTTAATTCTTAGCCATGAGTAAAATTTTAAAATGCTTGCCACTGAAACAGCTTGTAAACCATTTTATATCTCGAGAAACGTTCTTGATTCAAGATGCTTATACATAAAACAAATTAGCCTCTTAACCTATGTAGAAGTATTTCCTAAAGAGTTCATGATTACCCCTAGTGTCATTAACAAGATGAAGGAAACCCAGTAAGAATAGGAAAAAGAAGAAATAAGTTAGAATAGGGGGAAGAGAGGAAGGATATTCATGTCATAAAGATTGGCATCATTTCCCACTCTTAGCTGATGACATCAGTAAGATAAAGAATTCCTAAAACATCTGAATTCCCTGAGATCTAGCTTCAGGTGTTGAAGAAAGATTAGTTTGGCACCTTTGAATATTATTCTGATGTACCATGATCTTTGCTCCCTTACTCTGCTTGTAGAATGAACCCAGAGGTGTTCACTCATCTGACCTTGCCTTTTTGTGGTTCCCAGGCTGCCTGGTCTTTAGGTAGCACTGAGCTGTGGAAGAAACTGGGCTCTAAACCCACTTATGCTCCTTTCTCTTTGTGTGACTGTGGGCAAGTCACATCACTTCTGTGTACCTTATTTTCCGTCGGTAAAATGATGGTATTTGCTTGTCTTTAAGGCTACTGCCAGCTCTAAACTATAAACTTGAGTATTTCTGAGAGTTCTTTCTGGGTACTTATTAAAACTTTTTGACTGATCAGTGAGTTACTGAAGGAATCATTTACATCAAATCAGGAAATTTTAGACAGTCAACCACCTCTTCCTCATTTCTCTCTGTGCTTTTGAAATAGAAATTTTTTCTCAATCTAAATTTACAGTCTTCTTAAACTATTAATATAAGATTTATCCCAGCCAGGTATTATAGTGTGTAGAGCATTGAGCTTACTGTCAAGATGATCTGAGTTCAAATCCAATCTTAGATACTTATTGGGTGACCTTAGGCAAGTTACTTAACCTCTGTGTGCCTCAGTTTCTTCATCTGTTAAATAGGGATAGTAATAGTATCTACCTCTTAGGGTTGTTATGAGATAATATTTGACACTTAGCACAGTAACCTGGTATATAGTGGGTATCTAAATAGTTCCTTCCTTCCTGGTATTTCACATTACCATTGGCCTTCCTTGGTTATCTGGCATGCCATTCTCCTCTCTTGCTTTGGTTAATAGGGATCTGACCTGTGGTTTTACTAGTATAGAGCAGTGCTTTTTAAACTGTGGGTTGCAATCCTATATAGGGTTACAAAAACTTTGGCTGCAGTAAAAGGTTTCTGAATATGCAGGGATTCAAAAACAAACACATAATGAATCTGAGGTGTTTTGGCTGCTCTTGTGTCCCTGTTGCATTATGCAGCTTCACTGCCACCTAGGTTCTGAGCACAAAACATGCACACTTTGCATTGTGCATGCCCTCAGGCCATGAAACACCAATAAAACAGGAAAAGGGGTTATAGAGGGCTCCAGAGTGGAAAAAGTTTAAGAAGCCCTGGTATAGAGAACCATCCTCAAGAAATTCCCTCTACCTGACCTACTGTAGGTCAGTATCATCTCTGCAACTTTCAGCCTTAGGAATTTGTCTGGGGCACTGAAATGAAGTGACTTGTAAGAAAGACCCTGAAACATTTAGATTGAGAAGAATTGTCAGAACAAGGGCTGAAAAATCTTCCATCTCTGTCTAGATTCACAGGAGCCTTCTGGTACAAGTACGAACAAAGAACTATCATACAGCAACAGTAAGGATGGAGATGAGAGTGAGGAGGAACCACCTGAATATAAACCAGCCAAATTGAAGAGGAGGTAATTCTTTTCACCAGAAAATATTTCCATAATAACTATCAGTCAGAAAAACAAATACCACTGTGAATTTAGCACTTTACTGGTCCTTGTGGAGAAGATTTTTTAAAAGTCATAATCCCTGTTTTAAAGATTTATATTGTCAGTTTGAAGATAAAAATTTATCTTCTTAAAGGAATCTTAGAGAAAGTTCACTTCTCTTTGTATTCTCTCATTTTAGAGATGAAGTGTTATATTTTTAATTATTTTTGGATAAAATTCATAAAATGAAATATAGCTTCAAATATTACCTGGTTGAATCTACATATTTTACCTGTGAAGAACTAAAGTCCAGGGAGATTGTAATTTGGCCAAAGACATATATACTATTTCATGCTGGTCTGTAAAATGAAGAGTTCAAAAATAATATAATTTATCCATTGAGTATTTAATTCTGTTATCTAGAGCACTGTAGTAAATTCAAGGAGGGATAGAAAGCCTAGATAACACAGTCTTTACTTTCACAAAGCTTACAATCTAGTAGAGTGTTAAAACACACATAGAACTGTCTATAATATAAAATATTGTACAAACACATTAGAGAAAGAATTATAAAACAGAAGCACTATATAATTTTAATGGGGAAAAATATGTATTGCTTTGAGGTATTATGTTTTGTAGTGGTAAATTTTCCATTAGAAAATTGGGTGAAACCTAGTAAAATAAAGAACACTGTATTCTCAGTATAACCTTCCAGATATAAGTATTTTAAGTGATTTGTAAAGTCCTAATAAGAGAACCATATCCCTTTCCTGGTCATTTAAATTATAGTTGATTTTTATAGAAAAGCTACAAGTCAGGGGCGGGTAGGTAGCGCAGTGAATAGAGGACTGGCCCTGGAGTCAGGAGAACCTGGGTTCAAATCCGCCCTCAGACACTTAACACAAAAACTAGCCGTGTGACCTTGGGAAAGTCACTTAACCCCAATTGCCCTCCAAAAAAGCAAAAAGAAAAGAAAAGCTATAAGTATATTGATGTATGTATATTCTACTGTTGTACCAGTTTGCATTTTTATTATTTCAAACTGTTGAAAATAATGATGATCTGTGGAGATAATGGAGCTTGTTAATCAGTGTTAATGGAAGCTATTTCTCTTTTTGTATTTGTAGCCATGAACTAGATATTGATGAAAATCCAATTGTGAACTTTGATGACAATGGCTCTCTCTTGGGATTCCAGCATGGCTCAGGGCAAAAGTAATTATTTTTATTCATGATTTCTGTATTCTAAATTTTAGAGTTTTTTATCTATATTTGGTTGGTCAATATGAATGTATTTTCTTATATTTTAGACCTTGCAATTTAAACAAGGAATCCATTTAGTGAAAACTGCACTAGAGATCTGAGACCCTCTTCTAAACAGATTATAATTCTTTTCCTTGTGAAATTGTAATTTTTTAAGGTAACTTTAGGGATTATCATAAGAAAGGGATTAGTAAATTGAAGAATTTTCTTGACCTCCGATCTGTTTGGCTAACCCAGTATGACAATGTGGACCCTTTTATGCATTAACATATTCTTGTATCCAGATCCAGGTTCTTACAGTATGTATTTTGCCAGTGATTTTTTTCCCTTTTTCTGGCTCTATAGCAGCTGTGCTGAAAGGAAACCATTTTAACACTCTCATGAGCAGAGCTTAGACCTTCTTGGAGTGGTCACTGGGGCGGGGGGTGGGGCGGGGGGGGAGGTAGGGGGCAGAGAAGAAAGTGGGGGAAAAAGAAAGGAAAACTGCAGTCTTTGTGTTCAGATAAAGTGATAATAGACCATTTATATGATGCTTTGAGGCCACGAGTTTCTATACTGAAGACATTCTGTTTGGCTCAAGAATTCCATTATAGGGAATATATACTTTAAGAAGAACCTTTAGATATTTAAGTCTTATTTTTAATTGTGAAAAATTGGAATCAACCTAATTACAAAGACCAAGATATTGGTGTAATACATATTATAGGGTGGCTAGAGCATTTGACTTGAGATTCAAAGGATTTGGTTTCAAGTCTTAGCTCCTTAATTTCTCAGCTATGTGACTTTGGGCAAATCACTTACCCTTTAGTAAGACTGAGGGATTTGAATTAGATGATTTTTAAAGGTACTTTGTGGCTCTGGATATTTGTTTGGTCAGACATTTAACATAATTGACCTAAAGCTTCATATTGACAACTCATCTATAACTTAGTCATTGAGAGTTGCTTGTGAAAATCATAATGTACTTAAGGATGGCATGAGAAATGTGGAAATACATATTATACTGTAAAGTATTATAAAGAAGCAGATACAGAACTTAGATTACAGCTACACAAAAATATATATACAGTTATAGGGATATGTGAGAAGAGTGGAAAGGAATGCAAAGCAATAGTAACTGACAAATTATAGATATCTGATTAAAGTGTATGTAGTTGTATATAGTTGTAAATCTAGGCTTATTTAAGTTTATGACAAGCTACTTAAAATTTAATATACTCACTTGTGCATTAAATGGTTTTTAAAGCATGTTCTATGTGTCAAAAATCTTCTAGGCATTGAAGATACAGAGAGAAAAACAAAATAGTACCTACCTTCAAGGAGCTTATGTTCTATAGGGGGAAAATAGCCTGTACAAAAATATAAACACAAAATAAATTCAGAGTAATTTTGCATAAGTATTTAATCGTAAGTACCTTCTTGTAAGGTGGTACTTGAGCAAAGTCTTGAAGGACACTGAGGACTTTTTGACATGAGGTGAGTAGGTAGTAGTGAATTCCAGGCACATAATAAGGCATATACAAAGACACATTGAGAGCTAGAATGTAAAATATGTGAGGGTTCCATTTTTCCATTTAATTTCATTATAGAACTCCAGATTCATTTGTTCACTAAGCATTTATTGGACACTTACTATGTACCTAGCTCGTGGGTGCTAAGGGAACTACAGAAGAAATCTAAGGCATTATCTCTGTCTCCTAGGAAACAACAATAAAATTGGGAAGATAATATATACACAAATAAAAAGTGTTAAGTAGCCTATTAGTGCCAGAATGAGCAAGAGCAAGAAGTATTTTTGGAATTCAAAAAAAAGAACCCTGTGAAGAAATGCCTGGAATGGATAAGATTTGGATAGACAGAAGGAAGAGAGAAACTGGCATTAAATGGAAGGTGAACTGTATTCCTTCTAGCTTCAGCTCAGATCTGAGGTCTTTTTCTATCTCCCCAGTTGCTAGTGCCTTCCTCTCTCTAATTATCTACCATCTTCTCTGAATCTCTCTCCCCATCCCTCTGTTTACTTCTTGGCTCTTTCTTGAATTTGTATGTACTTAGTTATTTACATGTTGTCTTCTCCATCAGATTAGCAGCTCCCTAAGGCAGTGTCCTTCTTACCTTTCTTTGTAGTACAGTGCCTTGCACATAGCAAGTGCTTACTTAATAAATACCTTTGAGTGCCAGCAAAGGCTTGGACTACCTCAAGGATAAAATACAAACTAAAGTTGGTATTTAAAACCCACAGTCTGCCATCAGGATTTTTTTTTTTCAGGCTCATGTCACATAACTTCTCTTTATGTACTATTTTCAGTTGAACTGGCCTACTTGGCATTCTATTTCCTACCTCTGAGCCTTTGTACAGGATGTCCCCCATGCTAATAGCATAATATATCTTCACCTCTAGGCACAGTTCTTGTGCTAATTTATATAGGAAGCTTTTCTTCATTACCCTCATTATGAATACTAGGATAATGAGGTGCTAGTTCTAAGTCCAGCTTCAAATTGTCACACACACATATTTATGTCTTGTGTTACCCAGTAAACTATAAGCTATTCAGAGCTAGGGACTGTTTTTTCTTTTATGTCTTTGAATCAGCAGTGTAAATAAAATTATTTATTTTGGATTATTTTGGATTATTAGCATGCTTTATATCCTCTTTGGCAGTCAGTTAAAATGCATGTACATATGAAGTAAAATTTAATTACTTAAGAGCCTAAGAACATTTGGTTGCTTCTTTTATGCATTTATCTCATGCTTCTGGAACCATAACTACAGAACTAGAAGATACCTTCTAGTCCAACTTCATTTAATAAATAAGGAAACTGAAGCCTAGGAAAGTTAAGTAACTTGCCCAGGGCCTTATAGGTAGTATATGGCTAAGCCAGAAAATAAATCTGAAGTCTTCCAACTCCAAAACTAGTACTCTTTGCATTGTATCTCAAGCAGTCCTTTTGGTGTAATTTGCTCATTCTGTCATGTCTTCAGTTGAGGAAAGTGCTTAACACCTTTGTAAAAAGTAGAGATGGACGGTTCAGTGGATAGAGTACTGGCCCTGGAGTCAGGAGGACCTGAGTAGAAGGCGGTTAAAAAAAATTGTGGTTCCAAAATAGATTAGAAAATAAAATTTAACATTGTTACTTACGGGAAACACTTAAAGTATAGATAAAATGAGGCAAGGGAGTAAAATGTATTTGCTTCATCTTCCTACAAGGGAGTTGAATTTTAATACTATTATATGATAAAGCTGAAATGAAAATAGTAACTGGTAGACTGTATCATAATCATTAGTGCCATAGACAACAAAACTGTGAATATTAAATATATATGCACCAAATGGCATAGTAACTAAGGACTTAGAGAGAAAGCTTAATTTTTTAACAATTCTGTTAAAATTATCCAAAATGAAAAAAAAAAAAAAAGATTTGAGGAGTAGGAAATTATTTGTATAATCTTTATTGTTATTGAAATTGATAACTGAAACAAAACACAAACAAGAAGGAAATTACAGATTTGAAGAGAATGTTGAAAAAACTTGATTCGATAGCTCTATATAAAGAAAATTCATTTGACCCTTAGAGATTTAACTTTTTTCTCTTACCACTCAAAATAATTGATACCTCTAGGACATAAACAATTCATATTTCATAATAAAAAAGGCAGAAATCTTAAAACACTTCCTTTATGTGCTATAACACAACGAAAATAGGAATAAATAAGTGAATACAAACAAAACATGCATACCTTACTAGAGCCTTAAAATGGTAGATAATGTGTGTAAATAATGAGCAAAGACCACATGTGGAAAGAATAAAAAACAATTAACAATGATAGTAGTAATATGGCATATCAAAATTGGTGGGATATGACTAGCACAATGATCCTATGTAAATTCATATCCCTAAACACTTAATAAATGAGAAAAGGAAGACAAAATTGAATTAGGAAAAACAATCATTTAACTGACAGAATAATTTTCAAGATCAAGGAAATTGAAACTATTAGGAGAATTAATCAAAAGAAAGAAAAGACCCAAATTACCAAAAGGAACTAATGACACTAAAGGGAGAGAAAATAAAGAAAATTAGCTAAAATTGGTGTTTTATAACCAAAACAAAATCAAGTTGAAATAGATGAAGATCTATAAAAATTAAAAATTAAGTTGGATTTTTACCAAGAATGCAAGGGTTTGAGATTTGTTGAAAGCAATAAAATTATTTGATTATGTTAATAAAGACATAACTTCCAATAGCTTAATACCATCTTATTAACACTGAAAAGTGTAGGAACAGAAGAACCTTTGCAATGCCTAACATGACAAGGCATCTTTCTAAAATTAAGAACTAGCAATATCAGAGAAAGAAGTTTTCCCACTAATATGGCTAAAGTAAAAAATGTAGATTGTCTTCATTATTTTTAGAAATAATAGTTATAGCAACAAAACAAAATGAAAAAAGGAATAAGCATTAATAAAGAACAGGCAGAATGATTATCTTTGTGGATAATAAGGTAGTGAACTGAGTGTTTGGGAATCAGAAATATCTGGATTCAGTTCCCACTTTGGGTATGTAATAGTTCTATTATAGGTGAATCACTTCTGAACCTCGGTTTCCTCATATATAAAATGATGGTGATAACACCAGCAATACCTATCTTTAGAGGATAATTGTGAAGCAATAAGTTAACGTATGTAGAGCTCTACAAACTTAGAATGCTTTATAGATGTCAGTTACTATCTAGCCTGAGAGGTGACAGCCACAAAATGTAGTTGAAATATTAAATAGCTTCAACAGAGTAGCAGAATACAAGATAAGTAAACAAAAATCTCCAGTATTGGTAACTGTTTAAAATTTATCTATTAGTTTATGGATTTTAATCTGATAAAATATCAGACCCTCTATATATGAGTCTAGAAATAGAATTGTATCATAAATTTGGAAGAATTCAAAGAACTAAGGTGACATTTTACACAATGAAGCAGAGAGTAAAGGAATATTATTACTATATTAACAAAACTCGGATAAATACAATTGGTGATGGTACTGCCATGTCAAAGCTAAAGCAAACAGGCTTCCTGTCTTAAAACACTGATAAGCTTTTGCAGTCAATTTTACTTGTTTGTAGAGATTATGCTTTGAGGTTTCTGATTTTGGTACAGTAATTATATTAGGGTAAAATAATGATAGAATTTTTCTACTTGATAACTTATACAACATTGCTACATATTTTAAATAGTTATATTTTCTAAATTACTTGCTTAGTCTCATGTTAAAAACTGAACTAACAAAATCATTTTCAAATTAAATTGAGCAGAAAGGTTACATTGCTATAGAATGAAGATAGCTTCCTCAACTGGGGTGAGTTGTAGATTGTGCTTAACTTAGAGTTCAGAATACTGAGTTAAAATCTGCTTCAGGCATTTATTAGCTGTGTAACCCTGTAACACTCATCTTCATTCAACCTTGGTTTTCTCATCTGTGAAATGGGGATGATCCTCCCAGGCTTGTTGTGAGGATCAAATGAGACAGTATATCTGAAACACGTTGTAAACCTTAAAGTACTATATAAATTCTAACTATTATTATCATAATGACTCTTACTGCTTATTTCAGTACTTAGACATAAGATGATAGCTCCGGAGCTATCTGGGAGAGAGCTCAGAATCTGTCTAGTCCAGCCCCCTAACTTTGTAGTTAAAGAGACAGGTCCTCAGAGTTTAAATGATCTACCCAAAGCCACACAGATTGTGTTAGAAACTGAGTTGACTTGGGTCATCCTGATTTCAAAGGTAATACTGTTTCTGTTGTATCATACTAACCTTGAAACAGTTAAATACCTTGTCACTACAATGTCTAAAATTGCTCTTTAACTAACCTCAGAATATTAAATTATTTTTTTTAAAGAAATTGGGGTTAAGTAACTAGCTCAAGGTTACATGGCTAGTCATAATTAATGTGTGGGTGCTTATTTTCTGAGGCCGGTTTCGATCTCGGGTCATCCCAACTCCGAGGCCGGCGCTCTTACTGCGCCACCTAGCTGCCCCTAGAATATCAAATTATATAAAATAAAATTCATGTTGGATATACTGAGTTGTATTCTAATTGTATTGAATAGTATATTGATTTGATTTGAATATGACAAATATATAACTTTGAAAGGAAAAAAGTATAAAAACATATACTAAATAATAATACTGATTATCAATCACATTTGAGTAAGAAATAGTAGCCTACATTCAAATCACTGGCATATAAGAAGTTCTCGTTAGCTAAAATCAGTCAGCAAGTATTTATTGAGTGTATAGTTCATGTTTCACACTCTTCTGTGGTCTTAGAGAAATTTAAGATGTATGTTCAGCAATCATGGCACATGAAACAAGTGTTAAAATTAGTATGTTGGTACTCTAGGATTTCAGATGATTAATTATTTAGTGTAGGGAAGACCAGAGAAGGACAGACTCTCAGATTCTTTGGATGAATGGAAATTTACTACACTTGTTTTGTGACTTAAGATTAGTTTTACTTCAAGCATTTTGTGATAACTTGAAGTAATTAAAGATAACCATCTACCTGGCTCATTATGAAACCAGATTTGGAAAGTAGTGCTATGAGGCAAAATGTTTAAATATGTATTTACAGTAAGGATCTGTAGAATTTTGCTGTTAGTGAATTTTGGTGTTTTGATTGCATCTTTTTTTTAAGGGCATAACTAGTCCTCCAGTTTAGTATAAGGTAATATGTTCATATTCCAACTTGCAGATTTAATTTTGTATTTGTTTTTTTAAACCAAATTAGCTAGACCTTAAAAATTAGTAGAAGTGAATGAGTTTTGTCTCTACTTGTTACATTTTTGTATATAGTTTTCTCTTAATAACAAAATTAAAACCCTTGCCGTTTCTGGTCAAATGAGATATAATGTTTAAATGTCAGCTGTTAGGAAAAATATCAATGAAAAAAGCTTTTAAATTATAGTTCCTGTGTATCATTTCCTAACATAAATTCTTAGCCAGCTAATGTCTTGGTTTTTGTTTGCAGATATGGTGGAATTTCAAATTTTAGTCGTCGGAAAGTTAAATACCTAGAGAAAGATGTGAGACATAAAACACAATTTCTAGACATGCGAAGACAAGTAAATACAAAAAACAAACATATCTTCTTTCCTGAAGAGTCAGAAAGACCATCCTCCCGGAAGAGTAAGACTTTGAGTAAGGTATAACTAAATTGTGATTTGTATAGCTGGAATACCCTATCCAGTTATTTAGACCTTCTTTATTTTTGTAAAGGATGTTTTGCTTCTTAGGTGCGTCTTAGTAGGTTAACTCTCAGGGATAAAATTCATATCTTTATTTTAATTAATGAGATTTGAGCCCAGGTCCTCTGACACTATAATCTGTGCTCTTTCCACTTTACTACAGTTTGTTTTTTGTTTTGTTTCTACTATGCTCTATCTGGCCTGTTAGCTATTAGGAAGATTAATCCTACTGTCAGTGATGATATCAGTCATGAAAGAAGGAATAAATTCTGAGCTCAAGGCTTAAAAGGTTCACCTTATATTTTCTGCATTAGTTTTTAGAAACCAGTATTCATTTATTCTACCATATCACTGATTTCATTCTTTAAATCAATCAATAAGCATTTATTATTAGTTAATATACTATGTCCTAGGCACTCCGCTAGGCACTGTGGAGACAAAGACAAAAATGAAATCATCTCCGTCTTGAAGAAGCTCCCATTATATGTGTACATATGTTTTGTACACATAAAAGTAATTATAAGATATATGCAAAGTACCCAAATTTTGTCCAATTATCTTTGATTCTAGTTAAGACATTTAACATAATTTCTTTCTAGGATGAATGAATGAATGAATGCATGCATGTAAAAGCATTTAGTAAGCACTCGAAATACATGTAGAAAACTTGAAACATTCCTTGCTCTTAAAGAGTTATTAACCTAATGGAAGAGACAGCACATAGAGGAGGTTGCGAGTCAGGTGGAACTGTTTCTGGTGATTTATAGGGTTCAGTGGCAAAGCATGTCATTTTTACAATAAAACCGTATCTCTTTATTATATTGAACCATGTGACAGTGCCAAGGACTCTGTTGATAAGAAATTTATTTTCTTGGTCTTCAGTATCTGTGGATTCTGAGGAAGCAGGAGTCCTGATGCCCCTGCTAAAGCAGTTTTCAGGTCACATCTCCACAGGGGACATTTTCCCTGGATGACTGCTGCAAGGGTGGTGCTGGGCTCAGAGCCCTGAGCTATTTCCATTGAGTCCTCAGAGAGGGTAGTAGTTAAAATGGTGGCAGTGGTTTAGCTCACTAGGCCATTTCTGTTCTCTCCTTCATTGCCCCTGGCTCTTTTATGTAGGCTGGTTTGCTTGTCCTGTGGGTAGTGAGCTCGTAAGTAGTTGGTGGTGATCGTTGGCCTCTTTTCCACAGGGGTTATATCCCTAAGTTACAGCTAGGGAGAAGGATGGGGTAGAGGTAGATTAGACTGGAAGCCAGGCTGTTGGTGGGTATAAATCTATAGAATGTTCTTTTGGGGGGAGGGGCGGGGATTATCTGTCCAGAACTTCCTAAAACATCCATATGTATCAATAAAAGCTAGATGGCATTAGAACTACTGTATAGTGTGTTTTCTTTATAGTAGGCCCATTTTTAGCAACTTTGATGCCTTCTTTCTTGTACAAGAGATATGTAATGGGTCATAGTGGGTCAGAGTAGCAAATTGCTCAGAAATGCTTCAGTGGATTATCTTGAACAAGTCGTTCACCTATCATTAAAATATTCTGGTTAGAATTCTCTATTGTTCCGTAAAACGTTGGGCATTTCAAATGTCAGTAATGTGAGAGAAAACGTTCTATGTGTAGTTGGATTACTATGACTGCATCTGTATAGCATGTTTGTGACATAATTCTAGGTGGAAAAATTCCTCAGATGGGTTAATGAACCAGTGAATGAGATACCATCACAGGACCCTCAGGATGATGCACAAGACACTTGCACAAGCAGTGATTCAGAAGAACAAGAAAGATCTGTTAAAAAATGTGATGACTCTTTTGATATTAGTAATCTGGAACCTGAAAAATGTGATGGTTTTTCTTCAACCAATGAATTTGAAATGGAAAAAAATAAAGAAGACAACAAAACAACTGTAGCAGAAGAGCAGAAACATGTTCCTGAAAGGCAGCTGGTTACTCTAGATATTCCAGATTATCTGCAAGTAGAAACAGATGGTAAGAACAAGTATACTCATTTGTAATAGATTTAGAAAAATATTTACTGTGCTGATCTTTTCATTAGTGTGGATACTCCTTGCACCACAGTTCATATCATTTATTATTACTGCTATAGTTCATACCATAAACCATGGGTTATCTCTACCCCATGCTTGAATATTGGACTTTATTGAAAGTGGATAAGACACAGGACAACTATATTAGCTTTTCCATTGGTAACAACTAATCAGTCAATAAACATTTATTAAGAGTTTACTATATTCCAGGCAATGTGTTAAGCTTTGAGGATACAAGAAAGAGTCAAGATAGTCCCTGTCTTCAAGGAGCTTATAGTTTAATTGGGGAGATAACAAAGAGTTATATATAAACAAGTTATACATAGGATAAGTAGAAAATATTTAAAAGAGGGCAGACTCTAGAATTAAGAAGAGTTGGGGGAAACTTCATTTAAAAGATGGTATTTTACTTGGACCTAAAAGAAGCCAGTAGACAGAGATAATAAGGAAAGAGAACATCCCAGGCCTATAAGATAGCCAGAGAAAATACCCAGAGCTAAGAAAAGGCATAAGTGGAACAGCAAAAAGGCCATTGTCACTGTATCAAAGAGGACATAACAGTAAGAAGATTGCAAAGGTAGGAGGGAACTGGATTATAAAGGGCTTTGAATGCCAAACAAAATTTTGTATATGATCCTGGAGGCAGTAGGGAGCTAATGGAGTTTATTGGCTAGGGGGGTGACATGGTCAGTCTTGAATTGTAGGAAAATCACATTGGTAGCTGAGTGGAGAGTGAATTAGAATGAAGAGAGACTTGAAGCAGGCAGACCACCTGCAAATTATTGCTGTAGTGCAGGTATGAGAGGATAGAGGCCTGCACCAGAGTGTTAGCATGGTAGCAATGTCAGAGAAGAGAAGGGAGTGTATTCAAGAGATTTTGTAAAGGAGAAATTGACAGGCCTTGCCAATAGATTGGATAGGGAAGGGTGAGAGATAGAGAGGAGTCCAGGATGACTCCTAATTGTGAGCCCCGGGGACTGGAAGGATGGTAGTTATTTTTCATAATAAGAGGGAAATTTGGAAGTGAGAACAGCTTTGGGGGGAAAGTCCAGTTCAAGATGTCTGAAAAGTAATTGGAGATACAAAACTGGAAGGTCAACAGAGAGATCAGGACAGGATAGGTAAATTTGAGGATCATTAACATAAAGATGGTAATTAAATCCATGAGAGTTGATGAGATCACCAATTGAAGTAGTATAGAAAGAGAAGAAAAGAGAGCCCAGGACAGAACCCTATGGGAAAGCTATAGTTAGTTCAGCATAATCTGGATAAGGCCCCAGCAGGACTACTGACTTTTTGTCTCTCTTCATTATTTTTTTTTTAAAAGGGGAAGAAGTAAAAATAGATGGTTATTGGCTTCTGTTGGTATGAATTATCACTGCAGTCTTTATTCATCCCTTTTGGGGACAAACAAAAATGGTCGCACTCTGATAAAGAGTGTAAGTAGAATCTATCATGCCTTTGAAGATAGCACTTATGGTAAAAGTTTACCTTTTTTTTTTTTCTGGAAAAGAAGAAAAATAGTTTAGCAAAAAAAAAAAAACCAACAATAGTACTTTATCCATAATTCCCTACCTCTGCATTTAAGGAATTTCTCAGTTACTCTCCAAAGCCAAGTTTAATGTTATAATTATTAGCAGTCTGCTTCAATTTTTTGTTCCATTTACATTGTTATCATGTAATCATGGATAATGTTTTCCTAGTTCTACTAGTTCTTCCTAGTTCTACTTTACATTACTTTGCATCAGTTCATGTAAGTCTAAATTTGCTGTTCTGAATTCTTTTTTTTTTTTTTAAGCAATTGGGGTTAAGTAACTTGCTCAAGGTTACATGGCTAGTCATTATTTATGCATGGGTGCTCATTTTCTGAGGCCGGATCTGATCTCGGGTCATCCCAGCTCCGAGGCCGGCGCTCTTACTCACTGCGCCACCTAGCCGCCCCCTGAATTCTTAATATACATTATGTTTTATGCTGTAGTATATTCCATTATATCATGGCCATAATTTGTCTAGACTTTTTCCAAACAATGGGTGCCCTTTTTTTTTTTCAGTTATTTACTATCATGAAAAGTACTATATTTTGTATAGAGAGTCTTTCTATCTTTAACCTCAATGATCAAGTCATATCACCAACCATTTTTGAAGCATCTCTTATATGTAGTAGGCCCCATGCTAAGAACTAGAGTATATGCCTGGCAGTGGAATCTGGGTCAGAAGGTGTGGATATTTTTATCATTTTGTTTTAGTATAGTTTCACAACGGTAAGACCAATTCACAACTCAACCAATCAGATGTTTTTTTAAGCTCCTTCCTTGTGCTAGACAATTCTAGGACTGGAAAGACAACCCATCTAATGTGCATTCCATCCCTACCATACCTTCTTATCTTTGTCCTTGCACAAAGACTTTACAAAAAATACAAAATCATACATATATGCATATTGTTTATTCGAGATAGCCAAGGAAAGATTTAACTTGCTTTGAGTCAGGAGCTCAGTGATATCAGTTAAGAAGAGCAGATTTTATTTTTTGCTAACAGTAATATAATGAAGATATTTTGGATAGTTCTAATGTACTGTATTTGTCATAAATGGTCTTTTTTACTTTTTTTTTTATGCTGTGTACCTTTTACTACAGTTGAAGCAAAGAAGAAGAAAAAGAAAAGCAAGAAAAAGAACAAAACTCTAAATCCCCTCCCTCCAGAGATTGCTGCTGTTCCTGAATTGGCCAAGTATTGGGCACAGCGATATAGACTGTTCTCACGTTTTGATGATGGTATTAAATTGGACAAAGGTAAAGTAGTATGTGTTGATGAAATGTAAATGTTCAGATTGACAAATACTTTGTTGTGTAATATATTTGTTATGTTTTGTTTTTGTTTTTTTGCCTTTTGGAGGGCAATTGGGGTTAAGTAACTTGCCCAAGGTCACACGGCTAGGTTTTTGTATTGTGTGTGCGTTAAGTGTCTGAGGCCGGATCCGAACTCAGGTCCTTCTGACTTCAGGGCTGACGCTCTACTCACTGCGCCACCTAGCCACCCCTATTTGTTATGTTTTTAAAAAACAAAATGCAGTGACATTAAATAGAACATCTGATCATCCCCACCTACTTTTTTGTTACTTTTTGGTCTGAAACAGTGATTTCATTGAAATAGGGAGCTCTCCATGAGAAAACTCCCTTAACCAAGGTGAGAGTTCCTTGGCAACAGTCATTTTCTTGGCAGAGGGACTGAGGAAGTATTAGGTCACAGAGCCATAAGTAACAGAAGGAGCTTGGTTCATGACTCTGGGTCTAGCTCTTCAGCTACCCTGCCATCACCTCTACTGGTTGTTCCTAATTAGCTAAACTGGAAATTTTGAGTTTAAAACCTGTTGGCTTCCACTGTAACCCAGAGTAGCCTGGCAATTTATTGTGTGCTTGAATGTTTTGAGTTACCTAAAAATTGTGGCTTGTTTTTGTAGAGTCAGTGCATGGAATTACAAAATATAACAAACTCTTCACATGGAAGACAAAACCAAAACATTTATTCAAACACCAGAAGGCCAACTCCATCATAGCAACAAAGAAATCTATACACAGTAACAATGGCACCACCATCCCTGAACCTTCCTCCTGCTAGGGCCTTCCCACAAACAAACATTCAGAGTTCACTGCCTGCTTCCTCTCTCTCCCTCAACTCTTAACTACTCTGATCAACTTCCTCGCAGCTCTGCTCTACCCTTCCTGCTTCATCTTTTTGGCAGGCTCCTCCCACCACTGATTCGTGTAAATCAGGCTTCCATGTGACTCAAGTAGGTCACATGGACCTGTTAATGAATGGGAAAGACCTTCTCATTTATATTACCATTATAGTTTTCTGTCTAAACAGGATTTCCTGTAGAACCAGAGTTGTATACCTTCAGAAGTCACAGTTGTTGAAATAAATGTTTACTTATAGAAGGCCTCTAAAAAGTCCAAAGTCCTCTTAGCAGAGGCTCTGAGTTGGTGGGGGTAGAAGAGGAAAGTTTATATTTGAGAGGTACTACTGGATGGTTTTATAGGAATTGACCCCTTTATTTGCAAAGCTGATAGTGTCTCTGTTAATATTAAAATTCCAGCACTGCAAAACAAATATAAAAGATTCTGTAAAAGTCATTAACATTGTAAAATATAAGTCTAAAATTCAAAAGGCTTGAATTCCAGTCCCAGATCCTTATTAATTATAACTCATTTTATTTGGCTTCGAGTTTTTTTCCATTTAAGTGTCTTCTTACTCTGGGTCTTACAGTAATTTACAACTAAGCTCATACTTTCTGAAGTTATTTTTAACTTTATGCTAATGCTTGGCTGGATTTCTTGTTGTTTTGCACAACTTGACCAGAAATATTTTTCCTCTTTAGAGGGATGGTTTTCAGTTACACCTGAGAAGATTGCTGAACACATTGCTGGGCGTGTCCATCTGTCCTTCAACTGTGATATTATAGTAGATGCATTTTGTGGAGTTGGAGGCAATGCCATTCAGTTTGCCCTAACAGGAAAAAGAGGTAATCAACTATTAGACAGAAAACTATTTTCCTTCACTCTGTCTCTGTATGTATTTGCTTCAAACAGTTGAAATGTAGGCATCTTGTATTCTTCTGTGTTCATATGTTATTCTGCAATGCTTACAGTGAAACATATTTTAAACACTAAAAATATTTGCGACCACTTTTAACTAAAAAAGCAGCCATGTTGCTACCAGATGCTTTGGAGACTCTAAATGTAATATTTTTATTCAGAAATTCAGTGTCTTAAAAGTTGCACTCAGAAAAGGCAAGGTCAGTTGTCCTTGACATAGAAAAGTAGTTTCTGTTTTAAGCAATAGTTTCTTGTTTAAACAAAAGATGAACCTAAAATGTCTTAAATGTTTAAATTTAGGTGGTTCTGTAAAAGACAGATAGTAGCATAGCTAGGAAAATATTTAAGTAATTGTTGTTCTCACCTTTTTGTTGCCCCTAGTAAAAGAATATGCTGGATTTCTGTGGTATTGGAGGCATTGAGAGAAAGAGAGAATAAATACTATTGAAAATATCCTGCATTCATTCAGAATTTTTCTCATTCAAAGAACTATCTAAACACACACACACACACACACACACACACACACACACTTATTTACATGCATATATTTGTATAGATAAGGAAGATTTTATACTTGGCTATGATTTTCTATATTCCAGTAGACATTCAATGTTTAGCATTTGTTAGTAGCACTTTCACAGGCCAAAATAAGTGCTTACAGTGCTGCTTTCAGACAGATCTTATTTGCAAATACAACTGATCAAAACACTTCGTTTTAAAGACTAGATTTAATGTGAGAAGACATTTTGCTCCTTAGTGTCAGCATATTTGTCATTCTGCTCCTGGACCACAAATGTAGCAGATTAAAAAACTGATAAAGATATGGCCTTTTCTCTTTTACTTGTTTGTGTATCTAGAACGGAAATAGTCCTTGTAAATGCATGGTTTTATGCATTAACTAATTGGTTGATGTGTATTTTCTGCAGTAATTTTATTTTGCAAAAATGTTGATGCTTCAAAGCTACTTTTAATATGTTTTGAAGCTATCATGAATAAACCTCCATCCCATTGGGGAGTAAAGATCAAATGAGCTCATTTACTTAATGCTTTGAAAATTTAAAAGTAATATATAAACATGACCTATTGAATTTTTTTAATAACTTATTACATGACCACCATGGAAATCATGTTTCATTTAGCCCTTCTAAGTATTGCACTAGCTTTTTGGAATTCATACTTTATGGCAAGTGGTTCATGTGAATTTCTGTAGATAAACCAAAGTTAGCTTATATAAGCATTGCTAACTCTGAAATAGCAATGAATTAAGTGAAATCAGCTTCATTAAAAACATAGAACTAACATAAAATGTTTCACTCAGCAGACTCAGGAAAACAAGATTTCTATCATGAAAAATCTTTAATTCCTTTAAAATGTTTTTCCAGGAAAAAACTTCTCTATCTACATTTTTTAAGACTATTTGTGCTTTTTTAGAGAATCCCAACATTACGGGCTTGAGTGTAACAGATATATTTGATTCCATGGCAATGATAAATGCTTGTTATTCAACACATTGCATGTTCATGATAGACACAGTAAATACATGTAAATTGATAACATGTGATAGAAAAATGAGCCTTGTATAAGCATCCTTTTCTTTATAAATTCAAATGGAGGCAAAAGTGTAAATCATCCCTGAGTAGGTAGGATTTTGTAAATACTATTGCCATGTGCTTTTGCAAAAACCTGGATAAAAGTTTTAAAACAACAAGCCTATTTCTAATTTCCTTTTTAGTCCAACTATTCTTTTAATATGCTTTTTCACAGCTTACTTGTGATTTACTCTGATTACCATGAAAGTAACTTGTTTCAGAAAAATTGAGCGAGAAATATATTTAGTTAACCATTCTGGACAGCTAGGATATTGAATATCACAGATTAATATCATTATTCACTATTCTTCTGATACCTAATCTCTATCCCCAGACTTCCTGTCATCGAAATGTTATAAAAAGGTCTTCAATCTAGCCTTGCTAGTCACAATTAAAATTGTAAATATTTCGGTTAAATCTGCATCTTTGGTATATGTAACTGAATAACCTAATCATAGGCACAGTTTTCTTTTCTTCTATTAAGGATTCTTTAAAGGGTTTATTCAGATCATTGCAGAGATAAAATGTCATCTCACAAATAAATGTCATCTCATAAAATTGACTCATTTTACTTTTATCTTTTTCCAGTGATTGCCATTGATATTGATCCAACTAAAATTGATCTTGCGCACAACAATGCAGAAGTATATGGAGTAGCAGATAAGATAGAATTCATCTGTGGAGACTTCATGCTGTTGGCCTCAGATTTAAAGGCAGATGTTGTATTCCTCAGCCCTCCTTGGGGAGGGCCTGACTATGCTACTGCAGAAACCTTTGATATTAGAACCATGATGTCTCCAGATGGATATCCTTTCTAAGTCCTTGTTGTTATTTAACTTACAAACGGTGGTAAATGTTATGTTTTATTGCCAAGTTGTGATATCTGTTGTGTACCTCTTTGGGGAGTTTTTTTGGTTTTGTTTTTGTCCCAAATAAATGCAACAAATGAAGCAGTAATTGACTTTTTGAAGCTATTGATACTGCCAGCTCATAGCAGCATAGATTTTGAACTGAAAAGAACCTCAGTGTTTCTCTAATCCAGGCCCTTCAATTTATAAATGAAAACATTGAAGCCAGAAAGATTGCACATAGTGAGTGGCAGAGCTATGATTTCAAACCAGGTCCTTTAGCTCCAAATTTTTTTTCATTGTATTTATTTGTCGGTATATACCTCACCTTTGGCAAATTTAAACCTCAAGGGAATTCTAGCTTCCTTTGGTATCTGGCAAGAGAATTTAGACAGCTATGCTTCAGTGTCATGTAGACTCAGAAAGCCAATATGACTCACCTGCTTTGTACTTGTCTGATGTAACAGCAGGCTCCCTTTGAGAAGGACACTGAGTTTAGAGTCAGGGGTCCTTGGTTCAGCTACCACCTGTTCCCTGGGTGACCAGGGACAAGTCACTTAAACTTTCTGGGCATCAGTTTCCTCATCTGTGAAATGAGGAGGGTAAATTAGGTATCCTTGAAGGACCCCTTCCAGTTCAAAATCTGTTACCCTATGAAATAGGTAAACTTTTTTTTTTGCCTTCTGAGAATGTTAATAACTTTTATTCCACTTAGACAATGAGTAGTCAGTCACTATTAGTCATTTGTGGAAGGGATCTTTCAAGACCTTCTAATCCACCCCATCTTCCTGCCTCCCTTCATTCTACTAATAAGAAACTGAAGCCTGGGAAGCTCATGTGATGTGCCCACAGTCACACAGGGAGCAGGCATCAGTAGTGAGCTTGAGAGTTGGGACTGGAACCCAAGGTCTTTTACTCCAGAGCCAGTTCTCTTTGCCTATAACCCCCTGTATCCATTCTTAAATATTAATATTGATTGGGACACATGCTAAATTATGATTTTAGGTTTATAAATAATTTCACATTTTCTACAGTCTTTCCAGTTAAATTATTCTAGTGCCATATTGAAAACTAAATCCTATTTAATGGTTTGAATAATTTTGCTATTTTTAACATTTAAGTATTTTAATATTTGATGTTTAATTTTAACATAAGTAATTAAGGATATTATGGGTGAAAGGTCTTGATCTCCCCTTCCCCCCCAAAAAAAATAGAACCCCAAGATTAAAAAAAAATTTAACATAGCATAATTTGTTTGGCACAAAGCACTTAACCTTTCTGTGCCTTAGCTTTCTTACTTACAATAACAAAAAATAATTATAAAATAATTTAAAAATACTAGTCATATTTGCATAACCCTTGAAGGTTTACAATGTCATAACAACAACCTTATGAGGTAGATAGTTACAAGTTTTATTATCCCCTTTACAGGTGAGGAAATTGAGATTCTAAGAAGTTGTGACTTGCCCATTGTCACACAGGTTTGAAATGTCAGATGCATAATAAGAACCCACATCTCTTAACTCCCAAGCCCAGCATTCTCTCTAGTAAGTCACACTGCCTCTTGATATAGGAATGGTTATACTATCTACTCAACTGCATGATAGAATCCATTGAAATAATTATTTGTAAGCATTATCAAATAAAAGAGGTGTTTTGTAAACTGTAAAGTTCTATAAAGAAGCATGATTAACTTTTTTCCTCTTTTTCTTGTTTGTTCTTTTGAAGCAGACATGTGATTTCATTGGTATAGGCAACTAGAACCTGTAATTTCCTAGGGATTAAAGGTTGAGGAACATTCCCCAAGTCACATAAGGAGTATATGTTATAGGCAAGTCTCCAACTCTAGTGCCAGCAGTTCACCACTGGGCTACAACTTCCTCTGATGTCAATCTATGACTGGTGTTATAAAACTAAAAATTTATTTGAATTCATCCAGGGACATGAGCAAATATGCTGATGGTTTGGAAGAGATTTTCATTTTTAAAATGAGATAAATGCTTCTATAATGAGGATTTTACTTTATTCATGGTTATCATTTATTCTTAAATTTTAGAATAAAATCATTTTATATCTTTTATTTAACCAACTGGCTAAATTAAGTATCATTTAGTAGAAATTAACAGTTTTCAGTTATTTTTCCTTAACTTATTTCAACATTTGAAATTTTTAGGCTGTCCCAGATGATCACTAACAATATTGTATATTTCCTCCCAAGAAATGCTGATATTGACCAGGTATGTTATGATTAAGGAATCATTAATAAGCCTCCCTATGGTTTAACTATTGATTTAGTTTCACAGGTACATTGATTATCTTTAAAATGGTATTCTCTCTACTTTCCCTGTTAAACTTTGTAGATCCATTGTTGTAGTTACTCATATTGCAATATACATAGAGAGTATTACATACTTACTGTGTTAAAAGGTAAATATGTAACACAAGTTGATGAGATTTAAGGCCGGAAGGAACCTTGCAGATCATCAAGCCCAACCCCCTCATTTTTACTGATGAGATAAATTTATATCTTCTTCAGTTGCCCCTGGATTGTATTTAATAAATATTGTTGAAAGAAGAAAAAAAATTCCAGTCTTTAGGACAGTACTATAACATGCATATAGCTTCCATGTAATAAAAGTTTGATGCATTTGAACTCAAGAATCAAATTACAGACACACATCTATGAAGGTGTGGGGAGAAGAAAAAGGTATGGCAGTGAGATGACTTTGTAATGATGTTTTAGGGTTCATGTGCCTGCAGTTTGTTAAGTCATTATTAGATGTGCTTAAGTTCTTTAAAGCTTGAGCAAAAAGGCTTGGTTTGATTTAAACCTTGAGTTTATATGACCTGTCCAGAAGCCTAACAGGGAAATTTGCTAGCAGATTGAAATTAATTCTCATATCCCCTACATCATATACTTTGACTTTTTCAGAGAAACTCAGAAAGAAAACTGTTAGGTTTTCACACCCTTCTTTCTTTCCTCAACTAAACTTTTTATGGGTTGAAGTCTCAGAAAAAAAGTTACCCTATCACATTATAAAATGTAGTTGGAAATAGCATCTGGATGGAATACATCTGTAGTATTTGACAGTGTTGACCATCTTTGCTGGACACTTCTTTCTCAGCTTTCTTGACACTGCTTTTGTCCTGGTTCTCCTACTTATCTATTTATTTTTTAGTTTCTTTTTGTGGTTCCTAATCCAGATCATAGACCTTAACTACTAAGTCTTTGTCCTCGGTCCCCTACTCTTCTCTTCACTCTCAGTGATTCCAGTAACTCCCATGGGTTGAATTAACTATCTTCAAGAGCTTTATAGCTAATCTTACTGTCTTCCCTGAGCTGCAGTCTCACATTGGTTCCCTATTGAACATTTCAGATAGGGCTTCCCAGAAATATTTCACACTCAATATGACTAAAAACAACTTGTCTTTCACCCAGTCCCTCCTGTCTTCTTTTATTATGTCTAAAGCACCACCAGTCTTACAGTCTTCCCGATTTGTAATTTGGCATTGTTCTCAAAACCGTATTCTCTTTTACGTATAAAATCAGTTACTAGATTTTGCCATTTCTAATTCCATAATATCTCGCAAATCTGATCCCGTCTGTCTATTCACACAGTTGTCAACTTAGTTCAGGCCCTTATCACTTTATACCTAGATTATAGCATTGGCCTCATAACTGGTCTACCTCCCTCAGGTTCATCATCCCCAATCCTGCCAAAATTATTTTTCTTAAGTACAGATCTGACCATATCCTTCCTCTACTCAGTTTCAGTGGCTTTCTATTTTCCCTAGAATCAAATATAAGCTTCTCTGTTTAGCCTTTAAAATCCTTTCAACCATTCCCCAACTATTTCTCCAAGTCTCATGGTACAGTTCTTCATCTTACACTGCTATCCACTGTTGTACCTCATGCCTCCAGTGTGTTCTTTCTTCACCACCACTTAATATAATCCCTTTCTTCAAGACAGGTTCAAGCAGCACCTTCTACACGAAGATTTTCTCAATTCAGTCCCCTTCACAGCTGATGCCTTATCAAATTACCTTGTGTATAAATACTGTTTATTTATATACTTTTTATTGTTTTCCTTTTCTGGAAAATGAGCTCTTCAGAGTAGGGATCTTACATTGATTATATTTGTATCTGCTTTGCCTATCACAGTGCCTGGCACCTATTAGCAGCTTAATAAATGATTATTGCTTGTTCATAGATTGTGGTATAGTGGAAAGGATGCTGAACTTGGAATCAGGAGAGACAAGAATTCAAACCCTTCCTCTGACACTTAAAAGCAGTGTAACTGGACAAGTCATTTTGCTGAGGCTCAGTTCTTCATTTGTAAAATATGGATGATAATAATAACTATCTTTACCTATATCATAAGGTTTTAAAATTTAAACTGAGGTGTTTATAGATAAAAGCATTTTGAAAATTTCTGAGGGCTAGATAAATGTCAGTATTACGACTATTATATAGAACTTGCCTGTAAGGAGATTGTCCTTCCCTGAGGAAAAACCTTCTTCCTCAGACAGAATCTTAGAACTGGAAAGGGCCCTCAGAAACTTTCTAGGCCTAGAGTCCATGGATCTTCAGGGGGTTCATATATATACTTAAGGGGGGGAGGAGATTGTGAAGTTGGATGGCGAAAACATCTTAATATATAATTTGTTTTCTTTGTGATTCTGTATATTTTATGCATTTTAATGCATTATTTTGAGAAGAGGTCCGTAGACTTCACTAGACTACCAGAGACTTCTGTGACACACAAGGTCAAGAATCCTTTATCTACTGATCTAGTCAATTTTATAACTGTTCCGGAATCTTTTTTGTGACATTTCCAACAAATATTCAGGAGTTGAAAGGAGTTAAGAGAGCTCAAGCACATAAGGTCATAGTTAGCCTAAGTTTAAAAATATTTTCAGTTCTGTAGTCTGTGAGCATCAAAATGCTGTGCAAAATTTCAAGAAGAAATATAATGGTGAAATTTAATCTAAGTAAGAGTTACAGATGATCTTGCCTAATAATATATGTTCTGTGCTACCAACAAAATCCTATACTTGTACAATGCGCTAATAATTTTGTTGGTCTTGAATTATTGAATATTTCATTAGGCATTTTTTCAAGATACCCTATTCATTCAGTGATTTATATATACCATGTATTTCACTCCTCTATACATTAAATAACCTGAGAAGAGGTTATATAAACTTTGCTAAATATGTCTGCTGTGCTATTTTGCTGTGGCAAATACATAAACTAATTTGAATACCAGATTAACTCTAGCAAATAATCTATTCATTGTAGTACTTGACTGTTAAAATAATATTAAACATTGAAAATTATTTTTACATAAATTATTTCAGCTTTGTATTTGGGAGGACGAGTTAACATAAATAGTAATATGCCTTTACTTGAATTACTAATTCTGTTGAAAGTAAAACCATTTGTTTTTGCTTATAAAAGGTGTTAACACTTATACTTTATTTACATTTTTGCCTCTAGAGGGAGTCCCAATACTAGTAAAATATTAGGAGGGTGGGTAACAGTAAATACTTTTTCAAGTATTTTGGTTAAGGTTTAATTCAAGTAGAAATTTCAGCAGGAAATTTTCACTTTGACTCTGCTTCCTCCCCCCTCCCCAAAAATGTCAGTGGTTGCATAGATGATATACCAACTCCTTTGTAAATTATGTTGAATTTCATACCTTTTGATATTTTAGAATTGTTTTTAATTTGTCCACTCCAAACCCCATTAGTTAAAATTGATCATAAAATTAAAATATGCTCAGAACTGCACAAACTAGACAAGAAAAATCTGTCTTGCCTTCACCTAAGTATATTTGCTTTCTAATTCCATGAATAAAATAAGATGATACACAAATTATAAACTAGCTTCAATGAAGAGCATTCCTATTATTTTTTCCTCAACTTACAAGTTTAATACACTAGAACACACTAACCTCATTAGGCAAGTTATAGTTGTTTTTTTTTTCAGCACCAACCAAAAAGAAGGTGTTTTGTCTTTATTTTAGTCTTCACTTTGTCATATATAAATTTCAGATGAATGTGCTGAAAATACTATCTATTATAGCTTTACTTGTGAGTAGAGAACAAAAGGCTGTGTAAAGTAAACCAATAGAAGTGAAAAATATAAGCCACAAAATTATCATTGCCCTTGCTATTAAAGAAAACATAGACATCTTCCAGTTTTGAAATGTCTTGTGTACTAAAATTGTTTTGCATCTGTTTAAAATTTGGAATGGATTTATGCATGAAAATCATTTTATAAAAAGGTGATTAGGTTCCTCTACCTACCCACACAAGCAAAATCATATTTCTTCCTCTTTACCCCAATATTCAGAAGACATCAGCTTGTCATAAAGTGCGATCCTTGGTCAGAAACAGTAACAATAGTCATTTATTCTGAACAGGTTATTCATAAGTCTAGTGCACCTAAATAGGCAGGTATAGTTGAAAAAAGGAGGTGTGTTTATGTGTGTACCATCATTTTCAAAAAATATTTAATTTTTAACAATAATTATCAAAAAAGTTAAAATGTTTCCATTACCCTTTCAAGGGAGATATGTGTGTATGGATGGATGTATTTATGTACACACACGTAAGTATATATGTGTGTATGGATATATGTATGTACACACACGTAAGTATATATGTGTGTTGGTATCTACTTTGAAAGTGTAATTAACTTCTTGTTTTCTTAGTTACTGTTAAAAGTTAGATACCTATTTTTTGAAAAAAATGGCCATTCCTTAATCTTAACACTTTTCTCAGATCTGTAATATTTAATATTTTCACCAGAATTAGCATATTGGAATGGCATAGTCTATAAAAATGTATAGGTTAAGGTTCACATACTCTGGTCTTAACCCATTTAGGAATGGCTACCACTTCCCTGCACTATCAACTGCTCCCATAAACAAGGAAGGCAAGAATTTTAGAGGTTCTGTAGGTTCTGGACTAAAGAACAATAAAGGACCCTGAAAAGTAGGAACAACTTAAAAGAACTGGCCCAAGGACAGTCTCCACATGGAATTATGCTGTCTTGAAATCCTCATAATCAGAGAGAGAGATTCATTTGATTTGATGAGTATCTTCTTTAAACTACAACTAACTTTGGAAAAACTAAGTAACTATCAACCCGTTATCTCTTACTGGCATGTTAATTGAGTTAGATTGTTTTTATATAGCTGAGAGGAGTTTTGATTAAAGGGAAGGAATAAAAGGTAGATAATTTGAAACCATGAAAAACTTTAGATAGAATTGAGTGTCAAGTTAGCATTGGCATATAGAGGAGGAGATAGAATGCTAAAAATAAACTCTGTCTATTTGAGTGTGTGTGTTAGATACAGGACAGGGAGCGGAAATCCTCCTCATTCTTCTACTTCATATGCGCCTTGTTCCTCAAACTGAGAATAGTGGCAGAAGTGCTAGGGTGAGAGTCTGTTAACTACTTGTATGACCTTGGGTCATTTAATTTTTCTGGGCTTTGGTTTCCTTCTAGCTCTGAACTCTTTAATTCTATTTCAGCTTCATTATGAGTTGATACCTAGCCATTTTTTCTATGTGGAAAATTCTGACCTGATTTAAAAATGAACTAAGTGCATGATTTGTAACCTAATCCTAATTTCTAACCAACATTTATATTTCCAGTAGAGAAATGTATCAGGGAAATAAAGAATTTTTGTTTGGTTGATATTACTTTGTTTTTGTTGTCTTCTCTCAAGACAACAGCTTCTCTAAGAAATATACTTAATATACTAACTATGAAACTGAGGAACAGAAAAGTGTTATGATTTCCCCAAAGGAAGTATTAGAGCCCAAGCAGACATTATCTGACTCCTAGTATTATGCCCTGTGTGCCAGATGAAGGGAGGCCATTTTCAGCCCTGATACCACAGTGTGGCACCAAAGATTATTTACCATTATTTACTCCTTCCCCCATTCATATTTTATTTCCTTACTTTCCTTTCCCTGTTTTCTTTCTCCCCTATTTTAAACTTTCCACTGTTAATATATTCAGACATTATTTAGACCTGGAAGTGGTAGCTGGAACTAAAGAAGCGAGAAGAATTTATCAGACATGGAACAGCATTACACACCTCTGATGTGAATGGTGGGACTAATATTTAACCAAAAACATCTTATAGATCATAATTGCTAAATAGCAACAAAATTAGTCTTTCTTTAACATTGATAGAGAAAAGTGTTAACTACATTTAGGTCAAACTCAGGGCCTTCTATTTAAATATGTGTCTAAATGGGGATTCCCAGACTGTGGGACAAATTCCCATTGTATGGTAATATTTGGGTGGGATTTCTACATTGGAGTGCCGAGAAAATCTCTGTTGGAATGCATATCCTATTCCTATCAAAATGTTTAATACCATGTGGCTTTACTTAAACCCTTGCTTGCATTCCAGTCTTTATATTAGACGCTGTTAAAAACCATAAAAAATCTGAGATTTTAAAACTAAATCTGTGATGGATTTAGGAAAAATAAAAAGCTTTGTTCCTTTCATTGCTATTTTATTTTATATTTTAAGTAACCAAAATAAATGTTGAAGGAAACCTTTGATCTGAAGTGCTTTGCACATATGTACTCATATGTATGTAAGTCTTTAATCTTTAAGATCCAAATTCTAGGTATCTGCTTTTGAAAACTCAAGATGATTTTTTTTTAAGTTCAGAAACATTACTGGCCAGGCATTCCCAATATTATCTAAGTATTGTACTAAGTACTGCCTAAGAAACTGAAGTTGATAATTACTTTTTGTACTAGCAGATGTACCTTTTGCCATATTATGGTCCAAATGTAAAATGAGATTTTTGAAGCCACCACAAGCTGATAATTTACTTGTGATGTCCAAATATCAGTTATTTGTATTATAATTGCAACATTTCTTTTTATGTCCTGTGACCTAAATCTATTTCAGAGTGGGGCTAAGCTGTTACAGAATTTGCCAAAGATCAAGCATATTTAAAATATTATTAAAAAAAAAAACTTTTTGCTGTAGAAAAAGAACTCTCTCTCTAGATGAGCCTAGTACCAGCCTGCAGCCAAAAGTTTTGGTAGGAAAATGTCAGCTGTACAGATAGAGTTAATGCTGGAAAGTGGACTCTGTTTTAGGGGTAGTATCTGAGTGCATTGGATAATGGTAAGGAAAGGGGGAGGAACAAAACTGCTTTCAGATGACTTACTGAGTCCATTTCCCTGGTTTCATAAATAGCAACCTATCATGTTCAGATTTTTTTTTTCTTTCTTAACAGGATGTTACATTTAGGAATGAATTCTGTCTCCATGATTTTCAAGTATTGTAGACCATACTAATCTCTATCCATCCCCTAAAAGATAAATTCTGCATTAGCTTTTTACTATATGATGTTGGCATAGTAATTCTATACGAATTATTTTAGGATGTAGAGTAAGTAGAGATTTTTCTTTGCCAAAACATTATTCAAAACAATTTTTTTATCACATTTTAAAGTCATGGATTACAGTATAAAACATCAAGTTCTCTTCTCGCCTGTGTGTTTCTGATACAATTTTAGGCTAAACAGATTTTTCTGAAGCATCTTTTTTTAAAAAAGCAAAATAATGGTATTATTTGGTTTCATTCCTAAATGTTGTAATTCAAACGTTAAAGTTTCCGTAAGAACATGCATTAATAAGACTTAAGTAATTTATTCTTTGCAATGAACTATGCCCAGTAAACTTTATTAGCTAAATTGCTACAAAATTGGTACATTTTAAATAACAATGTAATTTATTTTGTTATAATAACCTCTTGCCTCATTAATCTATTGCATGTCTTTAATTTTGAAACTTTTTCAATCAAAAATGCCTTGTCTCCCACCTTCCCCATTCCCCTTTGAGAAAAAAAAAAGAGCCTCTGTTAAAAACACACAGTCAAGCAAAATATTCATGTATTGGCCATCCCATATCTCTACATGACACACCTCCCAAATGGACTTGTATTTGAAAGCTCAGTTCATATTTGAGGAAGTTCTCATATTGCCCATAAAGCTTCTAGATAAATGGTATTTACATACTATATAGGAGAGTGTGGCTACTTAATCCCCACAAAATGGTTTTGATGTGGAGATGATTGTGCAGAAAAAAGATAGGTAAAAAAACAAATCAACATGAATGCAGTTTTGAAGGGTTTATATGCTTTGTGCACATCACAAACATTCAGGAAAACTTAATCTAGACATAGAAGAGGGTAGGTCAGTTTGGCACCAAGAGGACTTCCAGGTAGAACTGAGAGGTCAGTGCTCCTAAGTGATCCTTGGTCAGATTTCAATAACCTGGCCAAAGAACACTGGGTAGGAAACTTGGGTTTTTAGTCCCTGCTCTGAAACTAACTGAAACTTTTCCTCCTTTGAAAAGTGAAGGAGTATAACAAAGTAGTTTTTAAAACCCTTCTAATCCTAATGGTTTCTGGATACATGAGATGTGGGTTTCATTTCATAAAACTGGGTTCAACTTCATTTTCAGTAAGAACAGAATGAACTATTCTCTGAAACCTTGGGTAACTCACTAGGCTTCTCTGGGGCTCAGTTTCCTCATCTGTAAAATGAAGGTTCTGGACTAAAGTCAGACCTTATTATTCTCAGATTTTGTGTTTGCAGATTTATCTCCTCACTAAGATTTATTTGTATCCCAAAAATGAATGCTTGCACCACTTTGATGGTCATTAAGGGACATGCTCAGAGGGGCAGAAAATTTTAATCACCCAACATCCAGCTGAAGTCAAACATAGTGATGCTCTGCTTTCTTTTTCAGCTCTCATATTCTGTAAATTAGTGTTATTTTCATGATCTATTTAGTGCCATAGTTTTCAAGTTTTTATGATTTTGTTAGTGATTTCACTTTTTTAAATGGCCCCATGCATAGTGCTATACTGCTGTCTAGTGTCCCAAAGCACAAGAAGGCAATAATGTGTCTTACAGGGAAAATACAGGTGTTAGATAAGCTTCACCCAAACATGAATTGTAGTACTTTTGGCCATGAGTTCAATGTTAATGAGTCAATAATATGGTACATCCAGAAAAAGGAAGAGGAAGTTTACCAATCTGTACGTGAGGCCACTCCGGAAACTTCTAATGTAAATGTGACCAAAGGCTCACAGAAACTTAACACTGTATTTCCCCCTAGAAGAAGCAATGTTTCAGAGTTCACAGTGACTCAATAGAACGTAACTACCATGAATGATGAGAATTTGCTGTAATTCTTAATTCCTCTTTCAAGTCTACCACTCCTTCAGAGTTCTTTGAGGGTCTAAGAGGTATTGGCTTTAAGCCTTCTTTCAGTCCCCTCCCCCAAATCATCTAATCATTTGCTCTAGTACTGACTGTTCTGTCCCTCAGTAATTAAGCTTCTTAGATGCTTAGAAGAAACACTCATCTTAGTGCCTAGTTAGCAAAAATAATTAGTTTAAATAGGAAGCTATTTTGAGAATTATTTCAAATAGGAAACTACCAGATATACTTCCTCTCCCTAGGGGTAACCTCCCAGGCATGGCCTTCTAATATCCTAAGATTGCTGTCTTCTGCCCATCATGGAGAAGTTGCTGGGAAAAGGAAGTAACTACATAAAATCTTAAGTGAAAATTCTTTAATTGAAAAGAATTTTTCTCAGACTAGTGTTCTTTAGGTAATACTCATAGTATAAAACATACTTTAAACATTTATATTTGGGACATTTTTTCTTCTGCATAAAATATGAAAAGTTCTGGCCATTTTTTAAAATCTTACCTCAAACTATGGTGAAGGTACAAAAAGGTTTTGCATTCTTATTTTCAGTGGAAGTATTAATTCCCTGTAAATTGTTGCATTAATAAACAAAGGCTTATACAATACTGAGATATAGTTGGTCTTTGCGTTACTCTTATGATGTGGCCAAAATGTCATTCGTTTGGAGGCTAAGTCCTATAAATCACTGGTTTCTATAGTTGGAGGTTAAGTCCTATAAATCACTGGTTTCTATAGACAATTCTAGGACCAGCCTGTGGAACTGTAAGAAGTGAAGAAAGAATGAGCAGAGTTTTATTTCTCTGACCAACATGTGGGTTATAGAATCTTATCCATAAGAAAGATTTAACTCTAAAAATCGGTTAGGTGATAGAAACTTTTAAGAATAATATTGCACATGAAATGTTCCTTGACATATCATGTTTTAATGTCATGTGTTTTAATTTTTTGCTTCATCAGCTCATTGACTCCTTACAGTATATTTGGTATGGATACATCTAAACTTTTTTTCCTTTCTAATATTATTAGTGCTCTCTTATTTTACATTTTTCCCAATAGTTTCTCCTCATCCCTAATAAAATCCTACACTATGCTAAATGAATACAATCCAGCAAAACAAGGGAAAAAATCTGAGTATTTACTAATGTAAATTGCTTCACTGTGCTTCCTACATTTCACCAGTTCTGCCAAGAAGCAGGAAATAACTGTCTGATAACAGGATTGGATGCTACATAAGAGTTCTGAATTCTGAGTTGTTTTCTTTTCCATCATTGTGGTCAAGCAAACTATTCTCCTAGTTTATACTTGAATGTAATTGAAGCATCAGTTAAAACACATCTTCCCAAATTTCTCTTAATTCTTCATATTTGTCATTTTTTGTTGTGCAATGATATACTCCATTATATTCATGTGCCATAGTTTGTTCAGCCATTTCCTGATGAAAAGGAGCTTCACTGAAATTAAGAATTAAGAAGTCATATTCATGTTGTGAACCCCATCAGTAATTGATCTGTATAACAATCCCCTTTCTGGTTTTCCTTCACCCTCCCAAAGGAGTGGCCCCCACCCTTTCAGGATTCAGCCAGTATGTTAAAAAACAGCAAACTTGTAGAACTAGACTCTGCCCAACCAGATGATTATATAACTTAACAATGGGGCTAGACAGATTTCATTACAGGTAGTATTAGGATTTTTCACTGCCTTAAAAAAAATACAAAAGAAGCTCATCCATTTGTTGTCACAGCTATTTGCCCACCTGAGAATTGTAATTGGCAGGTGCAGTTTGGTAATGCCAAGAAGATTGGAGGGCAGATTAGAGACAAACTTGAGGATTTTTAAATCAAAAAACAGAAAGTCTGCGTTTCTGAAAGAAAGGGAGGTGACTTACTGTCATAGATGTCATTTATATTGCATTTTATATACATATTTAATGTAAGTTGATCCTCACAACAACCACATGGAGCATATACTGTATTTTTATGCTTATTACATAGATCATGAAATTGGATTCAGAGAAGTTAATTTTCTTGTGACAGAATAAGCCCAAGGTGACAGAATAAGCAGCAAAGCCAGTACTCAAATTCAGATATTTTTCATTCCAAGTTCAATGATGTTTCTCCTATACCATGTGAATAAAACAGGAGTTCTTGACCTGAGGACCATGAAGTTGTGCCATTTTAAAAAATATAGTTAGATAAATGCAACCCTGTATGTTTTATTGTATATATTTAAAAACTTAATTACCAGAATGATCCATATGCTTTACCATATTGCCAAGGGGTCCATGGTACCAAAAAAAAAAAAGGTAAGAATTCCTGTTTAAGAATTAAGAACCCCTGCTTAAAAATATTAGGATGTTACATAGCTCATGGTGTGCCAGCCAATTTGTTTTATGTGAGGAAATGAAGCTCGAAAGTGCTTAGCTAGTAAGTCTTGGTGTCAGAATTGAAACCCAATTTCTTGACATATAGTCAAGTGCTCTTAACTGGATTTTTTCTAAAACAAAGTGTCAAGAAAACATTAGTGAGATGAGAGAGGCTCCAAAGTCGTCTTTGCTGCGTGTAATCCCTACATGAATAGCCAGGGGCTTCCTCATGGTCTTACTTACTTTGTTATATAAGTTTTAGACATTTTTTTCCTGGTATCCAGTTCTGGGAATTGGTGGGAAAGAAAAGCTCACTCTTTGACCAATGAAATCATTCAGCATCAGTATCCTTCCCCATAGAAAATAAAGAGAAAAGTAGATTGGGCCTTTCTTTGAAACTATGAAGATGTCCATGTATATTAGTGATATTGTCTTTTTGTTAGAAAGGAGAATAAGTTCAATTCACACAACCTTTCAGAGATACCCTCATTTTATTAATCTGTGAAGAAATGTTTGAACAAAGAAATGAAAGGGACCGTGACAGCTGAGGCAGTATCAAAAAGTTATCTAGATAGTTTCCTGTCCCAGGTCCCAAAGAACAATTCATCGGAGATTCCTGTCCTCAGCTCTTTTTTTTCCTATGTAATTATTAGTTGCATGTTTGAAAGGAAACATTGGACAGGAAGGAGTGTTCTGCTTCTGTTTTTTGGTGTTTAGGGTTTTTTTTAATAAGTACAACCATTATTTCAGTTTGTTTATTTTTTCTGATGGTATTGTAACAATGATGAAATCTGTAGACAGTGTAAAATACTCATTTCATTCAGGCCTAATTTGCTTCTAACTAGATTTCTACATATTTTGATTTTTATCATCCTGCAGTGAAATAAAGTTTTCTTTCTCTACTCCTTCTGTCTCTAGTAGGTAAAATGCCTTTGTTCCATAGTACTTTTTTCATCCATTTAGGATTCAAGTGCAAGAAGTTTTTTATTCTCTTCTTGAAACGGTTACTTCTGTTCATATAACCAAAAATTATTTCTTTCATCTTTTCACTTGCAGATTGCTTTTTTATAAGTACTTTTAAGTTCCTTTATGTAATTCTTGCATTCATTCTCTTATGTATCCTATACTTAGATCACATCAGCAAACTGAAGTTCAGTGTTTTATTTTGTTCCAGTTTGTTAAAAAATTGCTATGCCCACATTCAAAAAAATCTAAAAACTATTTTTTTTTGCTCTTACATAATATTTTTTCCTCAAAACTCAGTTAAGTGAGTTTCCCAGTCCTTTGTTCTAGAATGCAATCCAAACTTATGTGGAAATAATTTTTTGGCTACAATAATTTACTGCATTCCACTGTTACTTGTTGGTTTGACAATGTGATTTTACACCCAACTTACTAAAAAGTATTTTTAAAATCATTAAAATATAAATAGGAAAGGAAAAAGGGGGAAGGAACTAAACAATACATAGTTAAGCCTGCAGAGGAAAGATAAGGATAGCTTGAAATATGGTAAAGAGTAAAAGTTTGCTTTAAAACAGAATTCTTTATTGATTTTTGGACTGGATCATCTCAGAGGTCCCATAGATTTAAAGCTAAGAATCCTTGGAAGTCAGCAAGCTTGACTCTCTCTACTATTATTTTAAAGATGAGGAAATAGGGAAGGGAGGTGCATATAGGTAACAAGTGGCGGAAACTTTCAGCCCTAAACTTCTTGTTTAATGCTTGAAATTGAGCTGCTATGACCATACAATTAATGTAAAAAACAAGGATAATTCACCCTACTTTTTCGTTATCTTTTCTTTTATATCACTTTCATTTTCCAGTATATCTCTCCCAACTCCCATGAAGCATACCTTTATAATGGCAGAAACTAAGATGATAAAAATACAATTCAGCAAAACCGAGAGAGAGAGAGAGAGAGAGTGTGTGTGTGTGTGTGTGTGTGTGTGTGTGTGTGTGTGTGTGTGTGTGAAGAGTTTCACACATGTACTTTCCCCATCTTTCAAAAAAGGGGGAGGAGTGTACTCCAAAATCTCTTCTGCACCAGAGTTGGTCATTATATTAATGAGTTGAGTAGAAATGTGTTCTTAACAAGGATATTTGGGAGCCTTGTATTTTAAATGTTTTTCTTTACCTTTTTTTTTTATGCTTATGACACATACCTTCCAGTTAGTCTTTTTCCCGTGAAGACATTGATTCATGGACATTAAAAATGTTTTTAATCAGACTTCTAAAACTTCATGTTTAAGCATCCATCATTTGATACTTTTTACTCATTCCTAACCTGAGTATAATATTTCGTGCCTTTTCCCCTGGCCTTCTAACTGGGGCTTCTCTTCATATATTTATATGCATTCATCATTTCTCTCAATTCATTTATAGCCTTTCCCGTGTGTTTTTAGCTTTTATATAGTTTCATGTAAACAAACAAATAACTCCCACTTTTATTTTCTTTAGTTATGTATGTCCCATATCTTAATACAAAGCACTTAGCTCTTAAGGAGATACTGGGGGGAGGGGGGGACTCTTTACCCTGACCTTTTATTTCTGGTAATTGTTTTTTACAGCCAAGGATGATACCCTTGAATTTTTGTATTGCTTTTTAAGTCTTTTCATTGTGCTTTCAGATAATGAACTTGATGCTCAGAGGGATTAAGTGAGATGATATAGAAGCAGTTTCATCTGGTAGTCCTTTGAACAATATTTGTAACAATTGATAGAAAACTTCTTGTATATGCATGTGAAAAAAAAAAACTGACATAAAAGTTCCAAATTAGAAATAATGTAACATTCCTTATCACTTACACATTGAGCCTCCTGAACTATTTTTAATTTCTGGTTTCATTTTAAATGTTGAGTTCTTTATTGGATAAAGAAATATGTTTTTGTGTTAGGGTTTATTTTTTCTTCACAGCATTATAACTGTTGCTGTACACTTCATGTTTATTTCTCTCTATAGTTAAACTTGTTTTCCATTATTACCTTTCTTGTTTGGCAGCTCTCACTGACTAATTACAATCTTTTGAAAAGCTGAGAATATAACATAGGGTTATGTGTTATACTTCCCTATTTCTATAACTGCCTTTTTTCTTTCTGAGGTAAAAGAAGTTGAACAGGTTTAAATACATACTCATTTGTAATGTATAATGAGCTTTTTTACCTTCTAGCAGTTGCTGCTATGGGCACTTGGCATTTGTGGCCCATTGAAATTGTTTAACTTGATCATTTTTAGTCCAAGTTAACATCATCTTTTTAGTACTTAGTTATAATTTCTGCAAGGTGTAGAAGCAAAAAAAATTATAAAGTCATACCAAAGAGCTAAACCAAACTAGGTCATAATATCTTTGTAAATGTAACCAACCACAATTTTTCTAGTTGGTTCGTTTGTTTCTACTTAGTGATGCTATACCATCACAATTGAAGAAAATATGTACGTACTGTTGTTTATAATCAGTCATGCTCAGTTTTGAAATGTTTGGCATGAGATTGTCTCCTTCCCTCCCTCCCCCCCCCCCCATCTCAGAAGTTGCTTATTGCCCTCTTGTCATCTCTTGACTGCTCAGGGCTCCTTACTGTGTTATCCCATGCCATTAACATTCTTTCTGTTATCGTGATAAGCTGACCTGCACATTTTAACATTTTTATCAGGGATCTTCTGCAGACATCTATTCAGAAGACACTGGGACAGGCCAGTAAGAGAAATATTTGGAGGCAGATAAACTTCATAATCTACTCACAGGGCTAACTCCCAGGCATTGCTATTTTGGCATATTGAAATAAAAAATGAAATCTTATCCATGCGCAAAATAGCTAAATCCATAAATTTATCAATCCTCTACAGGTCTGACACCTCTAATGGTTGGTTACTCAACTAGCATACTTTCATTCAATTATTTTATCTTTTTAATAACAGTAATAATAGCTAATATTTATATAATCCTCAATGGTTTATGAAGTGCTTTACATAAAGCAGCAATCTGACATTTAAGGATTCATTTAATTAAGTTTCTCCTGTTGTGCCTTACTTAGGAGCTATGTATAATCCAGGTACATAAATACTTGTTCAGAGTGAAAAACAATGTGGAATAGTACATATAGAGTTGGGGAGTCAAGACCACCTGGATTCAAGTCCTATCCCTTACACTTGGCTTTATGACTAAAGATTAGTCATTTAAACTTTTGTGCCTCAGGCATATCTCTAAAATTATTATGTTGCAAAACAGTTATCCTTATGTATTGAGAGAGGAAATCCTCTGGAGCTCCTTATATCATGAAAATCATCAGTTCAAACAATAAATATTGGAGGCACCATGTATCTGTCCCTCAAGGATCTTAACATTCTACTATGTAGTTGATAAAATATGTAATAAATGGTGAGAAAAGCTAATACTTACATATACATTAAAGTTTACATAGCACTTTACATACATTGCCTCAGTTGATCATTCTATAGTAACCATATGAGAGATCAGTAGTATTATCCCCATTTTAAAGATAAGGAAAGAACTCAGAAAAGTTATGACTTGCACACAGTGAAGCTAGGAAGTAAAGGGTTGAAAAATAGTATCTTACAATTTGGAGTGGTCAAAAGAGAATCCTACCACACTGGTAGGAGTTGGTCAGCATTTCTCAGCCTCCCAGAAATCTGCCTAATAGAGCAGCTGCTAGGAGGTCAGTCACAATGGAAAGAGTCAGGGACCTATTTGTTTTGTAAGAGTTTCTTTGATAGACCTGTTACCTATACATAAATATCAGATGGTTTGAGAATCATTGTGTAGTGGATTAAGTGCTGCTGTGGAAGCAAGGCAGAGCTTGATTTCCTCTGATACTGGCTATGTGGCACAGAGAAAGTCACTTAAATTCTCAGTATTTTAAGCAGTTATTTGACATTTGCAGAGAAGGTGCTGTATAAATTACTTGCACATAGAGTTCTAGTTCTTTATATTTGTATCCTGCCATGCCTGGTATATAGTAGGCACTCAATAGGTGCTTGTTGACTGATTGACTGGCATTGGTAAGAGTAAGTTTCTCACTTTGTAATTTCCTTTACCAATGAAATAATAGGTTCAGTACGTGTTCTCTTTCTTAGAACATTAACAACTGGTAAAATAGCTTAGAGGCCATCAAAGCTAACCCCCTCATTTTACAGATGAAAAAACTGAGGCATAAGGAGTTATGTGACATAACCTAGATCATGTCAGTATCCATGGAGGGATTTAAACACAGCGCTTCCTGACTCCCAAGTCTAGTGCCATATTCACTATGCCATGTTTTAGTGATTTACTTGCAAGAATTACACTAAGCACTTGTAGATATCATGTTCTTCAACAGAATGACTCACCAAAATTTTACCCATTACTTTGTAGCATTATTTTGTTTCACAATTTTTTCATTAGTAACCATTAATTATTAAGAAACAGCAGTGAGTATTGAACATGTTCTTTTTAAGGGTGTGAATAAAGAACCAGTTTCTATTTCGCAAGTACTATGAACAAAACATTTATTTTGAAAGTCCAATTATGTATGTGTTTCTTTTTAGGTAGCATCTTTAGCTGGACCTGGAGGACAAGTTGAAATAGAACAAAATTTTCTTAACAATAAATTGAAGACAATCACAGCTTATTTTGGTGACTTGATCCGAAGAACAGCATCTGAAATACCAACTAAAAATGACTTAAAAGAAGAAAACATAGAGTAGTAACTATGAATTATCATTCATACCAGAAGACTTCCATTTTATTCTTCTATCCATCATGAACTCTTATTTGGCAACCAAGAGTCTATTTTTAGCGTATAAAATAGGGCTTGACTCTTTTAGAGCTGTTGTCATTACTAATTTTGAGATAAAATAACTTAGTAAATACTGAGAATTCATTGGAATCTTGAACTTTTTTTTTTTTTTATAAAGCAATTGGGGTTAAGTAACTTGCTCAAGGTTACACGGCTAGTCATTATTTATGCGTGGGTACTCATTTTCTGAGGCCGGATCTGATCTCAGGTCATCCCAACTCCGAGGCCGGCGTCTTACTGCGCCACCTAGCCGCCCCAGAATCTTGAACTTCTTAACGTAAAAGAAGGTCAATTTTGCCTGTGTGCTTCACAGACATATTCTTATGGCTTACGTTTAAGCTTTTTTGTATACTTTTGTTTAGCAGCCTCTTAATTTTTTAAACAGTATTTTAAATGCAGTGTTAAAAGCTGATTTTTGTTGTTGTTGTTACTGCAGGATTTTTTTTAAGGGGGGGTGCTAATTACTTTGAAGAGAAACAGGTTTTATTAATTTAAATTGTGTCAAGCTGACTGTAAGCAAGTAAAAATTATCTTTAAGTCAATTGGATAAAGTGTAAAATTTTGGTGGGGTAAGGGGAGAACATTTTAAATGATGGAAGTAATATTGCTATAATCTAATATTTTGATGTCAACTTTTCACACGCATTCCGGTTATAAAACAAACTAACATTGGGGCAATTGTTCTTTTCTGTTAATTTCTTGTGGTAAAATTAACGCAGGAAGAAATTTTGGTCTTCATAAAAAATCAGTAACCAAAGAAGAGTTAATAATAAGCAATTAATTGTTTGTAAAATATAATAGCAGAGAATAAATAAAAGCAGTTATTACATGATAAATAAGTAAGTGGTGCTTAGTCAGCAAACATTTATAAATAGCTTACTTAAGTGCCAGGCTTTATGACAATTTCTGGGGCAACTAAAAATGACCAAAATTATTAGCCCCTGCAATTAGGTAGCTGATTATAATGGAGAAAAATAATTGTACATGCAAGATAAATATGTATATGCACACAAAAACAGAGGCCACCTATAGAAGGTGGGATTTCAACTGAGTTCTGGACAAAGTTCAGAAAAATAACATGGAGGTGAGGAAAAGAATTCCAGGCCTAAGAGTCAAGAGAGAAAGTTTCCTGTACAAGGAACAAGTGGGCTAGTGTAGCTGTAGTGTAGTGTAACTCTCCATAAAGTGCATGGAGAGAAAGTAAGACAAAAAGGTAGGACGTTAGCAGTTTGTAAAAAGCTTTAGATTCCAATCGTTCTGGAGGTAATGGCCATGGACTGGGAAGAAAGGCAAGATGATTAATTAAAGAGCTGTTTATTATAATAGTCCAGGAGCAATGAGGGTCCAAGCCACGGTGGTAGTTCTGAGAATGGGGACATAGAAGATGTTATAAAAGTTAAAACTGACAAAATTTGGCAACAGGTTGGCTTTGTAAGGTAAGGAGTCAAGAATGAAATCAAGGCTATAAGTATGGGTGATAAGGTCCCCGTGAAAGAACAGGGAAATTTGGAAGAGAGTCAAACCTACTATGTGCCAGGCACTGTGCTAATCATTAGGGAAATGAAGGATGGCAAAACATAGTGCCTACTTTCAAAGAACGGTCCAACAGGGAAGACAATAGCAAACAACTAGGATAATAGAATAAGTTGTTAATAATCACAGAGAAAGGACTGGACTAAGGGCAATCAGAAGGAGTTCCTGCCTAAGATGAGGAAAAGAATTCCAGGAAAGGGAAACAGCCAGCCAAAATGTGTAATAAGAGTCTTGTTGAAGTTCGGTGTCGCTAGTTTGCAAGGTTCTTGGAGGGAATTAAGATGTAAGAAGACTGGAAGATAGGAAACCAGGTTACAAAGGGTTTACAAGCCAAATAGGCTTTCATATTCCTTATCTGCTCCTCACAATAATCCTGTGAGGTAGGTACTTCCTGGACTAATTTGTTTATGTCCTTCCTAAAATGTGATACCCAGAACTGGATGCATTACTTCAGGAGTAGACTTACAGTGCCAGAATCATCTCTCTCTGAACACTATGCTTCTAGGGTGGCCCAAGATTGAATTCATTTTTTTTTTTACTGACTTATCCCTTGATTTATTGAGTTTGTAGTTCACTAATACCTCCATACCTTTTCACTTTGCTATAATTCATTGATTTAAAAAGTGTTGACTAGTATAAGGCCAAAAAAAGATAGGTTTTTGGATTTTTCCATGAGATACCTCCCTTCAGATTAATTGAGTTTATTAATGATCACTTTATTGTCAAGTGAATCCAAAAAAGCAGGAATTACCATCATGCTATCAAAGTAAAAATGAAGTTCAAAAATGAAAAAGAGATAAACAATGTTATGCTGCAGTGAACCCTAGACAACAAAATAATTATCAGTTATAAACATACTATAAATGTCTGACATCGAAATTCACGAAGAAAATGTCTGATCTTCAAGAAGACACAGAAAAGGAGACAATATCCCTCTATCGATTTTGGGTAAGTCTAACAGGAAGATAAAAGACAAAATGCTGAACTGAAAAAATGTCCAGAGAAACAAACTAAAAGACACAGCATCTTCCAAATGACACAGCAAAAAAATATATGCATGTTTCTCTGTATAAATGGAGCTTTGGTGGGAAGCTGGGTGGTGCAGTAAATAGAGCACCAGTCCTGGAGTCAGGAGAACCTCAGTTCAAATTCAACCTCAGACACTTAGCACTTACTAGCTGTGTGACCTTGCGCAAGTCACTTAAGCCCAATTGTCTTGCCTTCCCCCCTCCCAAAAAAAAAAAGAAATGGAACTTTTACAAAACTTGACCATATCCTAGAGCACATATAAATGGAAACATGTAAAAAGGCACAAACAGTCAACACATACTATACACACCATAGTACAATAAAAATAGGTTTTTTTGGTTCAGGGACCACAAATAAAAGATACAGACCCAAGTGGAGACCTAACAATGAAATCTTAAATAATGAGTGTGTCAACAAAACAAATCATAGAAATGATATCTAGTAAAAGAGAATGAGGTACAGTGGATAGGGTGTCAGGCCTGGAGTCAGGAAGACTAATCTTCCTGAGTTCAAATCTGGACTCAGACACTAGCTATGTTACCATGGGTAAGTCAGTTAACTGACTCAGTTTCCTCATTTTCAAAAAGGTCTGGAGAAGGAAATAGCCAACCACTCTAGTATCTTTACCAAGAAAACCCCAAATTGGGTCACAAAGATCAGACACAACTGAAAAATTTATTGAACAATAAAAATTATAATGATGAAACAACATCACTAAAATTTCTAGGATGCAGCTAATGCATACATTAACAAAATAGAAAAAGGATTAATGCACTGAATATGCATTTTTAAATTATAGAATCAAAATAAACCTAAAATAAGTTGAAAAGAGGAGATATTAAATCAAAGGGAAATAGATAAATTGGAAACAAAAAAAGATAAAACCAAAACCTAGTTCTTTAAAAACACTAATAAAATTTATAAACCCTTGCCTAACCTTACTAAAAAGAAGGCAGAAAATCAAGTCAGTGGAATAGCAAATGAGTAGTAAGGTGAAATCTCAGGGAAAAATAGAAATAAAAAGAATAATCAGAACATACTATGCTCAGTTATATGTTAACAAAACAGAACATGAAAGAAATAGGGTAATACCTTAAAAAAATACAAAATACCTAAACGTGATCAGAAGACCAGACAGATCTTAATCCAATCTCAGAAAAGAAAATAGATCTAGATATAAAGAAACTACCAAAAGGGAGTTGGAGAGGACTGGGGAGAGGAGAAGGAAGGAACCTTTTAGTGTCAATCCTTAAGCAGAATTCTATCAAAATTTTAGGCCAGTTAGTATCCGTGTTTCACAAGTTATTCTCACAAATTGAGAAAGAACAACACCAAAATCATTTTATAAAACAAATCTGGCCCAGATACCTAAACCTGGGAAAGATAAGACACAAAAAACTATAGCTCAGTATCAATAAATGCTGACATCATCTTTCTTGAGGTTATAGTCAAGATGGTGGAGTAAGGCAGGAATTAACTTAAACTCTCTCAAATTCACCTCTAAACAACTAAATTAACACCTCAAAATGAATTCTAGAACAGCAGAACCAAAAAAAGATGAGGTGAAACAATTTCCCAGTCCAATACAACTTGGAAAATTGGCAGGAAAGGTCTGTCTCACTCAGGTGAAAGGGAAGTACAGTACAGGAACTGTTTGAGCAAACCAGCAGCAGACCATGCACTAGGAAACCAGCTGCAAAACCCCTGTTGCCAATGCAACAGGCCAGCAGCCAGATCCCATGCTCCCAGTGTAAAAAGCTTCCCCTTCACTTCAGGAGCAGAGTCCAATTTTAAAACTCATGAAATAGGCTGGAAAACGAGAAAACAACAGCAGAAAAGACCCTGACCATATTAAGTTACTATGGTGACAGGGAAGATCAAAACACAAAACTCAGAAAAGGACAGTGTTAAAACACCTAGATGAGAAGACTCAAAGAAAAATATGAATTTGTCTTAGGCCCAAAAAGAAACTACTGGAAGAGCTCTAAAAAGGATTTTAAAAATCAACTAAGAGAGGTAGAAGAAATATTGGGAAAAGAAATGAAGGTGACGCAAGAGAATTATGAAAAAAAAAGGATGCACAAAAAAATGGGGGAAAATGTACAAAATTCCACTGAAGAAAATAACTCCTTAAAAAGCAGAATTGACCAAATGGAAAATATTGTATAAAAGCTCACTGAAGAAAATAATTCCTTAAAAATAAGAATTGGGGAAACTGAAACTAATGACTCCATGAGACATCAAGAAATAATAAGACAAAATCAAAAGAATGTAAAAATGGAGGGAAGTTGGAAAAACAACTGACCTGGAAAATAAAGCCAGGAGAGATAATTTAGGAATTATTGGACTACCTGAAAGCCATTAAAAAAAAAAAAAGAGCTTAGACAATATTTCAAGAAATTACCAAGGAAAACTGCCCTGATATTCTAAAGCCAAAGGGTAAGCCAGAACTTGAAAAAAAACCCACTGATCACCTCCTAAAAGAGATCCCAAAATGAAAACTTCCAGAAATATTATAATGAAATTCCAGAACCCTTCTATCTTCTTCCCAAGGAGAAAATACTGCACACAGCCAGAAAGAAACAATTCAAATATCATATACCCATAATCAGGATTACACAGGATTTAGCAACTTCTATGTTAAAGAAATGGAGGGTGGGGCGGCTAGGTGGCTCAGTGAGTAGAGCGCTGGCCCTGGAGTCAGAAGGACCTGAGTTCGGATCCGGCCTCAGACACTTAACATACACAAACAAAAACCTAGCCGTGTGACCTTGGGCAAGTTACTTAACCCCAATTGCCCTTGAAAAAAGCAAAAAAAAAAAAAATGGAGGGTTTGGAATATGATATATCAGAAGTCAAAAGGAGCTAGGATTACCAAGAATAACCTCCTCATGGAAACTGAGTATAATCCTTTGGGGGATGGAGAGTGGGAAGAATGGACATTCAATGAAATAGAGAACTTTCCATCGTTCATGATGAAAAAATTATCAGTTGAACAGAAAATTTTATTTTCAAACACAAGACTAAGAGAAGCATAAAAAGGTAAACATGTAAAGTGATTCAATAAGGTTAAACTTTCCATCTCTACATAGGAAGAGGATACTTGTAACTCTTAGGAACTTTATCACTATGAGAGGAAGGAGTATAAATAGACAGGGGGTGTGGGTTGACTTTGATGGAATGATATTTTTTAAAAAGGGGGGGGGTGAGAAAGAGGATTACATTGGGTGAAGAGGGAAGGGAAAAGTAGAATGGGGTTATCTCACATGATGAGGCATGAGAGACCTATTACAGTGAAGGGAATGGAGGGGGTAGAGCATTGCTTGAACTTTACTTTCATCAGAATTGACTCAAGGAGGGATTATCATACACAAGCAGTTGAGTATAGAAATCTATCTTACCCTGTAGGGAAGTAGGAGGGGAAAGTCATAAGAGAAGAAAGAAAACTAGTAGAAGGGAGGGCAAATTGGGGGAGGTGTTGGCCAGAAGTGAAACATTGGTGAGAAGGGGGAAGAAGAGAGAGACAGAGAGAAAGAGAAAAATAAACGGGAAAAATAGGATGGAGGGAAAGATATGATAATCATAACCATAAAGTAGGTGGGATGAACTCACCCATGAAACAGAAGTGGATAGCAGAGTGGATTAAAAAACAGAGTCCTGAAATATCTTGTTTATAAGAAACATGAAGCGCACACACACACACACACACACACACACACACACACACAAAGTTATGGACTAGAACAAATCTATTATGCTTCAGCTGAAGTAAAATAAAGCAGGAGTGGCAATCATGATCTCAAACAAAGCAAAGGCAAAGATCTAATTAAAAGATAAGACAAGAAACTATATCTTGCTAAAAGGTACCACAGACAATGAAGTAATATCAATACTAAACATAGATGCCTCAAATGCTATAGCATCTTTTTTTTTAAAGGAGAAGTTGAGTTATAGGAGGAAATAGTAAAATCATATTAGTGGGGGACCTCAACTTCCCCCTCTCAGAGCTAGTTGAATCTAACCAAAAAATAAACAAGAAAGAAGTTTAGTAGGTGAATAGAATTTTAGAAAAGTTAGATATGACAGACCTCTGGAAAAAATTGAATGGGGATAGAAAAGAACGTGCCTCTTTTGCAGTGGTATATGGCACCTACACAAAAACAGACCATGATATTAGGGCATAAAATCCTGAAAACCAAATCCACAGAGGCAGAAGTATTAAATGCATCCTTTCCAGATCATAATGCAATAAAATTGCATTCAATAAAGAGATTTGAAAAGATAGATTAAAAATTAATTGGAAACTAAATAATCTAGTCCTAAAGAATGAGTGAATAAAAAAAATCTTAGAAATAATCAATAATTTCATTAAAGAGAGTAACAACAACGAGACATTAAACCAAAATTTACGGGATACAGCAAAAGCAGTATATAGGGGGAAATTTATATCTCTAAACGCCTAATATCAGTAAAATAGAGAAAGAGCAGATCAATGAATTGGGCATGCAACTAAAAAAAATTGTAAATTCTCACTTGAAAATCAAATTGGAAAACCTGAAGATAAAAGGAGAGATTAATAAAAATTGAAAATAAGAAAACCATTGAACTAATAAAAGTAAGAGCTATTGGTTTTGTGGGGAGAAAAACAATAAAATAGATAAATTGGTGAATTTTATTTGAAAAAGAAAACCAAATTGCCAGCATCAAAATGAAAAGGATGAATTCACCACCAATGAAAAGGAAACTAAAGCAATTATTAGGAGCTGTTTTACTAATTATATGCCAATGAATCCAACAATCTAAGTGAAAGGAATGAATGTTTACAAAAATATGAATTGCCAGATTGACAAAAGAGGAAATAGAGTACTTAAATAACATCATCTTAGATAAAGAAATTTAAAAAGTCATCAATGAACTCACTAAAAACAAATCCCCAGGTCAAGATGGATTCATATGTAAATTCTGCCAAATATTTAAAGAACAACTAATTCCTATAGTATATAAACTATTTGAAAAAGTAGGCCAAGAAGGAGTCCTACCAAATTCCTTTTACAACATAAATATGATGCTGATAACTAAACCAAAAAGAGAAAAAATGGAGAAAGAAAATGATAGACCAATTTCCCTAATAATATTGATGGGAAAAAAAAAAACCTTAAAATCCTAGCAAGGAGATTACAACAATATATCACAAAGATCATATACTATAATCAGGAGGGATTTATGCCAGGAATGCAGAGCTGGTTTAATATTAGGAAAACTATTAGTATAATTAAGCATATCAATAATAAAACCAACTGAAAACATAGGATTATCTCAATAGATGCAGAAAAAGCTTTTGACAGAATACAACATCCATACCTATTAAAAACACCAGAAAGCACAGGAATAAATGAAGTTTTCCTTAATATAACTAGTATCTACCTTAAACCATCAGGAAGCATTATCTGTAATAGGAATAAACTAGAAGCCTTTCCAGTAAGGTCAGGGGTGAAATAAGAATGTTCATTATCACCATTATTGTTCAAAACTCTACTGGCAATAAGAGAAAAGAAACTGAAGAAATTTGAATAGGCAATGAGGAAATAAAATTATCATTCTTTGCAGATGATATGATGTTATATGTATAGAATCCTAGAGAATCAACTAAAAACCTAGCTGAAATAATTAACGTTAGTAAAATTATAGGATATAAAATAAGCCCACATAAACCATCAGCATTTCTATACATTACTGACAATGTCCAATAGCAAGAGTTAGAAAGAGAGGTGGTCAGATGCAGCACATAGAGGCACTCAAACACAGTGCACAGAGGTGGACAGAGCTGGCTGCACCAGCACAGAGCTGGAGTCAGCCCAGGCAAGCTGATTTACCCACTACAGGGGCAGTTGCCAGACCTCTCACCACAGGATGGGGATCTGTCAGAGCTGGGTAAGAGACAAGCACAGGGCCCTTGGCAGTGAAAGTAGCTCCTTCTTGGGGCTATCGACCCACATCCTGGATGTTTAAAAATGACCTACCTGAATTTCCAGTGACCAAGATGGCAGAGTAAACCTTAGCTGCTCTAGTCCCTACCTTTGACCCTGAAAACCCAGAGAATATTGCCCCAGTGTAAATCCTGAAACACTGGAACCAACTGAAGACTTGAGAGTCCTAGAGGAAGGGCATGGCTGAGGCTATGCCAAGGAATCCTGGCCTTAGACTCAGTCTAGACACCCAGAGTCCACAGCACACAAAGTCAATAACCAGGCCCTCAGTTTTCAGCATAAGAATCATGAGTCAGACCCCTTTGTACCCCAGAAGCAGAAATCCACTTTAAAAGCTAGGAAATATGGGAAAGGAGCAAGTTGGAAAAACAAAGACATTAGAATCCTATTATGGGGAGCAAGAAGAACCAAATTCAGAAGGGGACAGCATGGACTCTACACCCATATCTAAAGCCTCAAAAGGGAATATGAACTGGTATCAGACCCAAAAAGTTTTCTTGGAAGAGCTCAAGAAGTTAGTCTATCTAACTCTAGAAAGATAAAAGATAAACTGATCAATTATTTTAAAATTACAGTTGCCAAAATGGAAAAAATTTCATTGAAGAAAATAGTTCCTTAAAAAGTAAATTTGTGAAATGGGAAAAGAGGTTCAAAATCTAACTGGAGAAAATAAATCCATGAAAATGAAATCTGATCATATGGAAAGGGAGGTTCAAAAATTAAATGAGGAAAATAATTTGCTAAAAATTTGAATCTGTCAAATCAAAGCTAATGACTCTGTGAGGCATCAAGAATCAGTCAAACAAAACCCAAATAATGAAAAATTAGAAGAAAATGTAAAATATCTATTGGAATAATAAATGACCTGGAAAACAGATCCAGGAGAGATAATCTAAGAATTATTGTTCTACCAAAATCATGATGAAAAAAAGAGCCCGGACAACATCTTCCAAGAAGTCATAAAGAAAAACTGCCCTGAGGTCCTAGAACCAGAAGGTAAAATAGTTGTCAAAAGAATCCACCAGACACCTCCTGAAAGAGGTCCCAAATTAAAAACTGCAAGAAATATTGTAGCCAAATTCCAGAATTATAATGTCACGGAGAAAATACTGCAAGCAGCTGAAAAAAAAACAATTCAAATATCACAGAAGTACAGTTTGGATCACACAGGACATAGCAGCTTCTATTTTGAAAGATTGGAGGGATTGGAATATGATATTTCGCAAGGCAATAGAACTCAGACTACAACCAAGGATCAGCTATCCAGCAAAACTAAGCATAATCTTTCAGGCAAGGAGATGGTCATTTGATGAAATAAGGGATTTTCTGATGAAAAAGCCAGAACTCAATGGAAAATTTGATCTCCAAATACAAGATTCAAGAAAGGCATAGGAAGGTAACCAGGAAAATACACACACACACACACACACACACACACACACACACACGCACGCACGCACGCACACACACACGCATGCACACATACAATTTGTTATTTAATAAGAGCAAACTGTTTACATCCCTATATGGGAAGCTGATACCTGTCAATATGGAGAATTGTATACTTATTGAGACTTTTAAAAGGTATATTCATAGATAGAGGGTGTGGATATAAACTAACTAAATGATAATAAAAAAAAACATTATTAAGGGGTGCAAAGGCACAGTAATGGGAGAAGAGGAGAGGGCAGAAAAGGGTAAATTATGCCACACAAAGAGGCATTAAAACATATTATAGTAGAGGGAAAGAAGGGAGGGAGCTGAACATTATATGAATTTTACTCAGGTTTTGGTTCAAGGAAGGAATAACTAGGAATCTATCATGAAGAGACATAGAACTTATAATAGAGGGAAAGAAGAGAGGGAGAGGAGCACTGTATGAGATTTATTCTTATTGGTTTTGGTTCAAAGAGGAAATAATATACTCTATCATGCCCTACAGGCAGTAGAAGAGGGAAAGGGTAAGAAAAGGGACGGGGTGGGTAGAAGGGAGGGAAAAAGTAGTAAGGGGAAAGGGTAGGAAAAGAGAGAGGGGTTGATAGGGAGGGAATACTGAGGGAGGTGGTGGTCAAAAGGAAAAGTCTTAAGGAAGGGAAGGGAGAAGGAAGAAATAAAAGCATTAACAAGTGAGGGAATAGAATGGAGGGGAAGACACAGACAATAATCATAACTGAATGTGAATGAGATGAACTCTCCCCTAAAACAGAGGTGGATAGCAGAATGGATTAAAAACCATAATCCTACAATATGTTGTCTACAAGAAACACATTTGAAACAGGGGGTTACACACAGGTTAAAGGTAAAAGACTGAAGTAAAACATATTATGCTTTAGCTAAAGTAAAAAAAGATGGGGTAGCAATCCTTATCTCAGATAAAGAAAAAGCAAAAATAGATCTAATTAAAAGAGATAAGGAAAGAAACTATATCTTGCTGAAAGTCCCCATTGAAAATGAAGCAATATCATTACTAAATATATATGCACCAAGCAGTATAGCATCCAAATTCCTAGGGGAGAAGTTAAGGGAGTTAGAGGAAGAAATAGGTAGCAAAACTATACTAGTGGGGGACCTCAATCTCCTCTCTAAACTTGATAAATCTAACTTCAAAATAAACAAGAAAGACATTGAGGAAGTAAATAGAATTTTAGAGAAGGTACATATGATAGACCTCTGGAGAAAATTGAATGATAATAAAAAGGAATATACCTTCTTCTCAGTGGTACATGACACAAACACAAAAATTGACCATTGAAAATCTCACAATTCACACAAATTTCAAACAACGTGAAAGGGAGCTCCGAACAACTTCTGGAGCCACAGCACCCACAGAACGGCACAGAGAAGCTAACCTCCTGCTGAGGACAGCCCAGCAGCCCTGCAGGGAGCGGCCAGCGCAGAGCTCTGAGAGCAGGCAGCACAGCTCTCCGGGAACAGACAGCGCAGCCCGCAGAGCCCAGCCCAAGTCCGCAGTTTTAGCCCCAGGGCGGCCGGGCCTTCAGCCCGCTGGTGGAACCCCAGAACACCAGCAATTGTGGCGATTCCAGAATTATCAGCACAGATATGCCTAGGACAAAGTGAGAGGTTAGTGCCCTATGGACTTTGGGACCAGTATTTGGGGACCTTGTCGGCTTCCTCCCCTGGGGGCAAAAAGCTGCTGAAGAAACACAGCACAGAAGCCATTTTGCAGCTGGCTTCAGCTCTAGCTCCTGGTCTTCGAACTGTAGGAAGATCCAGCAATCAGTCTGGGGGTTAATCGCTTTTGCTTTAAACTGCCTGGATCTGGATTGTGGTCCAGGGGGGAAGTTTGGGGTGGGTATCCAACTTGCCAGAGTGGGTGGAGGTTTTACAGAGGCCACCCAACTGGCGGAAGTTGTGAAGACCCCACATTTGGGCGGAAGCTCCCCTGTCTGGTGGCAGATTCCTACTGTGGCAACAAGCCCAAAAATCAAGTAATTAAGTGGTAACATGCCTAGGCAAATGAAACAAAATAAACAGAAAAGTTCAACATTGGACTCCTATTTTAGGGGCAAAGAGGCTCAAAGCATGGAGGAGGACTGTGAGTTCAGAACTCCTGCACCAAAAGCCCCAAATGAAAATACAAGCTGGCTACAGGCCATAGAGGACCTTAAGAAGCAGATAAGAGAAGTGGGGGAAAATTTGGGAAGAGAAATGAAAAAGATGCAAGAAAAGTATGAAATGACAGTCAACAGCCTGACTGAGGAAAACAACACCTTAAAAAATAGACTAACTCAAATGGCAAAGGAGGCCCAAAAGGGCAATGAGGAGAAGAATGCCTTAAAAAGTCGAATTTGCCAGATGGAAAAAGAATCTCAAAAGTTCACTGAGGAGATTCATTCCTTCAGAGTTAGACTGGAGCAAATGGAAGCTAGTGACTTTATGAGAAATCAAGATGCTGTTAAGCAGATCCAAACAAATGAAAGAATAGAAGGCAATGTGAAATATCTCATGGGAAAAACCACTGACCTGGAAAATAGATCCAGGAGAGACAATTTAAAAATTATTGGACTACCTGAAAGCCATGATCAAAGAAAGAACCTAGAAATCACCCTTCAAGAAATTCTCAAGGAAAATTGCCCTGATGTTTTAGATCCAGAGGGCAAAATAGAGGTTGAAAGAATCCACAGATCACCTCCTGAAAAAGATCCCAAAAAGAAAACTCCCAGGAATATTATAGCCAGGTTCCAGAATCCCCAGATCAAGGAGAAAATACTACAGCAGCCAGGAAGAAACAATTTCAATATTGTGGAAACACAATCAGAATAGCCCAGGACCTGGCAGCTTCTACACTGAGGGATCGAAGGGCATGGAATATGGTATTCCAGAGGGCAAAAGAACTGGGAATGAACCCAAGGGTCACCTACC